>JARQOD010000003.1:346144153-346289533 GCA_033576555.1 Oophaga sylvatica | reverse complement strand
GAAGGGGGGGTACTGTCATGTGTGCATTGCCACGAAGATCGTCGCAGTTGCACATTTTGACTTCTCACAGCTGAGCTGCTGTTTCTTTGTGTTTGGCAGCTAGGGAGTTAATTCTGTCTGTGCTCGGTGCTGGGACTGGGTGCAGTTTCTCCCGGCTGCAATTGATTTGTTGATTGGTTTCCTTTAAATTGCTGGTTGTCTGCTTGGGGAGTTGCCAGTGAAACCTTCATGCAGACCACAGATAGGAATGAATCTGTATAGACTTTAGTTGTGAGCTCCTTAGTTGTTTTAAGCTCAACTTGGTTAGAGTTTATTTCCCAGACCATTAATGTTCCTTTGGTGTTTGAGTGTGTATGCAAGCGAGTGTTATCCTGTCTGTCTTATATGTCTAATCTGTGTATTTAGCTGAGATCAGCCCATATCCCTTTGGTGGTAGTCAGGATCCTTCTTAGGACTGATTACAGGGTTCAGGGTCTGATAGGAGACAGGGTTAGGTTGGAGACTTGGACCTCTGAACCATTATCAGTACCTCCAAGGTGAGGGATTAGTTAGGACCCCAGTTTAGGGTCAGGTTAGATCCCGGTCCACCTCTTTCCTGTTTCAGCTCATCAAGTCCTCAAGATTAACCCTGAGTTCAGCAGATATCGTGTCAGGTAAATCTATTCTATACTTACATGCTGATGTTGCTATACTAGTTGTTGTATAGAGTGTTGTTCCTGTATTAATAGTTTACTGACATTGTATACATATCATTAGACAGCGTGACACATACATTTAACCATGTCATTTCATGTAGTTTGATATATGGTTTTCACTAACAATTACATGAGTGGCTGGGTGCAAAATTTCACACATGTAGGTGTTAATTAAAGGTGTAAATTCGTTGTAGAAAAATGCATGGGCTCCCGCTGTATTTTCTCAACCAGACAGACAAAGCCAGCGAGTGGGGGCAGATAATTATAGCCTAGGGAGGGTGCATTTATTTTGTGCCCCCCTGGCTACTAACATCTGCCCCTGTTGTGTTTTGGTAGCTGAGGAGTAAAAGCAAATAGGGCAATACACCAGAGAGGCTGGAACCTATTACAGCTCTCAATTATTAACCTGGCTTAACCCCTTCATGACCCAGCCTATTTTGACCTTAAAGACCTTGCCATTTTTTGCAATTCTGACCAGTGTGCCTTTATGAGGTAATAACTCAGGAACGCTTCAACGGATCCTAGCGATTCTGAGACTGTTTTTTCGTGACATATTGGGCTTCATGTTAGTGGTAAATTTAGGTCGATAATTTTTGCGTTTATTTGTGAAAAAAATGGAAATTTGGCAAAAATTTTGAAAATTTTGTAATTTTTAAATTTTTAATTTTTATTCTGTTAAACCAGAGAGTTATGTGGCACAAAATAGTTAATAAATAACATTTCCCACATGTCTACTTTACATCAGCACAATTTTGGGAACAACATTTTTTTTTGTTAGGAAGTTATAAGGGTTAAAAGTTGACCAGCGATTTCTCATTTTTACAGCAAAATTTACAAAACCATTTTTTTTAGGGACCACCTCACATTTGAAGTCACTTTGAGGGGTCTATATGGTAGAAAATACCCAAAAGTGACACCTTTATAAAAACTGCACCCCTCAAGCTACTCAAAACTACATTCAAGAAGATTATTAACCCTTCAGGTGCTTCACAGGAACTAAAGCAACGTGGAAGGAAAAAATGGACATTTTAATTTTTCCAACAAAAATTTTATTTTAGCATCAATTTTTTCATTTTTACATGGGCAACAGGATAAAATGGATCCTAAAATTTGTTGAAAAATTTCTCCTGAGTACACAGATACCTCATATGTGGTCATAAACCACTGTATGGGCGCATGGCAGGGCTCAGAAGGGAAGGAGCACCATTTGACTTTTTGAATGGAAAATATGCTGGAATATTTAGCGGTTGCCATGTTGCATTTGGAGAGTCCCTGTGTGCCTAAACATTGGAGCTCCCCCACAAGTGACCCCATTTTGGAAACTAGACACCCTAAGGAACTTATCTAGATGCTTAGTGATCACTTTGAACCCCCAGGTGCTTCACAAATTGATCTGTAAAAAAAAGAAAGTACTTTTTTTTCACAAAAATTTTCTTTTAGCCTCAGTTTTTTCATTTTCACATGGGCAACAGTATAAATTGGATCCTAAAATTATTTGTTGGGCAATTTCTCCTGAGTACACAGATACCTCATATGTGGTCATAAACCACTGTTTGGGCGCACGGCAGGGCTCAGAAGGGAAGGAGCGCCATTTGACTTTTTGAATGGAAAATATGCTGGAATATTTAGCGGTTGCCATGTCGCATTTGGACAGTTCCTGTGTGCCTAAAGATTGGAGCTCCCCCACAAGTGACCCCATTTTGGAAACTAGACGCCCTAAGGAACTTATCTAGATGCATAGTGAGCACTTTGAACCCCCAGGTGCTTCACAGAAGTTTATAACGCAGAGCCGTGAAAATAAAAAATCCTTTTCTTTTCTCAAAAAATGATTTTTTTAGCCCACTATTTTTTATTTTCACAATGGTTACAGGAGAAATTGGACCCCAAAAGTTGTTGTCCAGTTCTTCCTGAGTACGCTAGTACCCCATATGTGGGGGGAACCACTGTTTGGGCACACGTCAGGGCTCGGAAGGGATGTAGTGACGCTTTGAAATGCCGACTTGATGGAATGGTCTGCGGGCATCTTGTTACGTTTGCAGAGCCCATGATGTGCCTAAACAGTAGAAACCCCCCCCAAGTGACCCAATTTTGGAAACTAGACCCCTGCAAAGAAGTAATCTAGATGTGTGGTGAGCACTTTGAACCCCCAAGGGCTACACAGAAGTTTATAACGCTCGGGCATGAAAATAAGTTTAGTCCCCAATTTTTTTATTTTCCCAAGGGTAACATGAGAAATTAGACCCCAAAAGTTGTTGTCCAATTTGTCCTGAGTATGCTGATATCCCATATGTGGGAGAAAACTACTGTATGGGCACACGTCGGGGCTCGGATGGGAAGTAGTGACGTTTTGAAATGCCCACTTGATGGAATGGTCTTCGGGCGTCATGTTACGTTTGCAGAGTCCCTGATGTGCCTAAACAGTAGAAACTCCCACAAGTGACCCCATTTTGGAAACTAGATCCCCCAAGGAACTCCTATGGATGTGTGATAAGCACTTTGAATCTCCAAGTCCTTCACAGAAGTTTATAACGCAGAGCCGTGAAAATATAAAATCATTTTTTTTCCACAAAAATAATTTTTTAGTCCCCAATTTTTTTTTCCCAATGTTAACAGGAGAAATTAGAACCCCCAAAGTTGTTGTGCAATTTTTCCCGAGTACGCTGATACCTCATATGTGGGGATAAACCACTGTTTGGGCATATGTCGGGGCTTGGAATAAAGGGAGCACTGTTTGACTTTTTGAACGCAAAATTTGCAGGAATCAATGGTGGCGCCATGTCGCGTATGGAGACCCCCTGATGTGCCTAAACCCTAACCCCAACCCCACCCCTAACCCCAAACCTAACCCCTACACACACCTAACCCTAATACAAACCCTAACCATAACCCTAACCCCAACACACCCCTAACCCTAATCCCAACTCTAACCATAAACCTAACCACAAGCCTAACCCTAATTCCAACCCTAACCCTAATTCCAACCCTAACCCAAATTCCAGCCCTAACCCTAATTCTAACCTTAACCCTAATGCTAACCCTAACCCTAAGGCTGGGTTCATATTGCGTTTTACCAGCCCGTTCAACACGTAGTGTTGACCGGCTGGTAACGGTATAGCATAACGCAATCGCGTTATGCTATACCCGCTAGCGCAGATGAATCAGCAGATGATTCATCTGTGCTAGCGGTGACGGAGCCCAGACGCTGCAGCCCGTGTCCAAGGCTCCTTCACTGAATGACGGCACGTCGCGAGGATCCCCAGCAAAATCCACCGAGGATCCCCAGCAAAATCCGCCGCGGATCCGCAGCAAAATCAGCCGCAAAATCAGCCACGGATCAGCAGCAAAATCAGCCGCGGATCAGCAGCAAAATCCGCCGCGGATCCACAGCAATATCCGCCGCGGATCCGCAGCAAAATCAGCCGCGGATCAGCAGCAATATCCGCCGCGGATCAGCAGCAATATCCGCCGCGGATCCACAGCAAAATCAGCCGAGGATCAGCAGCAAAATCAGCCGCGGATCAGCAGCAAAATCCGCCGCGGATCAGCAGCAATATCCGCCTCGGATCCGCAGCAAAATCCGCCGCGGATCAGCAGCAAAATCCGCCGCGGATCAGCAGCAAAATCCGCCGCGGATCAGCAGCAAAATCCGCCGCGGACCCGCAGCGAAATCCGCCGCGGACCCGCAGCAAAATCCGCCGCGGACCCGCAGCAAAATCCGCCGCGGACCATCAGCAAAATCCGCCGCGGATCAGCAGCAAAATCCGCCGCGGATCAGCAGCAATATTCGCCGCGGATCAGCAGCAAAAATCCGCCGCAGATCAGCAGCAAAATCCGCCGCGGATCAGCAGCAATATTCGCCGCGAATCAGCAGCAATATTCGCCGCGGATCAGCAGCAATATCCGCCGCGGATCAGCAGCAATATCCGCCGCGGATCCGCAGCAAAATCAGCTGCGGATCAGCAGCAAAATCTGCTAGGAAAAAAAAAGAAAAATTCTTTATTTTATTATTTGTCCCTACCTATGATAAAGGGGGGGTTCATTTACTTTTTTTTATTTTGATCACTGTGACAGTTTATCACAGTGATCAAAATAAATTTTTGAATACTGGGGGGGCGCACTGCGCATGCGCGCCGGCGCGGGCGCACTGCACATGCGCCCGCCATTTTCCAAGATGGCGGCGCCCATGAAGAGGCCCGGGCGGATGCCGGGACCGATCCAGGGACATCGGTGGACCGGGAGAGGTGAGTAGGGGGGTCGGAAGGTTAGGGGGGGGATCGGAAGGTGGGGCAGCGGAGCAAAGGAGGAGGGGAGCAGATAGTGACGGCGGTGACCGATCACCGCCATCTTTTGGTGGCGGCGGCCGATCGCCGCCGTGACTACGTGTTGGGGGGGTCAGGGCTCGGTGTCCAGCCATGGCAGATGCTATTGCAGCATCGGCCATGGCTGGATTGTAATATTTCACCAATTAAATTGGTGAAATATTACACATTGCTCTGATTGGCTGTTTCACTTTTAACAGCCAATCAGAGCGATCGTGGCCACGGGGGGGTTATGCCAACCCCCCTGTGGTGAAGCACAAAGGGTCCTGTAACTGCGGGTCGGGTGACCTTTGAGTGACCCCGGTCTCCCGGCCCGCAGGAACGCGATCCTTTCATGACACAGGGTATGCGTCATAGGTCGGATTGGCACCGACTTTCATGACGCATACGCTGTGTCAAAGGTCGGGAAGGGGTTAAAGTGAACTTTCAATTGCAAGGTGGCTTTAACCCCTTATTATCCCATTCGCCACCACTACAGGGCAATGGGAATATACGGACAAAGTGCCAAAAAGGGCTAATCTACTTAGAGATTTGCCCTTTCTGGGGTGCCTGGGGGCAGATGTTAGTAGCCAGGGGGGGCACAAAAAAAATGTACCCTCCCTAGGCTATTATTATCTGCCCCCACTCGCTTGCTTTGTCTGTCTGATGGAGAAAATACAGCGGGAGCCCACGCATTTTTTTTCAACGAATTTACACCTTTAATTAACCCCTACATGTCTGAAATTTTGCACACATACACTTATGTAATTGTAAGTTAAAACCATATATCAAAATACATGAAATGACATGGTTAACTGTGTCTAAACAATGTATCATTTCATGTCGGCTTTTGTGATTTCACAAAAGCCAGCAATTGAATTAGCGGCTATTACAGTATGTAGAAGTGTATGAACTATAAATATATGTATATATATGTCACAATGACATATATATATATATATATATGTATTCTATGTGTGTATATGTATTGTTTCTATTCTTTATTAAAGCTGTCAGTGTGATTTTACAGTATAGCCAGGGATGAATTAGCGGCTATTATACTATGTAAAAGTGTATGACCTATATATATATATATTATATATATATATATATAATTATTTGCTTTTTGTGTACATTTTTTTTTGACAATGTGATTTTTACATGACTTTTTACATAGAGATAACTGCTCTATGTAAAACTTCATGTTAAAATCGCATTGCATACAGATGGAAAACTGATGGAAAACTGATGGAAAACGCATGGTGCGATTTAAAATCGCATGAAAATCGCATGCCTTTTTACAACAATTGTACCGTTTTTTCCCTGCAGAAAACGGACCGATTTTTTTCCAGCCAGTGAGTATGAGCCCAAAAAGTCAGGAACATCCTGAGACTGGGGAGAGGCAGAAAAAACAGGAGTGTCAGCATTAACACATTGGCAGCCCCAACTGGTCACAGACACAGATTTCCAATCCCAAACAGGATTATGAGACTGTAACCAAGGGAAACCTAGTACAATAATGTCATGCAGATTATACAGCACCAGAAATTTGCAACTCTCCTGATGATCTGGTTCAACTCTCATTATCACCTGAGTAGAAAACTGGGCTTTATTCTCCGTCAAAGGGGTAGAATCAATGCCCAGTAGGGGAATAGACTTCCACAGGGGTATCATGGGAAACCCACAACATTTGGCAAAGTCAAAATCCATCAGGTTAATAGCTGCTCCTGAATCAACAAAAGCCTGAGCAGTAAATGTGGACAGGGAGCAAATCAGGGTAACAGTCAACAGAAATTTAGTCTGAACACTACCCAAGACAACTGAGCGTGCAAAACGTCTAGCATGAGAGGCGTCACCACAGTAGAAACATAACCCACTGCGCTTTCGAAACTCATGACGCTGTGCCCCAGAAGTCACTCTATCACACTGCATGGGCTCAGAAGCTGGCTCACAAGGCAACACTATCTCACGCATACCTCTGCGCTCACGCAAACGTCTGTCAATTTGAATAGCCAATGACATAGAATCATTGAGACCAGAGGGAGCAGGGAATCCCACCATAACATCCTTTACATTCTCTGACAGCCCCTTCCGAAAAAGGGCTGCCAAAGCATCATCATTCCATTTGGTCAGGACTGCCCACTTTCGGAATTTCTGACAGTCCAACTCAGCGTCTTCAAGACCCTGATTTAATGCCAACAAGGTTTTTTCAGCTTGATCAGTGACATTAGGTTCATCGAACAATAACCCCAGAGCCTGAAAAAATACATCAATATCATTCAAAACAGGATCCCAGGTGTCAGGGAAAAAGCCCAATCCTGAGGGTCGCCACGCAGGAGAGAGATGACAATTTGAACCTGCTGTGCTGCGTTCCCTGAGGACTTAGGCTTTAAGGCAAAAAACAACTTACAGTTATTTTTGAAATTCAGAAATTTAGCCCGATCCCCCAAAAACAAATCTGGCATGGGAATCCTAGGTTCCACAACCGGCAACTTAGCAAGATAGGTAGCAATACTCCGAATCTCAGTGGCAAGCTGATCCACACGGCCAGACAACTGTGCAAGCTCCACTGAGAGAAAAAAAAAATCCTCCTCAGCACCCAGAGAAAAAGAGGGAAAAATGCAACAAACAGGAAAAAAAAATCTCTGACAACTCTGACAACTTTTTTTTTTCTTTCCACACTATTTTTCCCTTCTGTGAGTACCATATAATTTTCAGTTTGGGCCGGTGATACTGTTGTGTTTTGGTAGCTGAGGAGAAAAAGCAAATACGGCAATACACCAGAGAGGCTGGAACCTATTGAATTGCAGTAACCTGAACTAACCACACAACTAGAGGTAGCCGTGGAGCGTTCCTACGTTGATCCTAGACGCCTCGTCACAGCCTGAGAGATAACTACACCTAAAGGCAGAAAGAGGAAAGCTATCTGCCCCGGAGCAGATTCCCAAAGAAAATAGGAAGCCCCCAAACATGTAATGGCGGTTAGACAAGAAGAAGCACAGACACAGACAGAAAATAGAATGAGCAAACGCTGGGGCCCAATCTGTCTAGACAGAAAAGTACAGGAAAGGATTCTCTCTGCAATCCACAAAAAACCCTAAAAAATACCAACTCTGATTGCAAAAACCTGAGATCACACGATCTCTACCACCTAAATCAGATCTCTGGTGTAACAAAACTAAGCCGCAGCCACTGAAAAAACAGGAAAAAGCAAACGAACAAACAACAGTGGCTTCAGATAAACTGAGAGGAGCACAAGCCCCAGGAGGGGACCCAGCTGACCTCCACAGAAGTGCAGGCAACTATGCAAAAAGCAAGCACAAAAATAAAAGCAGAAAATATCTTATCTGATAGCAGAAGATGCAGGCAAGACTCAGCAAACTTCCAAATGAACCAGGAACCACAATTGAGACAAGAACAATTGATCACCGGCAACAATCATGGGAGGGAACCTCCCTTATATCAGTCCAGTCCGTGATCCCAGATTGCCATTCCTCGCTGAAAGGTTCAGTACTGTCTGTAACCACCAGAGGGAGCCTCTGCTCAGAAACAATCTCTAGCACATTCATAACATGCCCCCAGCCAATCCAGAAAAGGCAAATCTATAATTAGATGTGCCGTTTCTGGCACTTTGCCGGTCTATTCCCATTGCCCTGTAGCGGTGGCGAATGGGTTAAAGCCACCTTGCTATTGAAAGGTGACTTTAAGCCAGGTTAATAATTGAGAGCTGTCAATTAGACAACTATCAATTATTAATCCTATTGAAGTAAATAAAAAAAACACACACACATTAAGAATAAATAATTTTAATGAAATAAAAACACATTTTTTTGACCATCTTTTATTTAACTCTTAATCCTTGCGAAGCCCTTGATCTCCTATAATAAAGAAAAAATAATAAAACAACATTATTCTTACCTATCCGCCGCTTTGTCACGTCCCACACTGTAATCCTTCACAAAGGGTTAACTAGCTTTCAGCCAAGCAGTGCAGCTAATGCTGCCTGCTCAGCTGAAAGCTCCTGAATGAATGACTTCCTCTACCAGCGACAGGAGAGGATGTGATTACTGTGGAAGCTTAATTGATAGCTTCCCACAGAAATCAGCTCACTTCAGGTCAGCGGGGACTCCTTCTGACGTCACTGATGCTGTGCGGTGTCCCCGGCTGACTTGAAGTGAACTGATTACAGTGGGAAGCAATCAATGAAGCTTCACACAGTAATCTCATCCTCTCCTGTCACCGGGAGAGGAAGTCATTCATTTAGGAGCTTTCAGCTCAGCAGCAAGCATTAGCTGCGCTGCTTGGCTGAAAGCTAGTTAACCCTTTCTGATGGATTACAGCATGGGACCTGACTGTGCTTCGGATAGGTAAGAATAATGTTGCTTTATTATTTTATTTTTATTTCAGGAGAACAAGGGAATCGAGGATTACCTGTACAATAAAAGATGGTCAAAAACTGTGTATTTATTTCATTAAAATGATTTTTCATTAATGTGTGTGTGTATTTTTTAACCATTTCATACAATAGGAATAATAATTGAGAGTTGTCAAATTGACAACTCTCAATTATTAACCTGGCTTAAAGTCACCTTCCAATAGCAAGGTGGCTTTAACCCATTATTAATCCATTCGCCACCGCTACAGGGCAATGGGAATAGACCGGCAAAGTGCCAGAAAGGGCGCATCTAATTATAGATTTGCCTTTTCTGGGGTGGCTGGAGGCAGATGTTAGTAGCCACGGGGGCACAAAATAAATGCACCCTCCTGTAAGGTTCTTTGTCTCTGTTGACATGTTCCTTGAAACTCAGTTTTCCGTCGGCCATTTTGCTTTCTGTCTTTCTGTAGCTCTTGCCCTCAGTTAATATGGAGTTTCCAGTTTTCATGTTCCCACCCTGATTCTTCCCTCTTGCTTCTTAAGCAGCCTCAGCTGAACAATCAGTGCTCCTGAATCAAGCCTCAGTCAGTCTGTGACCTGACTCCTGGAAGCCTTGGACTTGTACTCCAGCTATTCCCTACTGAGGAACCTTGGAACACTTTTGGACTCTGGAAACCTGCTGTTTGGTGAATCCATGTTTGCAGAGGAATTACGGTACAGAGAAGAGATCCTGAACCTGCTTTGGAGATTTATTGTAGTGCTTGAAGTTACTCTGGCCTGCTGTGTCTCCTGTCGCTGTTCCTGCAAACTGTGTGAACTTTTCAGCATGCTTGTATGAAGTAATACAAGTCATTTAATTTCAACCTATGTCTCCTGTGTTTTCCTCGCACCCAAGCACAAGACGCTATAGGAACTGTACACTATACATGACAAGATTCAGGAGCCAATGTTTAGTGTCTGCTGGGTCTGGGAAAGCCGTGTCTGCTGTGACTGTGGATATCAGATGTCCGTTTAATACCTTATGTGATGACAGTGGTTGTGACTTCTCACAACCATTCCAGGTGAGCGCATTCCCTTAAAATTTTACTCTGGAGTGTTACCACAGGTAAACACTATTGTTTTTGTTTTTTTTTCCTTTCCTCTTCTCCTTCCAGCACTTCTGCCTTAAAAGATCTGGAAGATGGAGGCCCGCATAAAGGAACTTTGCGGAGTGACTGATACAATCCTTTCAGATGTACAGACTTTAAAAACCCGTTTTGCAAGCCTACAGGACCTCACTAAGCATAATTTGCAAGTGTTTGGACAGACTACCCAGGAATTGCGAGCCAGGATTGAGGCTCTAGAGGAACGAGCCCAGGCTCCTGCCATAACCCCAAGTTCTGGGATCCCCAAATTACCTCCTTTTCGTTTTGGCGGTGAACGTGAGAAATTCAGGGGATTTATTAATCAATGCAATTTATTTTTCTCTGCACATGCTTCACAATTTCCCACTGAACGATCCAAAGTGCTTACTATAATCATGTTGCTTACCAATAAGGCTTTGATGTGGGCAAACCCTCTGATTGAGACTGAGGATGATTGTTTGAATCACCTGGATGCTTTTATTTCAGCCATGGGGCAGGTGTTTGATGACCCCAATCGAGGTGCAACAGCTGAAGCAGCCATGTTAACTTTGCGCCAAGGTAAGCGTTCAGTAGCCGAATATTCCCTGGATTTCAGGAGATGGGCTCTTGATACCACTTGGGACACTTCCGCTAAAAAATCTATTTTTCGGAAAGGGTTGTCTCCACTGATTAAGGATGAACTTGCTCGTGCCGACCCTCCCACTGCGTTAGGTGACTTTATTAACTATTGTATCCGTATTGATGCTCGTCTGACTGAACGCAGACAAGAGAGATGGTTCGAAAATAATCGCACTAACCTTTTACTACCTCTCTCCTCAGCTAAGGAACCTTTGAGTAGGATCACAAGGGAACCAGAACCTGAACCCATGCAGGTGGACTCTTTACAAAGACGGGTTAGTGATGCACGCAAAGAACATCGTATAAAGGAAAATCTATGTTTCTACTGTGGTAAGTCAGGGCACTTCATTATAAACTGCCCCAGCCGTTCTCGTAAGACTACTGCAGCAGTCATTCACTGTGAGTGTTGCGAGAGGAGCTCTGTCATGTCCGAGCCTCAGGCTCCAGAGAGATCTGCTGCAAGAGATCTTGATTTCTCGGACTTAAACTCTGTTAGTTCTGGGGACGATGACGGTATAAACGCTGCAATTTTTCAAGTTTCCTCAGCGGTGTCCCAGCTGAGTTGTAAAAGAAACAATTCTCATTGCTTCCTTTCCATCAAACTCTGGGTTGACTCAGTCTGGGTGTCTAGCTCTGCTATGATCGACTCAGGAGCAAGTGGAAATTTTATGGATATCTCCTTTGCTCTGAAACAGGGGATACGTTCAGTGAAGAAGGCTACTCCAGTACAGATGGAGACTGTGGATGGCTCTCTACTGACTTCTGGACCAGTGGATCAAGAAACAGAGCCTTTGAGGGTCCTTATGGGTAAAGATCATCAGGAGAAAATGTCTTTTATGCTTATCTCTTCTCCCCACTTTCCCATTATTCTAGGGCTACCATGGCTGCAGGCGCAGAATCCTACGATTAACTGGGAGACCAAGGAATTACACTTTCCGGAGAAACAGATGAGTCAAGGAGTTTCAGCTTGCTCTGTTCCTAAAGGAACCATGTCAGTCCCTGAACTACCAGCTGTATACCAGGACTATGTGGATTTATGTGACAAGAAGAACGCTGATCAGCTTCCTCCTCACCGTCCATATGATTGTCCAATTGAATTATTGCCTGGAGCCGAGATACCTTTTGGTAAGATCTACCCCCTAGCGGGGCCCGAGCTAAAAGCTTTGAAGGATTATATAGACGAAAATTTAGCCAAGGGCTTCATACGCCCCTTCATCTCCCGCAGGTGCACCCATCTTCTTTGTGAAGAAGAAAGATGGATCTCTGAGACCCTGCATAGACTATAGGGAACTCAATAAGGTTACTATTAGAAACCGTTATCCATTGCCTTTAATCCCTGAATTGTTGGAAAGAGTGCGGCATGCCAAAATTTTCTCTAAACTGGATCTCCGTGGGGCCTATAACTTGGTCCGTATTAGACCTGGGGATGAATGGAAGACTGCTTTCAGGTCACGCTATGGACACTTTGAATATCTAGTTATGCCTTTTGGTCTGAGTACCGCCCCAGCCACTTTCCAACACTTCGTGAATGATATCTTCAGGGATCTCCTAGATACATTTGTGGTGATTTATCTGGATGATATTCTAATTTTTTCTAACTCCACAGAGGAACATCATGGACATGTGAGAATGGTCTTAGAACGCCTAAGACAAAACCATCTCTACATCAAACTTGAAAAATGTGAATTCCATAGGACCGAAATTCAATTTCTGGGGTATGTACTATCTACGCAAGGGATTAGTATGGATGGAAGCAAGACCCAAGCCATCAAGGATTGGCCAATTCCTAGAAATGTGAAGGAGGTGCAGCGTTTCATCGGGTTTGCCAACTTCTATAGACGTTTCATTAAGAATTTTTCTGAGGTAGTGTCACCTATCACCCAACTTACCCGGAAACAGTCTAGGTTCTCCTGGACCCCGCAAGCTCAGGAAGCATTTTCCTGTTTAAAGGATAAATTTACTACCGCACCTATCTTAGTACATCCCAACCCCGAGCTTGCCTTCATAATAGAGGTGGATGCTTCAGACTGTGCCGTTGGAGCTATACTCTCTCAGAGAACAGGTGAGAAGAATGTCTTGCATCCCTGTGCCTTCTTTTCCCAGCAGTTGTCTTCGGCTGAGAGGAACTACGATGTGGGCAATAGAGAATTGTTGGCCATTATTGCCGCCTTCAAGGAATGGAGACACCTTCTTCAGGGAACTGCACAGCAAATAGTCGTCCTGACAGACCATCGTAACCTTGAATTTATCAGGTCGGCTAAGTGCCTGACTCCTCGCCAGGCTCGCTGGAATCTTTTCCTAAACCAATTTAATTTTGTCATTTCTTATAGACCAGGATCGCGCAATGGAAAGGCTGATGCACTCTCTAGGATTCATTCAGCGGAGACACGTCCACTTACTCCTCCTAAGACTATTCTTCCTGACTCTAGATTCCTGGGAGTGATTCATAATCAAGACCTACTTAAGGACATCAAGGAAGCATACCATGCGGATTCTTTGTTGGCTCAACCCCAAGGGACGTAAGTCTTGTCTTTAAGAATGGTGTGTGGATTCAGGGACAACGTCTGTATATACCTGAAACAGTCAGATTGAGAGTATTGCAACTCATCCACGATTCCAAGATAGCCGGGCATAGGGGAATTCTAAAGACACAAGAATTTCTTTCTCGTTTCTTTTGGTGGCCCACTTACAGGAAAGATGTCTTAAACTATGTCACTTCATGTGAAGTCTGTGCAAGATGCAAAACACCTCGCTCCTCACCAACTGGTCTGTTGCAACCTCTTCCCACCCCGTCCCGCCCGTGGGGATCCATTTCTATGGACTTCATTGTGGAGTTACCAACCTCTCAAGGGAAGAACACCATTCTAGTGGTGGTTGACCGTCTAACAAAGGCAGCTCATTTTATCCCTTGTGTCGGCTTACCCACTGCAAAACAGACATCAGACTTGATGATTAAGAATGTGTTTCGCTTACATGGAGTACCGGATGAGGTCATTTCGGATCGAGGGGTGCAATTCACTTCAAGGTTTTGGCAAAATTTCTGTGCAGCATTGGACATTAAAGTAAACCTTTCTTCTGCTTTTCATCCCCAGACTAATGG
Organism: Oophaga sylvatica; assembly: GCA_033576555.1. Lineage (NCBI taxonomy): Eukaryota > Metazoa > Chordata > Amphibia > Anura > Dendrobatidae > Oophaga > Oophaga sylvatica. Next base: position 346,275,323 of record JARQOD010000003.1, on the reverse strand, counting down.
ACAGACAGAACGAACCAATCAGACCCTGGAGCAGTATCTCCGCTGTTTTATCTGCCACCTACAGGATGATTGGGTGGATCTACTTCCACTGGCTGAGTTCTCTTATAACAACTCTCAGAGCGCCTCCACTAAGCAGTCTCCTTTTTACTCCAATCTAGGTTATCATCCTAACATTCTTCCTCGATTTCCCATAGATACGCCCTTGCCGGCAGTGGCTGAAAGAATCACTTCTTTACAAAAGAATATGGATCTTCTAAAGGAAAATCTAGAATTGGCTCAGGAAAGGTACAAGAAAGCAGCAGATAAATTTCGTAAACCTGCACCAGCTTTCAAGGTAGGAGATTTGGTCTGGCTGTCAACCAGAAATCTTAAATTAAAGATTCCATCGTCTAAATTGGGACATAAGTACATTGGACCTTATAAGATCAATAAGATTATAAGTGCTGTTGCTTGTCGTCTTCAACTGCCCAGAACTATGAGAATCCACCCTGTCTTTCATGTATCCCTACTAAAGGCTGCAACACCCAATACGTTTCCTGGACGTTCTTCTCCTTGCCCTGACCCAGTGCTGGTCGATGGTCAGGAAGAATTTATGGTGGAAAGGATTCTAGATTCCAGGTTGTACAGAAATCAGTTGCAATATTTGATTAAATGGCAGGGCTACCCAGTGGAGGACAACTCATGGGAACCAGTCAATAATGTAAATGCTCCTCGCCTGCTCCGCCAGTTTCATCAGAGGTACCCTGACAAGCCTGGTCTGAGGTCATCCGGAGGTTGTCCCTAAGGGGGGAGTAATGTAAGGTTCTTTGTCTCTGTTGACATGTTCCTTGAAACTCAGTTTTCCGTCGGCCATTTTGCTTTCTGTCTTTCTGCAGCTCTTGCCCTCAGTTAATATGGAGTTTCCAGTTTTCATGTTCCCGCCCTGATTCTTCCCTCTTGCTTCTTAAGCAGCCTCAGCTGAACAATCAGTGCTCCTGAATCAAGCCTCAGTCAGTCTGTGACCTGACTCCTGGAAGCCTTGGACTTGTACTCCAGCTATTCCCTACTGAGGAACCTTGGAACACTTTTGGACTCTGGAAACCTGCTGTTTGGTGAATCCATGTTTGCAGAGGAATTACGGTACAGAGTAGTGTTGAGCATTCCGATACCGCAAGTATCGGGTATCGGCCGATATTCGCGTTATCGGAATTCCGATACTTAATTCCGATACTTTTCCCATATCGTATACCGGAATCGGAAGTTCCCATAATTCTTTGAGAGGCAATGTGATTTTAGTCAGCCAATGAGGAATCCTACGAAGTGTGGGCACATCCTGTAATGCTGCGGTCATCTTAACTAATGGCATGGCTGTGATTGGCTGCTGAAATGATGTCAGAATGCACTATAAAAGGCGCCGCCGCCATTTTAGCGTCACTGTGCTGTGAACTCAGTAAGGGACAGAACGCTACTCTGCTAACTCTGAGGGACAGTTACATATTGCGATTTTGTGTACTACTGTGCTTGAGGCAGGCTAGTTTACCAACCGCTGTGTAAAGCTTCATTTTGCCAGTGTTGTTTTAACAGCTCTGTGCAAGGTGTGTGTGTGACAGTGCAGGTGACGCTGCAGTTTGCTCTGCATCCACCGCTGTTTGTAGGCATCTGCACGTGTCACTGACTCTTTTTTTTATTTTATTTAGTGGAATTGGTGCAGCTCCATTATATTAGAAAAAAATCAAATCTATTAGTGTGACGTGCTTCCATCCGTATACAATACATTGGTTGCAAACACTATAGAACTACACAAAGGAGCTTTTCACAGATAGTGAATAGTTGTGTTTCAGTGTTCACTGCAGTCTGTGAGGTTTTGATTTTTTGAGTGCAGATCACGCTCCAGTTAGTTCTTCAACCACTGCCGGTTGTAGTCTGCTGAGCGTGTGTCACTGCCTCATCCTTCACATTTTTCTCTAATTGGTGCTGCTCCATTTTAGTGGAAAAAAATCTAATCTATTAGTGTGACGCGCTTCCATCCGTATACAATACATTGGTTGCAAACACTATAGAACTACACAAAGGAGCTTTTCACAGATAGTGAATAGTTGTGTTTCAGTGTTCACTGCAGTCTGTGAGGTTTTGATTTTTTGAGTGCAGATCACGCTCCAGTTAGTTCTTCAACCACTGCCGGTTGTAGTCTGCTGAGCGTGTGTCACTGCCTCATCCTTCACATTTTTCTCTAATTGGTGCTGCTCCATTTTAGTGGAAAAAAATCTAATCTATTAGTGTGACGCGCTTCCATCCGTATACAATACATTGGTTGCAAACACTATAGAACTACACAAAGGAGCTTTTCACAGATAGTGAATAGTTGTGTTTCAGTGTTCACTGCAGTCTGTGAGGTTTTGATTTTTTGAGTGCAGATCACGCTCCAGTTAGTTCTTCAACCACTGCCGGTTGTAGTCTGCTGAGCGTGTGTCACTGCCTCATCCTTCACATTTTTCTCTAATTGGTGCTGCTCCATTTTAGTGGAAAAAAATCTAATCTATTAGTGTGACGCGCTTCCATCCGTATACAATACATTGGTTGCAAACACTATAGAACTACACAAAGGAGCTTTTCACAGATAGTGAATAGTTGTGTTTCAGTGTTCACTGTAGTCTGTGAGCTTTTCATTTTGTGAGTGCAGATTACGCTCCAGTTTGTACTTCAACCACTGCCGGTTGTAGTCTGCTGAGCGTGTGTCACTGCCTCATCCTTCACATTTTTCTCTAATTGGTGCTGCTCCATTTTAGTGGAAAAAAAACTAATCTATTAGTGTGACGCGCTTCCATCCGTATACAATACATTGGTTGCAAACACTATAGAACTACACAAAGGAGCTTTTCACAGATAGTGAATAGTTGTGTTTCAGTGTTCACTGTAGTCTGTGAGCTTTTCATTTTGTGAGTGCAGATTACGCTCCAGTTTGTACTTCAACCACTGCCGGTTGTAGTCTGCTGAGCGTGTGTCACTGCCTCATCCTTCACATTTTTCTCTAATTGGTGCTGCTCCATTTTAGTGGAAAAAAAACTAATCTATTAGTGTGACGCGCTTCCATCCGTATACAATACATTGGTTGCAAACACTATAGAACTACACAAAGGGGCCTTTCACAGATACTGAACAGTTGTCTGCAGGGTTCACTGTAGTCTGTGAGGAATAACCACACTTAGGCCTTAACTTTTCTGACTTTCTTTATCAATCTACCAAGATGAAGAAGTCAGTGAGTAAGGCACGTGGTCGTGGTCGAGGCCGTGGATTTGCAGCAGGGAGAGGACGTGGGGATTCTGTGGCTGCTGCCGCACCCAGTGACACAGCATCCACCAGTTTTCCCCGTGAGCGTTCCTTTATGCGCACTTTTGTAGGAGCTCAGCGTACCCCCCTGCTGCGTGAAGAACAAATTGAAGCCGTTGTTGGTTGGATGGCAGCCAATGCATCGACTTCAATACCTTCCACCTCCTCTCAGGACCACAGCACTGTTGAACAACCATCAGTCTCTTCACCGCCTGCCAAATTGCCCAGGCAGTCAGAGAGCTCTGTACAGGAGCCAGCTGAGTCTCTGCTTCTGTTCTCAGAATATGTTGGCTTGGAAACAGGGGCCCAGCCAAGCAGCATTCTGGAATGTGAAGAAGAGGCAGTATGCAGTGATGCGCAACAGCTGTGTCTCTCTGAATCTGAAGAGGCGGGTGAGCCAGTGCCGATGGTCAGCACACCGCAGAACGCATCTGATGATGATGAGACTCAGTTGCCAGTTTCTGTTGAGCATGGTGCTGGCCAGACCACCCAACAACAGCAGGTGTTGGAAGAGGGTAGTGGTGGAGATGATGAGGTCCAAGACCCAACATGGCGTGAGGAACAGGAAGGTGGTGGGAGCAGCTCTGAGGAAGAGATTGCCCCAACGGTCCAAACAGTAGGGAGAGGTAGGCTGCAGACTCGCTTGCCTGTAGCCTCCAGTTTGGCACCCGTTCGGAGCAGTTCTCTTCCAACAGCCAAACCGGGCGCTCCCAGGACTTGCTCTGCGTGGTCCTTTTTTGATACAGTTGCAGATGATATTTGCTATGTCAAATGCAAGCTGTGTAATCAAAAAATTAAAAGAGGTAAAAGTGTCAGTAACCTTAATACAACAAATATGTGGAAACATGTGCGGTCAAAGCACTTTGTTGAGTTACAAAGACACACTGGAGATGTAGGCCAACCTACAGCAGCACCTACATCTTCAGCTCCTGTTGGAGCCTCTTCCTCCAGTTCACACACAGCTGGTAAGGCTTCCTCAAAGGATCGCCATGGAAGAACCTCTGTCACTGTTGTCCAGAGACACAGTGTTATTCCACCCACAGGTGCAAGTTCCCTGTCATCCTCACACACCCAGGCCACAAAACAGCCATCGGTAGCACAGGCATGGGATAAAAGACGGCCATACTCGGCAAACCATCCACGAGCACAGGCTCTGAATGCTGTCATTGCAAAACTCCTGTCCCTTGAAATGCTGTCATTCAGGCTGGTGGAGACTGACAGTTTCCGTGAATTAATGGCATTGGCAGTCCCACAATACAATGTGCCCAGCCGATTTTATTTCAGCAGGCAAGCCGTCCCTGGTCTGCAAAAGCATGTTGAGGCAAAAATTAAACATGCGCTACTAAACGCCGTCAGTAGCAAGGTCCACCTGACCACCGATGCGTGGACCAGTACCCATGGCCAGGGACGATACCTTTCACTCACTGCCCATTGGGTGAATGTTGTGGAGCCGGGTACAGATCTTGCGAGTGGCGCTGTACGTGTTCTGCCAACTCCAAGGATTGCCGGAATCAAGTCTGTCCACATTGACTCCTCCTCCTACTCCAGTTCCTCAGAATCATCGCTGCAGGAGCCGTCACGGTCTACCTCCACATGGACCCGTGGACGCTTACCTGATGCGACCGATATGAGCACAGCCGTGGCCAAACGGCAACAGGCCGTTCTGAAATTAATTCCCATGGGGAATCGAAGCCACACAGCGCAGGAGGTCTGGAATGCCATCAAGCAGGAGAGCGACGTGTGGTTTTTGCCAGCGAATCTCCAGCCAGGTTTGGTAGTGTGTGACAATGGCCGAAATCTGGTGGCAGCTCTGGGCCTTGGCAACCTCACTCACATACCATGTCTGGCACATGTGCTCAACTTGGTCGTGCAGAGTTTTTTGAGGGACTATCCGGATCTTGATGCACTGCTGCACAAGGTCCGCCTAGAGTGCGCTCACTTGCGACGTTCCAGCATGGCCAGATCGCGCATTGCAGCTCTGCAACGCAGATTGCGCCTTCCTGAACATCGCATCATATGTGACGTATCCACCAGGTGGAATTCAACGTTACATATGTTGGAGCGGTTGTGTGAGCAGCAGCCAGCAGTTATGGAGTATCAGCTGCATCAGGCGCAATCAACACGCAATTTGCGCCGTCCACACTTCACCATTAATGAGTGGGCCACTATGAAGGACATGTGCCACGTTTTGCGTGCGTTTGATGAGTCAACGCGGATGGCGAGTGCAGATGATGCACTAGTCAGCCTGACTGTCCCCCTTATCTGCCTGCTTCAAAAAACACTGCAAGCAATAAGGGATGAGGTTTTGGAAGAGGTGGAGGATGAGGAGTCACAAATTCCATCACCTTCTGGAAAGTCAGCGCAACGTGGTTCCTCACAAAGGGCTGGGCAGGGCTCACTTTGTGAGGAGGATGAGGAGGAGGAGTCAATGGAGGAGGAAGACATCGCTCCAGAGGGAGGTACACAACGCTCTAGTCAGTATGTAGAGCGAGGGTGGGGTGATGCAGAGCAGGCAGAGATAACGCCTCTTGCAGAGGACAGCGTTTCTTTGCCAGTTGGGAGTCTGCAGCACATGGTTGATTTCATGCTGCAGTGCCTAAGAAACGACCGCCGCATCGCCCACATTCTCACGACGTCTGATTATTGGGTGTACACCCTCCTAGACCCTCGCTACCGGGACAACGTCAAAAGCCTCATCACACCGTTGAACCGGGAGCGTAAAATGCGGGAGTACCAAGACACACTGGTGCAATCCCTAATGTTCTACCTTACTGCCGAGAGCACTGCTGCTGCTACTGCTTTACAAAGCAGCTCTGTGCGTCGAGGCAGTGTAGAGAGCTCTGCAACAAGAGGGAGCACACGCAGTGCCTCTGCACAGGGAAAGACCAGTATGTTCAAAATGTGGCAAAGTTTTGTGGCAGCGCCACAAATGTCTACACCATCCGAGAGGGCTCCAGTCAGCGGGAGGCAACGTATCCGTCAGATGGTGACAGACTACTTGGCTTTGCCTCTCAGTGTACTCCCAGATGGCTCTTCCCCATTCAAGTTTTGGGTCTCTAAGCTGGATACATGGCCAGAGCTTAGCCAGTATGCATTGGAGGTGCTGGCTTGCCCTGCTGCCAGTGTATTATCGGAGCGCGTCTTTAGTGCTGCAGGTGGTGTACTAACAGACCGTCGCATGCGACTATCCTCCGATAATGTAGACCGGCTTACTTTTCTGAAAATGAACAAGGCATGGATCTCGCCAGAATTTCTCTGTCCGTTTTCAGATTAAATAACTGGTTCGCAACGTTATCCATGTCTCCTGTTATGTTCATCTTTCTACCACCTGAACGCTACTCCCTGGGCTCCAACACTGCCAGTTGCTGCTCAGAAGTGTCGTGTCCACAGAACAAAACACAAGCTCTACTGTTAGTGGGGTTCAGTAACGCCAGCTGTTCCCCTGCTGTGTCAACGGCAAGAAGTGTCCTGTTCCCGACACATGGACAGAAAAACACATGACCAACATGCTCCAAATAGGGAAGAGCCGTCACCCTGCTTGTTATGCTGAAAACATGAAATTGTGAAGTTTTGCAGGCCTAGAATGATAAATTTTTAAGAAAAATATGGACAAATAATAATTTGTCATCACAGCGCATATCTGCACATGTCTATTAGAAATGGTAACAAAAAATAAAACATAGTCTACTCTTCACATTTTAAATTAATGCATAAAAGTAAATTTCAGACTTATGAATTAATGCTTTTAAAGGAACTTTATCTGTACCTGTAAGATAATGCACTCAATGGATGTACGAATCATTACATCCTCATCATCATCATGACGAGTTTTATTTATGACAGACATTATAAAATACACATACTGATGCCAACTGGAACTTCAAACACCATATATGAAATGGCCAGCATGTAAACATGGTAATAATGTCCAATAATAAATTATTACATCTAGAAAGTGCATCATGCATACTGACAATAGGTACTTATACCTGCAAGTGCTGTTGAAACAACCACAAGAGATATAAATTAATACTGGTATATAGGTATCACAGTGCATAGTTACTCATGGACAATGTTGATGTAATACTGTATCTCAATTAAGTCAGCGTCAACCATTAGGCTTGTTAGTCTTGTACATTGTTAAAGAGGGAACGTAATTTTTTGGTTTGTCATAGGTGTAGTATTACACATTAAATTCTTACTGCTGTATTTTTTTTGGCGTCCCTAGTGCGCAATAACGCAGCCTAACCTCACATTTGATAGTCAGCTAATTGCCACACGCTACCCTACCCTACGCGTGACAGTAGGAAGGTAGTGTTGACGGATAAAGCTTTGCGCAAACAGACATTCTTTTACCCTCTTCAACACTCTACAAGCAAAAAATGCATGATTTCAGCCGCAGACTTTATTGACGTACAGTATAACATCGGCATTACCCATCAGAGGCTGTCCACTGTGTGATACAGACATAGAATATACCTTTGCTATCCGTAGCCTTTGTTTCACCTACACTTGCAGGCACACACTTAAATTGTGACAAACAATGCCTAATGTTTTTTTAAATGGTTATTTTTTATTGTACATTATTGTGTCATCAATCACATTGATGAGTCCATGCTGGACATGTCATACATGCTATAGAAAGTTACGATTTTATGAACTTAAATAATTAAATTGTCTGTGACTGTCACATAAAATTTGCGATGATGATGATGAGTGACTATTACAAAATCCATTGTCTTCACTATGTTATAGTTTAACATTGCGTTCCTTAAGCATTATTCATAAAAAAAAAATGTACTTTTATTCTTAAATGTACAACACTATATTTTGTTACCAATTTTTTGGGTGTTGTGTTGTTCCATTTATTTTTGACATGTGCATATATGCGTTTATATTTGTATTTTCTTTATTTTTCCTTCTTGAAATTAGAAAACATGTGTATCTTTGTACCGTGTTAGCCAGTAGATAGAAAAATATTTAGACTTCAGAGTCAGCAGTGGTTCATACCTTTTTATGGATAACTGAAAAGATGGAAACAAATTGCAAGCTTTCAAGGCTACTCACGTCTCTTCATCAGGGAAAGACTAACATAAAAAAGTTAAGCATCACATATTTCTATACACAACAGGACACAGGAATATTGCAATAGGTAAGACAAGTAAGTGACGTGTATCAGAACTGTAATTATCTCACAGGGATGAACATAAATATTCAAACAGTTCCTAGATAAGGATAGAAAGTTTGATTGCCCTCTCATTGGCGTATTTTTTGGGGTTTTCATGACCCTGGAAGGGCATAGACGCAGATTCCTTAATTGATATAGAATGACATAAATCCATGTGATCTATTCATTCCATCACTAACAGTGTCAAAGGTCATGATGAGCTTATATTCTGAAACCTTTGTACGTTTCTCATATTTGAAGTTATATTTTAATAACAGTAATTCCATATCCATGATGCTATGACCGGGCGGGCATACAAAAGTCTTTTGCCACAGCTAAATTCATTAATTTATCTGTGATTGTGTGGCGCTGATAATTCATCCTTGTTCTCCTTTTTGTTGCCGGTCTCCCCTCACTTGTCCCTCCCTCACTTGTCTTAGCTATTCCTGTGTCCTGTTGTGTGTAGAAATATGTGATTCTTCATTTTTGGCTTTACTCTTAGCCTGATGAAGACACCTGAGTAGTCTCGAAAGCTTTGAATTTGTTACCATATTTTCAGTTAGCCATTAAACGTTATCAACCACAGAGGACTGTCAAGTATAAATATTTTTCTATTCTTGTAATTGAAATTTATCATTTTATTGTTGTAGTAAAACTTCATTTATTCTTGTTTGAAGTACATACATTTGCAATGGCCACGTAACAAGGCAATAACTCAATATTTTATGCCTACACCCTCCTTGACCCTGGGCTCCAACACCGCCAGTTGTTGCTTGGAAGTGCTGTTAGCACAGTTAACACTTGCTCCTGTGTTACTGGGGTTCAGTAATGTCAGCTGTTCCCCTGCTGTGTGAATGGCAAATAGTCCTGCTGCCTCCACCATGTTCTGTTCTCATCCCTGGGTTACAACACCGCCAGTTGTTTCTCGGAAGTGCTGTTAGCACAGTTAACACTTGCTCCCGTGTTACTGGGGTTCAGTAATGTCAGCTGTTCCCCTGCTGTGTGAACGGCAAATAGTCCTGCTGCCTCCACCATGTTCTGTTCTCATCCTGGGTTACAACACCGCCAGTTGTTTCTCGGAAGTGCTGTTAGCACAGTCTACACTTGCTCCTGTGTTACTGGGGTTCAGTAATGTCAGCTGTTCCCCTGCTGTGTGAATGGCAAATAGTCCTGCTGCCTCCACCATGTTCTGTTCTCATCCCTGGGTTACAACACCGCCAGTTGTTTCTCGGAAGTGCTGTTAGCACAGTTAACACTTGCTCCCGTGTTACTGGGGTTCAGTAATGTCAGCTGTTCCCCTGCTGTGTGAACAGCAAAAAGTCCTGCTGCCTCCACCATGTTCTGTTCTCATCCCTGGGTTACAACACCGCCAGTTGTTTCTCGGAAGTGCTGTTAGCACAGTTAACACTTGCTCCCGTGTTACTGGGGTTCAGTAATGTCAGCTGTTCCCCTGCTGTGTGAACAGCAAAAAGTCCTGCTGCCTCCACCATGTTCTGTTCTCATCCCTGGGTTACAACACCGCCAGTTGTTTCTCGGAAGTGCTGTTAGCACAGTCTACACTTGCTCCTGTGTTACTGGGGTTCAGTAATGTCAGCTGTTCCCCTGCTGTGTGAATGGCAAATAGTCCTGCTGCCTCCACCATGTTCTGTTCTCATCCCTGGGTTACAACACCGCCAGTTGTTTCTCGGAAGTGCTGTTAGCACAGTTAACACTTGCTCCCGTGTTACTGGGGTTCAGTAATGTCAGCTGTTCCCCTGCTGTGTGAATGGCAAATAGTCCTGCTGCCTCCACCATGTTCTGTTCTCATCCCTGGGTTACAACACCGCCAGTTGTTTCTCGGAAGTGCTGTTAGCACAGTTAACACTTGCTCCTGTGTTACTGGGGTTCAGTAATGTCAGCTGTTCCCCTGCTGTGTGAATGGCAAATAGTCCTGCTGCCTCCACCTGTTCTCTTCTCATCCCTGGGTTACAACACCGCCAGTTGTTTCTCGAAGTGCTGTTAGCACAGTTAACACTTGCTCCCGTGTTACTGGGGTTCAGTAATGTCAGCTGTTCCCCTGCTGTGTGAACAGCAAAAAGTCCTGCTGCCTCCACCATGTTCTGTTCTCATCCCTGGGTTACAACACCGCCAGTTGTTTCTCGGAAGTGCTGTTAGCACAGTTAACACTTGCTCCCGTGTTACTGGGTTCAGTAATGTCAGCTGTTCCCCTGCTGTGTGAACAGCAAAAAGTCCTGCTGCCTCCACCCTGTTCTCTTCTCATCCCTGGGTTACAACACCGCCAGTTGTTTCTCGGAAGTGCTGTTAGCACAGTCTACACTTGCTCCTGTGTTACTGGGGTTCAGTAATGTCAGCTGTTCCCCTGCTGGTGGAATGGCAAATAGTCCTGCTGCCTCCACCATGTTCTGTTCTCATCCCTGGGTTACAACACCGCCAGTTGTTTCTCGGAAGTGCTGTTAGCACAGTTAACACTTGCTCCGTGTTACTGGGGTTCAGTAATGTCAGCTGTTCCCCTGCTGTGTGAACAGCAAAAAGTCCTGCTGCCTCCACCATGTTCTGTTCTCATCCCTGGGTTACAACACCGCCAGTTGTTTCTCGGAAGTGCTGTTAGCACAGTTAACACTTGCTCCTGTGTTACTGGGGTTCAGTAATGTCAGCTGTTCCCCTGCTGTGTGAATGGCAAATAGTCCTGCTGCCTCCACCATGTTCTGTTCTCATCCCTGGGTTACAACACCGCCAGTTGTTTCTCGGAAGTGCTGTTAGCACAGTTAACACTTGCTCCTGTGTTACTGGGGTTCAGTAATGTCAGCTGTTCCCCTGCTGTGTGAATGGCAAATAGTCCTGCTGCCTCCACCATGTTCTGTTCTCATCCCTGGGTTACAACACCGCCAGTTGTTTCTCGGAAGTGCTGTTAGCACAGTCTACACTTGCTCCTGTGTTACTGGGGTTCAGTAATGTCAGCTGTTCCCCTGCTGTGTGAATGGCAAATAGTCCTGCTGCCTCCACCATGTTCTGTTCTCATCCCTGGGTTACAACACCGCCAGTTGTTTCTCGGAAGTGCTGTTAGCACAGTTAACACTTGCTCCCGTGTTACTGGGGTTCAGTAATGTCAGCTGTTCCCCTGCTGTGTGAACAGCAAAAAGTCCTGCTGCCTCCACCATGTTCTGTTCTCATCCCTGGGTTACAACACCGCCAGTTGTTTCTCGGAAGTGCTGTTAGCACAGTTAACACTTGCTCCTGTGTTACGGGGGTTCAGTAATGTCAGCTGTTCCCCTGCTGTGTGAATGGCAAATAGTCCTGCTGCCTCCACCATGTTCTGTTCTCATCCCTGGGTTACAACACCGCCAGTTGTTTCTCGGAAGTGCTGTTAGCACAGTTAACACTTGCTCCTGTGTTACGGGGGTTCAGTAATGTCAGCTGTTCCCCTGCTGTGTGAACGGCAAATAGTCCTGCTGCCTCCACCATGTTCTGTTCTCATCCCTGGGTTACAACACCGCCAGTTGTTTCTCGGAAGTGCTGTTAGCACAGTTAACACTTGCTCCCGTGTTACTGGGGTTCAGTAATGTCAGCTGTTCCCCTGCTGTGTGAACAGCAAAAAGTCCTGCTGCCTCCACCCTGTTCTCTTCTCATCCCTGGGTTACAACACCGCCAGTTGTTTCTCGGAAGTGCTGTTAGCACAGTCTACACTTGCTCCTGTGTTACTGGGGTTCAGTAATGTCAGCTGTTCCCCTGCTGTGTGAATGGCAAATAGTCCTGCTGCCTCCACCATGTTCTGTTCTCATCCCTGGGTTACAACACCGCCAGTTGTTTCTCGGAAGTGCTGTTAGCACAGTTAACACTTGCTCCCGTGTTACTGGGGTTCAGTAATGTCAGCTGTTCCCCTGCTGTGTGAACAGCAAAAAGTCCTGCTGCCTCCACCATGTTCTGTTCTCATCCCTGGGTTACAACACCGCCAGTTGTTTCTCGGAAGTGCTGTTAGCACAGTTAACACTTGCTCCCGTGTTACTGGGGTTCAGTAATGTCAGCTGTTCCCCTGCTGTGTGAACAGCAAACAGTCCTGCTGCCTCAACTTTAATTTCCATGGGTACCTTCTGCTACCCATCCGGGTTCCAGTACCGTCAGCTGGTTCTCCGCAGTGCCTTTGGCGTAGGTGCCTCCATGTCGGTATCCGAGTTCCAGCAACGTCTGCTGGTCCTTGGTAGTGCTTTGGAGCACAGGTACCTCCTGCTTAGTAACCGTGTCCCAGTAACGTCAGCTGGTCCTCGGTTGTGCCATTGGCTCTTTTCCTTCTGCTGACCCTCCGGGTTCCAGCACAGTCAGCTGGTCCTCGTTACTTTCATTGGCTCTTGTACCTTCTGCTACTCATCCGGGTTCCAGTACCGTCAGCTGGTTCTCCGCAGTGCCTTTGGCCTAGGTGCCTCCATGTCGGTATCCGAGTTCCAGCAACGTCTGCTGGTCCTTGGTAGTGCTTTGGAGCACAGGTACCTCCTGCTTAGTAACCGTGTCCCAGTAACGTCAGCTGGTCCTCGGTTGTGCCATTGGCTCTTTTCCTTCTGCTGACCCTCCGGGTTCCAGCACAGTCAGCTGGTCCTCGTTACTTTCATTGGCTCTTGTACCTTCTGCTACTCATCCGGGTTCCAGTACCGTCAGCTGGTTCTCCGCAGTGCCTTTGGCCTAGGTGCCTCCATGTCGGTATCCGAGTTCCAGCAACGTCTGCTGGTCCTTGGTAGTGCTTTGGAGCACAGGTACCTCCTGCTTAGTAACCGTGTCCCAGTAACGTCAGCTGGTCCTCGGTTGTGCCATTGGCTCTTTTCCTTCTGCTGACCCTCCGGGTTCCAGCACAGTCAGCTGGTCCTCGTTACTTCCATTGGCTTTTGTACCATCACCAACAGGACAAAGAAGGTTAAGACAAACTACAAGATACAGAACAAGAGACAGAAGAACAATAAGCAGAAGATCAAAAAGCAGAAGAACATTAAGTATAAGACCAAAATGAAGAGCAAAATATATGCTCTAAATTCTAAGCAGAAGAAGACTAAGCAGTGTATGGGGGTGAGTCCGTTCCTCCTCGTGGTGCCCCTGGAAAATGCCTGATGCTGCTGCAGGCTAAACTGAACGCGGACAAATACTGTTGTAATTAAAATCTTTTGTGACAGCAAGAACGGAAGGATGAAAATTCAGAGTTTTACAGATTACAAGTACAGGAATGTCTGTCACAAATAAGAATATGATGAAAAGGATGAATAGGAAGAAGATGAAGAAGTAGAATATGAAGAATAATAACTGTTTAATAAGAACAATATAAGTAATGTTAACAAAAAGATGAATAGCAAGAAGTTTTAGAAGATTAAGAAGGTGAAGATGAAGAATAATTTGATGAGAAAGATGATGCTGCTGAAAATTATGAAGGAGAAAGTGTGTGAAAAGTTAAAAAGGTGAAGACCATGGAAGTTGTGAAACAGACATATTTGACAAAATAGAAAAAAGGTTAAGAACATTGTCAATTTGTTCGTCAATCCGAACGTATTTCCTAAAAAAAAATAAATAATGCTATTCCATTGGATTGGGTCAAACATCTATGCCTTTAATGTCTCCTCAACCTCCCCCAATACATTCTACATTACTCTTTGTTGTTTTCCTTCATGTACAATTAACCAACAAGACAAGAATGGTTTTTTTTTAATTTCGATATTTTGTTCCCATAGACTTACATGGGACTTCCGGTATCGGTATCGGGTATCGCCGATATTTTAGTGATATCGGCGATACCATTACGATTCCGATACTTTAGGATATCGGAAAGTATCGCTCAACTCTAGTACAGAGAAGAGATCCTGAACCTGCTTTGGAGATTTATTGTAGTGCTTGAAGTTACTCTGGCCTGCTGTGTCTCCTGTCGCTGTTCCTGCAAACTGTGTGAACTTTTCAGCATGCTTGTATGAAGTAATACAAGTCATTTAATTTCAACCTATGTCTCCTGTGTTTTCCTCGCACCCAAGCACAAGACGCTATAGGAACTGTACACTATACATGACACCTCCCTAGGCTATTATTATCTGCCCCCACTCGCTGGCTTTGTCTGTCTGGTTGAGAAAATAGTGCGGGAGCCCACGCATTTTTTTTCAATGAATTTACACCTTTAATTAACCCCTAGCTGTATGAAATTTTGCACACATACACTCATGTAATTGTTAGTGAAAACCATATATCAAACTACATGAAATGACATGGTTAACTGTATGTAAACCATGTGTCATTTCATGTCGGGTCTGTAATTTCACAAAAGCCGGCAATTGAATTAACGGCTATTATACTATGTAGAAGTGTATGAACTATAAATATATATATATATATATATATATATATATATATATATAATTATTTGCTTTTTGTGTAAATTTTTTTTTACAATGTGATTTTTACATGATTTTTTACATAGAGATAACTGCTCTATGAAAAACGTCATGCTAAAATCGCATTGCATACAGATGGAAAACGGATGGTGCGATTAAAAATCGCATACAAATCGTATGACAATCGCATGACAATTGCATATATTCGGACCGTTTTTTCCATCCAGAAAACGGACCGTTTTTTTTCCACAAATGGGTTTGAGCCCTTAGACACTTTCTCACAGCCACAAGGAACTTAATACCTACAGTAGATACTGGAAACAGGAAAAATTTCCTTCCAGGGCTGAATTTGTAGCTGAACTTAATGATATTTATCGTATGGAACAACTGATACAACCTGCTGGTGATCACAATAGAATCTTTACCACATGGGTATCCTGGTTAGCATTTAGGGAGTCACCAGAATTGGATGCTTGGGTCTCAGGACTTTGAATAATTCTGGAATAATCTTGAGATTGCTTACAGGCTTTTGTCAGGACTTGTCCTTAATTCTAATACAGACATCCATATGTTATATACCTTCTTATCTGTTTCACATGGGAGGATTTTGGCGTCCCCCGAGGGGGTCTCGGATATTTCACTATCTCATTCCCTTCCCCTTACTATACCCTCCCTTTTTTTTTTTCTATCTCTTTTCTCATCTTTCTTTTTGCTTTTCTTCCTTCTCCTATCAAATAATTTTTCTTCTGGTACGAGTATTCTATGGTTCTGTTGACAGCAGTAAATTTAGTCCTATCAGAAGAATTTGTATGTTGTTAATTGTTCAGAAACGACACTTTGCGTATTGAAATATTACTTTTAATGAGCGAAAATGGTTCACGAGCATTTTCAGAGTCATGCTTGTTCTTTATGATTCTTGCTCTTATAATAAAGCTTGATTTACACAAAATTATGTTTAATAAATACCCTTATTGTTATTACTACCTTCATGCATTTTTGTAAAAAAAAAAAAAAAAATGATTTTAGGATATTTGTGTCTTGTTTTTTGGTTTTCTCTGTGTAATGGTCATGTGTTAATATGCATTTACATTTTGCATACACATTAACTTACTTTTTCAGCGCAGACCTAGTTTCTTAGGCCGACAAGTGCCTAAGAAAGGAATATGGACGAGTGCTATGCGAGAAAAACTCGCAAAGCACTCGGACCAATGTTAACCTATGGGGCAACTCAAAGCAGCCAATTTTTTCTCGGCCGTTTTATACAGGCTGAGAAAATCGCAGCATGCTGCAATTGTCACCGTGTTACGCTTGTAATACGCCAATGCAAGTCTTTGGGGGCAAGAAAAATACGGATTACACACGGACCAGACGTGTGACTTGAAAGAAATCCACACCGGTGTCCTTTATAAAAGCCGACAATTCAGTGCCGTATACTGTAAAATCACACTGACATGTTTAATAAAGAATGGAAAAAATAGATATATACACATAGTATACATACATGTACTGTATATATATATATATATATATTGTAGTGATAGTAAAACTTCACTATACCTTTGTATGTGGTTTGAGGACCTGTGATGAGGTCACAAGAGCACATGACAGGTCATGTGCTCTGTGTTAGCTGAATGGCTGGTGTATATAAGTGAGCCTGCTGCTGACCACAGGTGGCTGGAGGTGTGGAAACCTCCAGTGTGGGAGTTCTGAGGAGACCACCAGTCTGGTTGCTGAAAGAGTGCTCAGTTAGAGTACCAGGACTTTATATCTGTTTTTGTTACTTTGTGCCAGAGAAGGCTGTTTTCTTTTCTGTTTTAAGGCAAGTTTATGAAGTTGTAATAAACTTGCTTAAAGAACCTGGAAGAGTCGCCCTCCTGCTTACCTCTGGTCGCACACCAGCGAGACCACATCCCTACAATTGGTGGCGTAAATGCGGGCAGCGTTCCCAGCAGAGAAGTGAGACTGGTTACTGCATGTCGTGGGTCAAGGCTATAGCAATCCAGCCAGCATTGCCGGAGAAAATGGAAGACCTGCTGAAACACTTGGTCCAGGCACAGATACAGCAGCAACAGGCACAGGAACAGCAGCAAGAAGCCAACAGGATGTTCATGCAGCAGGAGCATCGGCAGCAGATGCAGCTTTTGACAACCGCCATCCAGGGCAGGACGAGCGCCCCAACCCCAGGTCTGGCTGATGACAACCACGTCAGAAAGGCGGTAAGACGCACATTACAAAAAATGACCCCCGGGGATGATGTGGAAGCCTTCCTGACTGTATTTGAGAGGGTTGCTGAGAGGGAAAGACTTCCCCCAGGGCAGTGGGCAGAGATATTGGCCCCATACCTGACAGGTGAACCCCAGAAGGCGTATTACGATTTGACTGTGCAGGACGCTCAGGAATATCCTAAGCTAAAGGTAGAGATCCTCGCACGTATGGGGTAACAATGACTATCAGGGCACAGAGGGTGCACCGCTGGGCTTATCACCGGGACAAACCACCTCGCTCCCAAATGTTTGACTTACTGCACCTGGTCCAGAAATGGCTACAGCCAGAGTCCGCTACGCCGGCACAGATGGTAGAAAGAGTCGTCATGGATCGGTTTGTGCACTCCCTGCCAAAACCCCTACAGACTTGGGTTGCCCAGGGTGATCCCCGGAATGCTGATGAACTGGTCGGACTGGTCGAGAGGTACCAGGGAATGGAAGGTGCCTTGGGGAAGCAGCCTATTCCGTACTGGCGGCCCCAACAGGGGGCAGAGTCCCAAAAAGGGTGGGGAGCCCAAGGTCAAAATGGCGGGGGGAGGTGGTGCCCAAGGTCACTACGGGTGATATTATTTGTTGGAGGTGCCGCGAGCCAGGACATATAGCTGCCCGGTGTCCGCAGACCACTGAGCAGATGGACTGCAGCATAGGACACCGTATTTCATGGTATGCATATCCAGCCTGCAGTGGAAACCCGTTCCCCAATCAGGGTCCTCAAGTATGTCCCGTGAAGGTGAACGGTGAAGCAGTAACGGCGCTGCTAGACTCTGGGAGCTTAGTGACCTTGATTAGGGCCACTTTTCCTCTCAACATACTACCAGGGAAAAAAGTTGGTGTTCAATGCATACATGGTGATGTAAAGGACTACCCTATGGCCAGAGTAGACATTGAAACGACGCATGGCACTGAGTCCCATGAAGTCGGCGTCGTTCGGGACTTGGTGCGTCCTATAATTATAGGCCGGGATTTCTGTCTGTTTTGGGATCTGTGGAGAAAGGGTTCTGAGGTCCCTAGCGAGAATGGGGAACCAGTAAACCCTAACAAACTACTGCCACACTCAGAAGGGTCGGAGTCTCAAGCTGAGTCGATGAGGAGAGGAGAGGTGGCGGCGGATGAGCCGAGGAACTGTTGCCGGGTTCGGGGTTTGAACAATGTATGTCGCGAATGGTGTACTGACTTTACATCTGACCGGGGGGCATTGAACTGTTCTCTAATAGTGAATGGAGAGTGTGTGAGTGGACTTCTAGACTCAGGAAGCCAGGTGACTCTGCTGAGCGACACACTCCCTGTCTATCTGATTCCCGGAAAAAAGATGGAAGTCCCTTGCATTCATGGGGTCACTAGGGAGTATCAGGTAACCAGGGTAATTGTTGAGACGGACACTATTATTTCTACCCATGATGTCCCTGTAGTCCCAGACTTACCATATCCTATAATAATAGGCCAGGATTGTAAACGGTTTTGGGAGGTGTGGGACGAAGCACTGGCTGATTGCTCAGAAGGGAACCAGAATGACCCTAAGAGAGGCCCACCCCTGCAGGAGGCTGTAGTGGTTGCTGATAGTGTGGTGGGTAAAACAGAGGTAGCCACCCCTAAAGTCAAAGATACCCAGTGCCTGGTAGCCGTAAGAAAGGGTGGCTCAGACCAAAGTGAGGACTTTGGGGTGACCAAATATAGGTCCGCAGAAAACTGGGTCACCCCAGGAATAGGGGCCGACACCTGGTTAAGTGGGGACTTGCCGTTCCAAGATGACAGAGGGAGTGGGAATGACTCCTATGCAGACTGTAACTTAACCGCAAGTGAAAGCGAGTGCAGCAAGGTGGAGTCAGGTACAAGTGGCAGACCTTCTCCTCACCGCAGGGGCTGCAGGAAGGCCAGACAGCCTATGCTCTCTAAGAAGAGAAAAAAGGGGAGAAGGATGGTGCCACATGTACTGGATAAAAGAGAGCAGGGCCATGAGATAGAGCTGCTTAAAGAGACAGTCATGCGAGAAAAGATACGGGGACAAGAGATTGAGCAACGAATGAAGGACCTGGAGAAAGAACTCTCTAAAGTCCAAGGTCAACTATCAGCGTGCCTGACGGCGAACCAAGTCCTAGTGAAAGATACGGAGATGCTCAGAGAGGCCCAGGAGAAGCATCAGCAGGAACTTCTACGGAGAGAAGAAGAGCACCGATGCTGGCAGAGGAGCAAGAGAAAATTCTCCAAAAACTCCAGATAGAGAAGGAAGATAACGCACAGCTCAGGAAATCCACGACAGACCAGGAAATCGAACGGTTGCGCTCTCACGGTCCGTGTGTACGGGAAGAGAGTGAACTGAAGAGGTTGACCAAAGAAGGGGCCTCGACGGCGAAAGAAAGCCAGCAAGGGAACCGCCACCCAGATGGCCACACCCGGAAAGTCACAGTGAAGCAGGAGGCGGACATAAGAGCTATGCCACTACAATACTTCCACGAGAAGCAGAGATGTCGGGAGCCAACAAGAAAACCTCCAAGTCGGAGGGCGTTGGTGGAAAGCCTTGGGAAGATCCGGATGCTCTTGGAGGTGAACCAGGGAAGAATAGAGCAGCTAAAACTTGAGAAGAAGTAGACCAACAGACAGCTGCAAGAGTTGAGAAAAAAAAGGCAGTCACCTTAGAGAGGCGCAGAGGTTCGCTGCAGAGTGAAGGTCATCAAAGTGAAACTAAGACAGAACATAGATGCCTGAAATAAGAGCTAGAGGCAGTGACACCTCAATTAGATCAGGACTCAGTGACCTAAGGCAAACTGTGACAGACCGGCTGATTGTGGAGACGACTGAAAGGAGTTTCTAGTCGGTGAATGAAATGTGCCAAGCCCACGGCTTTAGGCAGAGGGGGGAGGTATGTAGTGATAGTAAGACTTCACTATACCTTTGTATGTGGTTTGAGGACCTGTGATGAGGTCACAAGAGCACATGACAGGTCATGTGTTCTGTGTTAGCTGAATGGCTGGTGTATATAAGTGAGCCTGCTGCTGACCACAGGTGTGAGTGGCTGGAGGTGTGGAAACCTCCAGTGTGGGAGTTCTGAGGACACCACCAGTCTGGTTGCTGAAAGAGTGCTCAGTTAGAGTACCAGGACTTTATATCTGTTTTTGTTACTTTGTGCCAGAGAAGGCTGTTTTCTTTTCTGTTTTAAGGCAAGTTTATGAAGTTGTAATAAACTTGCTTAAAGAACCTGGAAGAGTCGCCCTCCTGCTTACCTCCGGTCGCACACCAGCGAGACCACATCCCTACAATATATATTATATATATATATATATATATATATATATACACACACATGTCATTGAGACACATATATATATTTATAGTTCAAACACTTCTACATAGCATAATAGCCGTTAATTCAATTGCCGGCTTCTGTAAAATCATTACAGAACCCGACATGAAATGCCACATGGTTTACATACAGTAAACCATTTCATTTCACTTAGTTTGATATATGGTATTGATTAACAATTATATGAGTGTAAGTGTGCAAAATTTTGGACGTGTAGGTGCTAATTTAATATGTAAATTCGTTGTAAAAAAATGTGTGGGCTCCCGCGGTATTTTCTCCGCCAGACAGGGAAAGCCAGTGACTAAGGACAGATATTAATAGCACTGAGAGGGACCATTGTTTTTGGGCCCCCTGGCTACTAACATCTGGCCCCAGCCACCCCAGAAAAGGCACATCTATTATTAGATGCGCCTTTTTTGGCACTTAGCCCATCTATTCCCATTGCCTTTAGTGGTGGCTAATGGGTTAATAATGGGTTAATGCCACCTTGCTATTGAAAGGTAACATTAATCCGGGTTAATAATAGAGAGTTGTCAATTAGACAACTCTCCATTATTAATCTTATAGTATTACAGGGTTAAAAAACCACACACATTAATTAAAAATTATTTTAATGAAATAATGACACATAGTTTTTGACCAATTTTTATTGTACTGATAATCCTTCTGAATCCATTGTTCTCCTGTAATAAAAATAAAATAAAAACGCAACAATATCCTTACCTCTCCGGCGTTCAGTCAGGTCCCCCGCTATAATCCATCTGAAGAGGTTAACAGGTTTACAGCAGGGACCGGTGCTAATGCTACCAGCCCTACTGCAAACCCCCGCAGAATGAATGAGTTAATCTCTGTGCAGCCTCCCCGGATGACTGAAGATGAACTCAGGAGCCTGGGAAACTTAATTGATTTTTTCCCACGCTGTCAGATCACCTCGGGTCAGCCGGGGACTCCGCACAGCCTCAGTGACGTCAAGGTTAGTCAGTGAGGCTGCGCGGAGTCCCGGCTGACCTGAAGTGAACTCGATAGAGTAGGAAAAAATCAATTAAGTTTCCCAGGCTCCCGAGTTCATCTTCGGTCAGCCGGGGAGGCTGCACACAGATGAACTCATTCTGAGGGGGTTTACAGCAGGGCTGGTAGCATTTGGATCGGTCCCTGCTGTAAACCAGTTAACCCCTTGTGATGGAATGCAGCGGGGGACAACAGTATCACAGACCTGCCTGTAGTGATCTTTGGTCTTCATGATGCTCTCTGTGCTTCAAACAGAACCCTGAAACTATCACAGAGCAGGTGTATTTATACAGAGACTTGATTACACACAGG
This sequence comes from Oophaga sylvatica, assembly GCA_033576555.1. NCBI lineage: Eukaryota > Metazoa > Chordata > Amphibia > Anura > Dendrobatidae > Oophaga > Oophaga sylvatica. The sequence goes on along the minus strand of JARQOD010000003.1, from coordinate 346,253,618 downwards.
CGGATTATATTTATCATCAGTAGTCATTTAGGACAACATTGGATCATTCAGAGATCCACAATGAACTTTTGGAGTGAGTTTGCTGCACTGAAAGAAAAGGGGCCGAATAATATTGCATGCCCCACTTATCAGTTTTTGTATTTCCACAAAAATTTAAAATAACCAATAAATTTCGTTCAACTTCACAATTGTGTCCCACTTGTTGATTCTTCACCAAAAATTTACATTTGGTATCTTTATGTTTGAAGCATGATATGTGGGAAAAGGGTGAAAAGTTCCAGGGGGCCGAATACTTTCGCAAGGCACTGTATATGTGTAATTCTCAGTACATGCTTTTATACTGTGTATATACACTGCACAGTACCACTTCTCCTGTCTGAGAGAGAGAAACCTTCATTTATACCTTCGAGGCATGCGCAGAGGAAGAAAACGGAGTCCGGTGGGCAGATCAGTGTTCTGCCTGATCCGGCACCCATTGACTTCTATTGTAGAAACTAGACGGATGCGCCGCTTCAGGCGCTGTCCGGTTTTTACGCCAGAAACAAAAAAACGTTCATCCAGCCGTTTTGTCCGGCAGCCAAAAATGTAATTTTTGACGGATCCGGCAAAAAACGGACAACACGGAGATATATACACTGCACAGTACCACTTCGCCTGTCTTATATACTATGTATATACACTGCACAGTACCACTTCTCCTGTCTTACATACTATGTATATACACTGCACAGTACCACTTTTCCTGCCTTGTTGGCCTGGAGACATAGGACTTAGGGAGGGTCAGTATTGATGGATTTATTAATTTCTGTGCCTTTTATCCTATGAGAAAACAAAAATGAATTACTGATAATGTTTTTAAAGTGCTTATCTTAACTTTGAAAAATATTTAGACTTGAGAGTCCTCACTGGTTGATACCTTTAAATGGCTAACTGAAAAGATGGTAACAAATTGCAAGCTTTCGAGACTACTCAGGTCTCTTCATCAGGCTAGACTAATACAAAATCTGAAGAATACATATTTATATACACAACAGGACACAGGAATAATGCAATAGGTAAGACAAGTGACGTGAAGCAGAACTGTCATTATGGCAGAGGGATGAACATAAATATTGGAACAGTTCATAGATAAGGAGAGAAAGTTTTATTGCCCTCTGATTGGGGTCTGCTATTGTGTTTTGATGCCCCTAGAAGGTCAGAGAAGCAGATTCCTTAATTGATATAGAAAGACATAAATCCATGTGACACGTTCATTCCAGCACTAAGAGTGTCAAAGGTCATCATAAGTTTATATTCTCAAACCTTTCTATCTTTCTCAGATTTGAAGTTAGATTTTAATACAAGTAGTTCCATATCCATCATGCTATGACCGGGCATACAAAAGTGTTTTGCCACAGGTAAATCCATTCTTTTTTCTCTTATTGTGTGGCGATGAGAATTCATCCTTGTTCTCAGTTTTTGCCCGGTCTCCCCCACATACAGACCCCCAATTGGACACTTAGTACATATAATGAGGTACACCACATTAGATGTGATGCAGCTGAAAGTACCTGGTATCTTGTAGTCCTGATGTGAGTTGGGGATCTTTATCTTGTCCGTGGTCATTATAGATGCACAGGTTTTACATTTCTTCTTGTTGCAAGGAAAGGTTCCTGCAGCTGTTAGGAGGACAGGGAGCTTCTGACAATGATGCTTCTTAGATTTGGGGGCTGCCTAAAACATAGTAGTGGGGGGTCTGGAAATATGGATTGTAATCGGGCATCTTTTTGTAGTAAAGGTTGTAGTTTCCGTGCAGCTCCCCTTAGCATCTCCAGATTTGGATTGTAGGTGACCACTAGAGGCACCCGGTTATTTTCTTCTTTAGCTTTGTAATGTAGCAGGTGATTCCTTGATATTCTGGTGGCTCTTGTAATTTGGTTTTCAATTGTTCTTGGATGGTAGCCCTGGTTCAAAAAAGTCTTTCTGAGGCGACCAAGGTGTTCATCTCTATCCATGGGGTTGGAACATATACGGTTGTATCTGATGGCTTGGCTGTAGACAATAGAGTTTTTTATGTGTTTTGGATGGAAACTGTCCCATTTAAGGTATGTTGGACAGTCGATTGGCTTCTGATACAGGGATGTCTTTCCTATATCTATATACACATCTTTCCTATATCTTAACTTTGGAAGTTATTCCCTATCCAAGAGGTGGGAGATAACTGTCTAACTACTGGTACCCCCAGTGATACTGAGATTCAGGGCTGTGAAGTCCTTGTTGTGAATGGAGCACTGGTCCTTCATGGTCACTGCCACATCATTTCACAAGTGATTCTTCAAACATTTTCTCTAAGGGAGTGGTAAGGGTCATTACCAAGTAAAACAAAATTCACTGACCCATGCATTGCATCTTGATGGTGGTGGGATGGGAATATAATTTATGGGCTGGTGGGGTTTGTGTACTAGGGTTGCAGAGCAGGATATCAGTCAAGAAGCAGGGAGTGATTACAGCAAGCTCACTGTGTAGTGAAGCTAACTATTCATTACCCGGTCCCACCCCGATGACTGGTAGCAATGACTGCATCTAGAATATTATATATATATATATATATATATTATTAAAAGGTAGCAACCACTGAGGACTCTCAACTCTAAATATTTTTCTAGAATATTATGTCATTTTCTCACTGTATCCACTCTTACAATTAGACGGCAGCACATGTTTAATATGTTATTTCCTGCAGATAAAAACTATAGCTACAGTTAAATACTATTTTAATATAACCTTTAAATCTGTTTCTCTGTGTTTTGAGGACAAAATAAATAATGGTCTCCATTGTATTAATCTTTCTATTCATAAAGAAAGATATAAATAAGGCTGTCTCGATTCCTCCAGTGGGGGGGGTGTCACGCTGTCTAATGATATGTATACAATGTCAGTAAACTATTAATACAGGAACAACACTCTATACAACAACTAGTATAGCAACATCAGCATGTAAGTATAGAATAGATTTACCTGACACGATATCTGCTGAACTCAGGGTTAATCTTGAGGACTTGATGAGCTGAAACAGGAAAGAGGTGGACCGGGATCTAACCTGACCCTAAACTGGGGTCCTAACTAATCCCTCACCTTGGAGGTACTGATAATGGTTCAGAGGTCCAAGTCTCCAACCTAACCCTGTCTCCTATCAGACCCTGAACCCTGTAATCAGTCCTAAGAAGGATCCTGACTACCACCAAAGGGATATGGGCTGATCTCAGCTAAATACACAGATTAGACATATAAGACAGACAGGATAACACTCGCTTGCATACACACTCAAACACCAAAGGAACATAAATGGTCTGGGAAATAAACTCTAACCAAGTTGAGCTTAGAACAACTAAGGAGCTCACAACTAAAGTCTATACAGATTCATTCCTATCTGTGGTCTGCATGAAGGTTTCACTGGCAACTCCCCAAGCAGACAACCAGGAATTTAAAGGAAACCAATCAACAAATAATCAATTGCAGCCGGGAGAAACTGCACCCAGTCCCAGCACCGAGCACAGACAGAATTAACTCCCTAGCTGCCAAACACAAAGAAACAGCAGATCAGCTGTGAGAAGTCAAAATGTGCAACCGCGACGATCCTTGTGGCAATGCACACATGACAGTACCCCCCCTTCTACGAGGGGCCTCCGGACCCTCAGGGCCAGGCCTGCCCGGGTGAGTTCTGTGGAAGGTCCGAACCAAACGATCTGCGTTAACATCAGACGCAGGGACCCACGTCCTCTCCTCTGGACCATACCCCTTCCAATGCACCAAGTACTGAAGGGACCGGCGATTCAGACGTGAGTCAATGATCTTTGATACTTGAAATTCCAAGTTACCATTGACCAACACTGGAGGAGGAGGTAGAGGTGACGGTATGACTGGTGCCACATACCTTTTAAGTAATGACTTGTGGAACACATTATGAATTTTAAACGTAGGAGGGAGGTCCAGACGAAATGCCACAGGATTAATTATGGAACTGATCCTGTACGGCCCGATGAATCTGGGACCCAGTTTCCAGGAGGGCACCTTAAGTTTTATATTCCTGGTAGACAACCATACCAGATCGTTCACATTCAGATCTGGACCAGAAACTCTCCTCCTATCAGCCATACGTTTGTAACGGTTCCCCATCGCACTCAGATTATTCAATACACCTCTCCACACAGAAGCAAGTGACGACGAGAAACGCTCCTCCTCAGGAACCCCAGAAGGGCCCCCCCCATTGAAAGTACAAAACTGGGGATGGAAACCATATGCCCCAAAAAACGGGGACTTACCAGTGGACTCGCTCCGCCTGTTGTTAAGAGCGACCTCTGCCAGAGGCAAGAAAGAAGACCAGTCCTCTTGGTTCTCTGAAACAAAACACCGGAGATATGTCTCTAAGCTCTGATTCAGACGCTCTGTCTGACCATTGGTCTGCGGATGAAAAGCCGAGGAAAATGACAATTGCATCCCCCGACGTAAACAAAATGCCCTCCAAAATTTGGACACAAACTGAGACCCCCTATCTGACACCACATCAGAAGGCAACCCATGAAGTCTAACGATCTCCCTAATGAACACCTGCGCCAGAGTTTTAGCATTAGGGAGTGCAGGAAGAGCAACGAAATGTGCCATCTTACTGAACCTGTCAACAACCACCAGTATGACAGTATTCCCTGACGACGGAGGAAGGTCCGTAATGAAGTCCATAGATAAATGAGTCCATGGACGCTCCGGAAGTTTCAAGGGTAAAAGGGTCCCAGACGGACGGGTATGAGGGGTTTTAGAGCGAGCACACACCCCACATGACGCGACAAAAGTTATAACATCTTTATTAGCATTAGGCCACCAAAACCGGCGAGAAAGGAGATCTAAAGTAGCCTTACTCCCTGGATGTCCTGCTAGAGCAGAATTATGATGTGCCTCAATAACCTTTTGTCTCAACAGATTTGGGACAAACAGTCTCCCTGGAGGTCCTGCAGGGCGTCCCCCTGAGCCTCTAACACCTCCTCCTCAAGCTCAGAAAATACAGCCGACACTACCACCCCCTCCTGAAGGATAGGACTCGGGTCATCCGTTTTCCCGGCCCCTGGGAAACTGCGAGACAAGGCATCAGCCTTTACATTCTTAGACCCCGGGCGATAAGTGACGACAAAATTAAACCTGGTAAAAAACAACGACCATCGAGCTTGTCTGGAATTCAGACGCTTAGCGGATTCCAAATACAACAGGTTCTTGTGATCAGTAATAACGGTAACCGGGTGGACTGCCCCCTCCAAAAAGTGACGCCATTCTTCAAAAGCTAACTTAATGGCCAAAAGTTCCCTATTGCCGATATCATAATTCCTTTCGGCGGACGACAATTTCTTAGAAAAGAAAGCGCACGGATGCCATTTACCAGGGGACGGACCCTGGGACAATATAGCACCCACCCCTACGTCAGACGCATCCACCTCCACAATGAACGCTGAGATGCATCTGGTTGGATGAGAACGGGTGCCGAAGCAAAACATTTCTTCAAAGAGGAAAAGGCTTGGCAAGCTTTGTCCGACCATTTAGAAAAATCCGTCCCTTTTCTTGTCATTTCAGTGAGAGGTTTGACGACAGATGAGAAATTACAAATAAATTTCCGGTAGTAGTTAGCAAACCCCAAAAAACGCTGCAGAGCCTTAAGATCCCCTGGCTGATCCCATTCAAGCACTGCTCTCACCTTTTCAGGGTCCATATGGAAACCGGAGGCTGACACCAAAAAACCCAAAAACTGAAGTTCCTGTACGGCAAATACACACTTCTCCAGTTTGGCGTATAGTTTATTGTCTCGCAAGATCTGCAACACCTGTCTCACATGCTCCTGATGAGACACAAGATCTGGCGAGTAAATTAAAATGTCGTCCAAATATACAACCACAAACAGCCCCCCAAGGTGACGAAAAATGTCATTAACAAAATGTTGGAATACTGCTGGTGCAGTAGTCAGACCAAAAGGCATGACAAGGTTTTCATAATGTCCCTCCGGCGTGTTAAACGCCGTTTTCCACTCATCCCCCTCTTTTATCCTAATCAGATTATACGCCCCCCTAAGATCCAATTTAGAGAACCATTTGGCGCCAACAATTTGATTGAAGAGATCAGGAATAAGAGGGAGTGGATACGGATCTCGAACAGTAATCCGATTAAGTTCGCGGAAATCGAAGCAAGGGCGTAGGCCTCCATCTTTCTTCTTCACGAAGAAGAACCCCGCGGCTACTGGGGAAGATGAAGGTCTAATATGCCCTTTGGCCAGACTTTCAGAAATATAATCTTTCATAGCCTGCCTCTCAGGACCAGAAAGATTATACAACCTAGCTTTAGGCAACTTAGCATCAGGAAGGAGATTAATAGAGCAGTCATACACGCGATGAGGAGGCAACTCCTGACACCCCTCCTCAGAGAAAACATCCCCAAAATCCTCCAAAAAAGGAGGCAATGTACTAGGCACGACCGCACTGATGACTGTGTTCATGCAGTTGCTTTTGCAAAACTCACCCCATTGGCTTATTTCTCTGGACTGCCAATTAATCACAGGGTTATGTTTAACCAACCAAGGAAGTCCCAACACAATGGGAGTAGGTAGACCCTCCAACACATAACAAGATAATTGTTCCCTATGTATTGCCCCTACCCGAAGGTCAATGTTATGAACCTCATGAACAAAGCTACCTTGGCCGAGAGGCCTGGCGTCAATGGAGAATATAGGGATCCGTTTGACCAATACACTCAGATGCATACCTTGAGCCTGAGCAAACTGAGCGTCAACCAGATTAGCCCCGGAACCACTATCAAGAAGAACAGACAATCTCTCCACTCTCGTACCTACTACCACCTCCACTGGTACAAGGAACTAAGAAGAACTGGCGGATGAAATACATACTCCCAGGTTGTCGTCCACCACACAACCTGGGATTAACAGTTTTCCGGCGACTTTTGGCTCAACAAGGCACGGGATGGACATTCTCCAACAAAATGTCCCTCTTTCCCGCAGAAAAAACATCTTCTAGTCCTGCGGCGTACCGCCAATCCCCTCCTACGAAATGATGTCCCTCCCAACTGCATAGGCTCATCCGAACAGACAAGGGGAACCTCAACATAAGGGACTTTAGTGGTAGGTGGAGAAACAACAGGGAGTGGGGTTACCTCACCCTCTCCCGAAGCCGTCTATCAGTACGGATAGCTAAGGCCATAGCAGCCTCCAGTGAATGAGGAGACTCATACTGAGCCAAAACGTCTTTTAATTTATCAGAAAGCCCATGACAAAACTGGCTCCTAAGAGCTGGGTCATTCCACTGAGTATCTGTGGCCCATCTACGAAACTCAGAAGCAAATTCCTCTGCAGGACGATCTCCCTGCTGTATCTTACGTAATTTTGTCTCAGCAAGAGAGACCCGATCTGGGTCATCATATACCAATCCCAGGGCAGTAAAAAATTGATCTACAGACAGTAGAGCCGGGGATCCCGGAGGAAGGGAAAATGCCCAGGATTGAGGGTCCCCTTGCAGAAGTGAGATAACAATTCCCACTCTCTGCTCATCACTCCCTGATGATCGAGGCCGAAGCCGAAAATACAATTTACATGCCTCCCGGAAGGTGAAAAATTTGTCTCGCCCACCAGTGAACCTGTCCGGGAGAGCTACTTTAGGTTCAACTCTGGTTTGCTCCAGGGGAGACAAAACTTTGGACTTAATGTCCGTCAGCTCCATGGATAATCCCTGCAACTGCAGAGCCAGCTGGGCTACTGGATCCATGGTAACTGGAGATAATTTTTATGGCCAGTGAAAATGTCACGCTGTCTAATGATATGTATACAATGTCAGTAAACTATTAATACAGGAACAACACTCTATACAACAACTAGTATAGCAACATCAGCATGTAAGTATAGAATAGATTTACCTGACACGATATCTGCTGAACTCAGGGTTAATCTTGAGGACTTGATGAGCTGAAACAGGAAAGAGGTGGACCGGGATCTAACCTGACCCTAAACTGGGGTCCTAACTAATCCCTCACCTTGGAGGTACTGATAATGGTTCAGAGGTCCAAGTCTCCAACCTAACCCTGTCTCCTATCAGACCCTGAACCCTGTAATCAGTCCTAAGAAGGATCCTGACTACCACCAAAGGGATATGGGCTGATCTCAGCTAAATACACAGATTAGACATATAAGACAGACAGGATAACACTCGCTTGCATACAGTCATGGCCAAAAGTTTTGAGAATGACACAAATATTAATTTTTACAAAGTCTACTGCTTCACTTTTTCTAATGGCAATTTGCATATACTCCAGAATGTTATAAAGAGTGATCAGCTTAACAGCAATTACTTGCAAAGTCAATATTTGGCTAGAAAATGAACTTTATCCCTCAAAACACATTTCAACATCATTGCAGCCCTGCCTTAAAAGGACCAGCTAATCTCTTTTCAGTGATTGCTCCATTAACACAGGTGTGGGTGTTGATGAGGACATGGCTGGAGATCAATCTGTCATGATTAAGTAAGACTGACACCACTGGACACTTTAAAAGGAGGCTGGTGCTTGGCATCATTGTTTCTCTTCTGTTAACCATGGTTATCTCTAAAGAAACATGTGCAGTCATCATTGCAATGCACAAAAATGGCCTAACTGGGAAGAGTATCGCAGCTAGAAAGATTGCACCTCAGTCAACAATCTATCGCATCATCAAGAACTTCAAGGAGAGAGTTCCCATTGTTGCCAAAAAGGCTTCAGGGCGCCCAAGAAAGACCAGCAATCGCCAGGACCGTCTCTTAAAAGTGTTTCAGCTGCGGGATCGGGCTACCAGCAGTGCAGAACTTGCTCAGGAATGGCAGCAGGCAGGTGTGAGTGCATCTGCACGCACTGTGAGGCGGAGACTCTTGGAGAAAGGCCTGTTCTCAAGGAGGGCAGCAAAGAAGCCACATCTCTCCAGAAAAAAACATCATGGACAGACTGATATTCTGCAAAAGGTACAGGCAGTGGACTGCTGAGGACTGGGGTAAAGTTATTTTCTCTGATGAATCCACTTTTCGATTGTTTGGGACATCAGGAAAACGCCTCATTCGGAGAAGACAAGGTGAGCGCTACCACCAGTCTTGTCTCATGCCAACTGTTAAGCATCCTGAAACCATTCATGTGTGGGGTTGCTTCTCAGCCAAGGGAATCGGCTCTCTCACAGGCTTGCCTAAAAACACAGCCATGAATAAAGAATGGTACCAGAATGTCCTCCAAGAGCAACTTCTCCCAACCCTCCAAGAGCAGTTTGGTGATCAACAATGCCTTTTCCAGCATGATGGAGCACCTTGCCATAAAGCAAAGGTGATAACTAAATGGCTCAGGGAACAAAACATAGAGATTTTGGGTCCATGGCCTGGAAACTCCCCAGATCTTAATCCCATTGAGAACTTGTGGTCAATCATCAAGAGATGGGTGGACAAACAAAAACCCAAAAATTCTGACAAAATGAAAGCATTCATTGTGCAAGAATGGACTGCTATCAGTCAGGATTTGGTCCAGAAGTTGATTGAGAGCATGCCAGGGAGAATTGCAGAGGTCCTGAAGAAGAAGGGTCAACACTGCAAATATTGACTTGCTGCATTAGCTCATTCTAACTGTCAATATAAGCTTTTGTTATTCATATGTTTGCAATTATTATATTTCTGTCTGTGATAAAAACATCTGTCAAACACACATAAAAACCAGAGGGCAGCAGATCATGTGAAAATATAATATTTGTGTCATTCTCAAAACTTCTGGCCATGACTGTACACACTCAAACACCAAAGGAACATAAATGGTCTGGGAAATAAACTCTAACCAAGTTGAGCTTAGAACAACTAAGGAGCTCACAACTAAAGTCCATACAGATTCATTCCTATCTGTGGTCTGCATGAAGGTTTCACTGGCAACTCCCCAAGCAGACAACCAGGAATTTAAAGGAAACCAATCAACAAATAATCAATTGCAGCCGGGAGAAACTGCACCCAGTCCCAGCACCGAGCACAGACAGAATTAACTCCCTAGCTGCCAAACACAAAGAAACAGCAGATCAGCTGTGAGAAGTCAAAATGTGCAACCGCGACGATCTTCGTGGCAATGCACACATGACAGGGGGGGGCCCAATGTGAAATATAAGGATTTGTTCCTATTTTCATTCATGTGCATCACTGCAGATTTGCACCCATCAGCCATAACATAAAAAACACCTGTCTAATATTCCTGGTACCCAGGAGACATGAGTCTCCGATTGTTATTATAATATGTTTTTCTTCAAATATTATTTTAATGAGATCATGTCCAGCAATTTTGCATATTGAATAAAGAAACATCCCGAAGAAGCAGTGCGAAACGCGCGTCGGGGCAGAGGGACGTCCGTGGAGTTCACATCAGCAGTTTCCTAGGTATGTTTTTTCAACCTGCTATATTTCCACACTGATTAAGCCTGACATGGTTACCAGCATTACTAGATTGGCGATATATGCGTCACATTATTATATAGCTGGCATATCTGCATGTCTTGCATTTGGGTATATTATTAGATATCACTGCTGATTGAGATATACTCCTATGGTAGATGGTCCCTCTTTGTTATTTCATTTGCTTGTTGCAAATTTTTAATTTATGTGTATCATGTGCCTTCAGCAAACTTTTTGCTGATTCAGTATTGTATATTTTTGTACTAATAAAATGTTGTTCATTTGTACCATTTAGTGGCATACATTGGTTATTTGTTTCCACTACCTGTGATTTGTATTTATTAATCTTTGCATTTGTTGCTGCATCAGTTCTTGTTTTTTTCTAGGTGTTCAGTTTTTTAAATAGATGCAAAACATTTAGGGTCAATCAGTAGGATCTTAAAATATGCTAAGTATGTTACTATGAAAAACTAAACTTTTCTTATATTAGGTCATCTGATTATGTCAAACTTGGTCCTGCAGCAGGCGATGACATCATCGCTTACACTCTGACTGATGATGTCTCAATGGCGATTATGTCACAATTCTACATGACTGTTAGGTTAAGAATTCTAATATCACTTTTCTTACTTTACCTTCAACTGTTGGAGAGTGAAGTCGACTTTTGCGCACTTAGCAAATTTGTTATTATTGATATTAACTTATCATGGGACAAAAAAGGAAGTGTAGTGAAAAGGATGAGAGGAGTGCTAAAAAGAGATGCACGGAAGAGAGTTTTTCCCAGAGAGGAGAAACTTCTCAGGACATTGTACAGGACGTACCTGTTGAGAAGACAGATGATCCGTGTACATCATTTTCTGGACAACCTCCAGAGAAAAATACCCTTAAAAAGGGGAAAAAAAGAGGGAACACATCTCCTGAGAAAGGAGATGAAACCCCAAACAAGAGAGGAAGAATGGTGGAATCTGAGAGTGAAAAGGATGTTATCTCTGAAATAAGGTTTAGCCGATCAGCTAAAACCAGGAGCTCTCACATATATCACGAGAGAGTTGAAAACCAAAGTTGTAAAGAACAACTTAAGAGAAAAACGACATCTGACACTGAGACCACCACAAAGAGAAGACGTGAGAGTGACAAATCCATCGATCAAGCTCCAGAAGGTAAAGTCTATCGTAATTTAGTCATAGGCCACATCCATGTTTATTATACAGTGTTTAAGGGGTTGTCCAGTACTTTAAATGAACCCCCCAATGTATCCCCCGGGGCCCCTAATGAATTTTGTAAATACCTTATGTTGCCTATATTTCCTGTGAGCGGCGCTATCCGTGGCCGCTCACAGGCAGCACGTGACCCAGCGCTGACGTCACCCCAAGTGGGGCGTGACTCAGCGCTGGGTCCCCACGGTGGCTTCTGGGTTGTGGGTGGGATTACCCCCATGTCACACCCAGCATTCACCACGCACCTTCTCAATTAATGAGCGTGGGGTGGATGCCGGGTGTGACGCGGGGGGATAACCCTGCCCACAGCCTGGCAGCCAGTGCAGAAGGAGGAAAAGGGACCCCCGGCTGCTGCCAGCACTTGTCGGGACATCAGCGGAAGGAAGAGCGGGCAGCAGCCCGGGGTCACGTGCTGCCCGTGAGCGGCCAGCGATAGCGCCGCTCACACGCAGTATAGTCAACATGAGGTATTTTCAGAATTCATTAGGGGACCCGGGGGATATATTGGGGGTTAATTTAAAGTACTGGACAACCCCTTTCATTTATTTTACAAAATGTAACCTAATGACAGAATCTTATCCTGTACATCTTACAGTGTATATCAGAGCTCTCCACCTTCTATACTTGGGGCTCTCCAGCCAGAACATGGTGGCAACCAGGTTCATCACGGTTCAAAGTTCATGATAGATTTTAAAAAAAATGCCAATTTATTGTAGCATTACATGTGAGTGTGACTGTAAAATTAATTGTGGTTCTTATATCTGTTTTCCTTTCTAGGTGCTCAGAACACCAGCCCTTCAGAGCAAGTGACTGCCTGTATGTCCCTGGAGAGTTTCATCTTTACCAGGAAGCTTGGAGAAGGCGGTTTTGGCAAGGTGATGCTGGCGACACATCAACCCAGCAGACTTCAGCTGGCAGTCAAGATGGTTAAGAAGAGGAAATTGTTGGAGAATTGTAAAAACACCCTCCGCTTAGAGAGAGAGGTCCTGCAAATCACTGAAGACAGCAGATTCTTCACATATGCGTATGGCACCTTCCAGACAGCGGTAAGAGACTCCTCACGTTCTATGAATTCTCTCCTTTCTCCCCATCATGTCCAGTTGCTTCCATTAGATTGCAAATTCAGTCTTTGCCTGTGAAAGTGAAGAGACCTGTTGCATGCTCTGTGTGCCTGTATGCCCTAGACGCCATTTCTGATGGCTTTCATTAGAGGATTTTGCCCTGGACACCTCTCCAGTATGTGCAGACACAGAGACATGTCTTCTGAACATACAGTATAGGTCCCAGAACCATTGTAAATGTTATCAGGATGGATAAAATCTGCATTATTTATCATCATCTCCTTTCTCTCGCACAGGACTATGCATTTTATGCCATGGAATATCTCAGTGGTGGCGAGTTGACTGCATTTATCAAATCCAGAGCCCCCCTGAATGTCTGCACCACCAGGTAAGAGAACAGCCGCTCTGTGATCTTTGTGGCCGCTGTCTCCCCTCATAGTTATTAGTGGTTCAGTAGAACAATTAATGCTGATAGGATTTTTCTTCCTTATTAGATTCCTTGCAGCAGAAATCTTGAGTGGAATAGAGTTTCTCCATAGTCGTGGGATTATTCACCGGTAATAAGTCATTTCTTTTTTTATACGTAGGCAAAGATTTACTATGGGAAATAGGTAAATGTGCCAGAAATGTGGTGTTATTTGTGCCAAAAATCTGGAGAACATGACGTGTACCACATTTATGAAGTGTTTTAGGGTATGGTTCCACGGTCCGGAATCCCTGCGCTTTGGACGGAGTGGAAACCCCGCTCCGCACAAAGCCTCGCCCCCTTCTGAACACGTGGTGATTCCGGATGTGATTCATTGAACACATCCGGAATCGCCGCACCCCTACATAGGACTGTTTGATTTACCTTGCGGCGAAGCTCCGTCTCCGCAAGGTAAATAGAACATGCTACAGCATGTCCGATTAGCGGGTGTGTCACCCGCGTAATCAGACGCATAGAGGAGACGGGATTTCATAAAATCCCCTCCACTATGCAGGAACATCTGGCCGCTGCGGATTAAACGCTGCGGTAGGACGCAGCGTTCAATCCGCAGCTAATACTGAATGTTTCCTGACCGTGGAAACATACCCTCAGACACTTCTTGAGGCTCATTTGAAGAGGGAACAAGGCTTATATGGAAATGGGAATAGTTTGATAGGAATCCATGTGGCTTACAATGTCACAACGTGCAACTAAGTTGTAACCAGATTTTTGTGAAAATTATTGACTCTAAGTAATGAAAACAATAGTGATATAACATCAGACAAAATTCTCTGAGGATGCTCCTAATTTGTCAAACAGCCACTGTGATGAATTTGGCGCGTTTTCAGACAGCCTGGTATGTCTACACAAGGTAGGATTAGTGAATCTGCCCCCAGTGTTTAGTAAGTGGCCCTGTGAAGCCCCCACAGTAATCCAAGCACTACAGCCGAGCTATGTCTGATTTACAGAGCTATTTTTCTTTCTTTTTTTAAGGGATTTAAAACCAGGTAACATTCTTCTGGACGGTGATGGACACACTAAGATTGCTGATTTCGGCCTTGCTGCAATCAATGTATTTGGCTCTCAGAAGATTAGTGAATTTCATGGCACTCTTGGCTATATGGCTCCTGAGGTAACTACTAATATCTCATATTTTATTATCCACCTGCAATTCTCACTTAATGTGGAGCTTGTGGAATCACAGATCTATCACCACAGCGGCCCACATTTACTAACAGTATCTAATAGATGGACTGTGTAAGGTCCCCCATACATATTAGACTAAAGGCAGCCGAACTAGCCAATATCAGAAGTCTCAGCCTAGGACAGCATGGTGGCTCAGTGGTTAGCACTGCAGCCTTGCAGCGCTGGGGTCCTGGGTTCACATCCCATCAAGTAAAACATCTGCAAGGAGTTTGTATGTTCTTCCCGTGTTTGTGTGGGTTTCCTCCAGGTACTCCAGTTTCCTCCCACACTCCAAAGACATGCTGATAGGGAATTTAGATTGTGAGCCCCAATGGGGACAGTGATGATAATGTCTGTAAAGCTCTGCGGAATAAGATAATGCTTTATAAGAAAAGTATAGTAAATAAAAAATCAGTCTAATGTGTACTGGGGCTTCTCGACTTGAGAAGTAGCTACCAACCAAATGATCTTTTGGCCGACATGTAATATGTAGGGGGGCTTAGGTGTGGAAAAACACTACCAGTAATCATGGACCACGGTTGTTTTCTCTCTCCCAGGATGAACAATAAACTAACTTACTCTTCTAATCTTATGTTTCCACAGATGATTTGTCGACAGCCCTTTAATTACACGGTCGACCTGTTTGCTTTTGGGGTCATACTCTTCCAAATGGCCACAGGATATTTCCCGTTTTACTACAGTAGTCAGGATCCTCGAAGGACTGGCCTTGCAGTGGCAAATGATAAACCTTGGTATCCGGACAACATGGATTCTCAGATCAGGGATGTCTTAGAGAGAGTGAGTATATAGACACTTATACCTGGAGACATAGGAAGGCTAGACCAGTCTTGAGTTTTGATAATACACCGTACATTTCATTATCACTGTGTTGGGTATTTCAGCTTTATCCAATGGAAGGAATTGGGACAACGCTGGAGCCCCGGGACAGCCTCTCCTATACGTACAGCGTTCTTATCTACAGGCCAATTTATACAGCAAAGAGGCTGCGGTGCTCACTAAAACCTCTTCACACAGCTAATCATCAGGCTTATTGGGTATCGGCCCTGACTGATCGACTACTGATGGTCTATCCTGTACTATCATATCCCCTCCTATCCTATCCTGTACTATCCTGTACTATCATATCCCTCCTATCCTATCCTGTACTATCCTATTATATCCTATCCTATCCTGTACTATCCTGACCTATCCTGTACTATGCTGTCCTGTACTATCCTATGCTCTCCTGTCCTGTACTATCCTGTCCTGTCCTAGCGTACATTATTTGCTCTTGCAATGGTTGTTTTAATAGATTAATTTTTCTATAAGAAAATGAGAAAATAATTCTGAACCTGCTGTTTTTCTGAGATTATTTATATTATTACTTGTGATATAATAATGGTTCTTATATATTTGCAGCTCTTGTGTAAATCACCAAAGAAGAGGCAGGATGTTTGCAGCAACTTAAAAGGACATCCATTCTTCTCACCCATAAACTGGGAGGAATTAGAGGCGGGAAGGTCCCATCCACCATTTACAATGACACCTGTAAGTGCACAGCGTTATTTTATTATGTCACCTCCCCATCTGTGTAATGTGATAATATGTGTAAGTACTCAAAATACTCAAATGATGAGTAACAATCCTACATAGTGTAGGCCAGAATGTGTTTATCCTCCCCTGCTGGTAAATGGGTGGAATTACAGCATAGGACAGGATGGACAGGCTGTGACATATTTCTCAAAAGTGTAATTATTGTCCCCAATTCTTCAGAAGGCCACTTAGTGAGTAACATGGATCTGTTAGGCTGCGTTCACACTGTGCATTTTTTTTCTACGAAAGATCCATAATGCTCTGGAAATTTTTTGGGAAAAAACACAACAAAAGTATGCATTATTGTTGATACTGCATCAAAAGAACCCAATGTGTTTTCAAGGTGTGAACACAGCTTTATGGTGCAGTTGTAGCAGATGTGGATACCGCAGATTGCCAGGCAGCACCAGCAGTTGACTTGTTCTCAAGCTGCAGGTAACGATGCATCATGGCGATTAGCGGTAGTCTGTACATGGTTACCACGGCTTATCCACAATCTGTACAGGTGCCCTCAGGAGGGGATGGATATAGTAAAATACCTAATGAATTAACCAGACTGATTTGTCTTTATTCTATAGATCCCAGTTATGGAAACCAGCAAACAAATTGAATTGCACCAAGTGATGTCTAGCACTGGAGCTCAGAAACCACCAATAACCCCGGAGGACCAGCGGCTGTTCTGTGGCTTCTCCTACATGAGCAACAGGTGGAAGAACATTAAAAGCCGCAGTGTGTCGACCCGCCACCACAATTGTGGGTTACCAGGGCAATGGGGTACTCAGAGCCGAGCCCGTAGAAGTCTATGGGGATTTGTGTCACAGGTAGCTGTGGCTCGGTCTGTGGCCCGGGCGGTCTGGCGTATGTTGTTGGGGGATATATTTACAGGGGATAACTATATACAGTTCGTGACGCCACCTGTAGTATTCTGGTAATGGGTACCAGCGCTGCTGTAGATCTCTGAGGGGATGGTGAGGCAGCTAGATGTCGGGTCCCCTACAGGTGGGACTCTTCCCTCAAAGTCTGTTAAGATGGTGAAGTCGGGTGCCGGTAAATAACACAGTCTCACACAGTCAATGTCTTTCCATACCTTTACTTGCTGAATGTCAAGGCAGGTCCCGGGGAGGCTGATCCAAAGGGAGTGTATTTTGAGACGGCAGCTGGACAAGTTAGGGGCCTCCTTTATCTCCAATATGGCGAGTGCAACTAGCATGAAGCGTAGTTCCCTCAATCTTCAGCAATGCTTGCTGTAACTGCCCAGTCAGCTTAGTGTTAGGAGCCTTCCTTTGAAGGAGCTGAATACTTATGTAGTCCTGCAGAACTCCGAAGCCTTCACTCCCTCTGACCCCAGCTACGTACCGACTATAAGGGGCTTGTCTGCCGCGACCTAGGGTCCGGTAGATTCCTGGTTTTCCTGCCTCTGTGCCTGAAACAACAGCGACTCTTCGGTCCCCAGTGACCGGTAAACAGGGTGCTGGACTTAAGCAATCCTGTAGCACCAATTCTATAATCCACTTGCCTTTCGCCTTGTCCACGCTGGTAACATAAACATTCTCACTAGCCAGGGGTTGAGCAGTCACTTCCAATCTTTCTCCTTTCAATGAAGCCAGCCACAGATGCTCAGTTGTCACAGGCAGGAGCACGTCACTGTACCTGATACTGTCCTTAGACAGGAACGCTGAAGTCTTTCTGTGCTGATACTCCTTCCTTTCTTCAATGTGTGCTGAGAGATAATCCAGCTCTGACCAGACTAAGGTATATGTCAAAACCTATACCGGACTCCACTATTTGAACTGGTTATGAAGCAGGCTAGACTCCTCTCTCCTCTTTCCACAGAAGTCTAAGCTCTACCTCACACGTCTTCTCTGTCCAGAGACAGGAACTAGACTCTTTTTAAAATCACCCTACACCCACTACTTTGACCACTCCCTAGAGTATACTTCACTACCCAAGGGTGTGTCCAGTGTGTGTAGAATGAATGCATATTGAGCATTAAGCCGCCGTCTCGCCATACACTCCCCAGGGTACTGCGTGTGCCCAACACCAGGGCTACACATTCCCCCATGGTAAATGACAGCACTCCCGGGCTGTGAAATACAAAAGACAGAAAAATTTTGTTTATGCAATAACATTGGAACAATAACATCTTCCCATACGGGAGGTAAGAATACTTCGAACGTTACAAACTTTAATACAAAAATACAAATAGTATCAAATGTCATTTTCAATAAATAACTTTACAAGATACTTGTGAAGGACCCGCACCAAACCTTCAACGTGGGTCCTGGGTGGGCTGCAGGACATCCAAGTGCAGACCTCACTCAGTGCCACACCACACGGGTTTTGTTTTTCAGAGGTAGATATGTATGGCTTATGTAAAACCAAGATAGGGCGCCGGAGCGCAACTATGTACAAGAAAGTTTTTAGGCTGCCTCAGTCCTCAACCTACGAGTCCATTGTAAACCAAAGGCATATATCAAATCACATTATGATAAAAGTGCAATAACTTTTTATGGTTCTATTCACCATTTACCCAGCCGGGCATTCTATAATTAGGACTATATATATATACATTATATATAAACTTGTGCAAAAACTTTATAAACATTTTTCAAACTTTGACTGATGGTAGATCCTTTATGGACCTTACCAATTCTTTTTATATATTTATTCATCAAATAGTACGCTTTCCACCCGGGGGCTGGAACAACGCAATTGGCCCTAGATCCTAAGACCAGCAAATCATGTGCTGCGATCAGGGTTTGGGTTGCGACATCTCTGGTTTGAACCTCTAGGGGCGCAACCGGTACACTTTCCTCACACGACACCGATTGCGTCTCAATTACAGTCAATGATATAGACCGCGTCAGGGTTTGCGATCTAGACTGGGTCGCATCTGGCGATATGGAAGTGGCTTTCACTTGCGATAGACTTTGGGTCGCATGTTGCGATGATTTTGACGGGGGCGATGCTGGGGCACGGCCGGATGCTGCTGAAGCTGGAAACGGGGACGCTGCGGTAATGGTGACGATACCTGCGTCTGGGACGGGGTCGCGGACGATGGCGACGTTCAGGGCATACCACCCCTTCATTCCCCAATGCCGCGTATAGGTGACTATGTCGCCGTTCACTAAGTCCCTCCCGGGATGGCCTTGTGGCAGGTGAGATTCCACGTCACGCCTGCTGACGAAGACCGCTGGGTAGAGGCCCGGTTCACGAATAAAGCCCCAGCCCTTCCGGAGCTGGAACTCAGTCAACACCCCTGCCGCCGCGGTTCCCGTAAGGTACCTTTGTCGCGACGGACAGTCTCCTTATCAGCAATCAGCTCAGCAAACTGTCGCTGGCGGTTCTTCTTGATTTCCCGCGCTTCCTCCTGCTGGCGCCTCTTTGTCTCCTCACGACTCCGCCATTCTTGCTCCCACTGGGCGGTGTAGGCAACGTCATCCAGGCGCGCCATTTCGTCCCAGTCCACATCTGGTAGTGACGGACAGGACCCCTCCGGTGTCCCTGCCGGGGACCGATAATCTGCTGCGGCCTCTTGGCCGGGCGGGCGTTCCGGGATCGGCTGTACCTCCTCAACCTCCTCCGCATCCACCGCTTCACCAGTGGGATCGGGAACGGTACTTTCGGGGGCAGCCTCCGGTTGCTCCTTCGCCTTGGGCAGCAGACTTTTCGGTACTTTGAATCGTGGGGGTTCGTTGAGGGGAGGAGACGCCGTGTTCGTCATCCGCCATTTCTGCAGGTTACAGCGGCGTCTCTCAATCTCCTCTAGTCCAGGTTGGAACAACTGCTTTAGACGTGAGTTCTCCTCCCGAACCTCTAACAACGCCTGTTGCAGGTGCAGAATCGCATAGGCCTCGGATGCCGATGGCAGCTTGGCGGGGGCCCGGGGCCTGCTTTCCTCCGCTGCTCCGCTCGGCTCCACACGTCCGGCCTCCATCATGTTCCAGAACAAACTCTTTTCTTTTGGAGACATCCGGTCTCTTCCGTGGAGGTGGGGTTTGCGTCTCCTCCTCCTCACAGGGAAGGTGAAGAGGAGGCGGACCTCCTTTGCTGTAGGGCAGGACCGCATGTTATAATAGCACTTTGAGAGGACAGGCATTTTCTTCGCGCCACAGGGGGGTAGACGCCCACGAAGGTACGCCCACCTTCTTCTCCAGCGCCTGAGGGCGCGAATATGGCGACAAAAATGGCGATTTTGGCGCCAAAGTGCAAACAGTCCTTTTTACAAAAACAAGTCCTTAGGCACGCAGGGCTCGCAATTTCGCGAGTTTGGTATCCTGTTCGTGACGCCAAGTTAGTTGTGTCGACCCGCCACCACAATTGTGGGTTACCAGGGCAATGGGGTACTCAGAGCCGAGCCCGTAGAAGTCTATGGGGATTTGTGTCACAGGTAGCTGTGGCTCGGTCTGTGGCCCGGGCGGTCTGGCGTATGTTGTTGGGGGATATATTTACAGGGGATAACTATATACAGTTCGTGACGCCACCTGTAGTATTCTGGTAATGGGTACCAGCGCTGCTGTAGATCTCTGAGGGGATGGTGAGGCAGCTAGATGTCGGGTCCCCTACAGGTGGGACTCTTCCCTCAAAGTCTGTTAAGATGGTGAAGTCGGGTGCCGGTAAATAACACAGTCTCACACAGTCAATGTCTTTCCATACCTTTACTTGCTGAATGTCAAGGCAGGTCCCGGGGAGGCTGATCCAAAGGGAGTGTATTTTGAGACGGCAGCTGGACAAGTTAGGGGCCTCCTTTATCTCCAATATGGCGAGTGCAACTAGCATGAAGCGTAGTTCCCTCAATCTTCAGCAATGCTTGCTGTAACTGCCCAGTCAGCTTAGTGTTAGGAGCCTTCCTTTGAAGGAGCTGAATACTTATGTAGTCCTGCAGAACTCCGAAGCCTTCACTCCCTCTGACCCCAGCTACGTACCGACTATAAGGGGCTTGTCTGCCGCGACCTAGGGTCCGGTAGATTCCTGGTTTTCCTGCCTCTGTGCCTGAAACAACAGCGACTCTTCGGTCCCCAGTGACCGGTAAACAGGGTGCTGGACTTAAGCAATCCTGTAGCACCAATTCTATAATCCACTTGCCTTTCGCCTTGTCCACGCTGGTAACATAAACATTCTCACTAGCCAGGGGTTGAGCAGTCACTTCCAATCTTTCTCCTTTCAATGAAGCCAGCCACAGATGCTCAGTTGTCACAGGCAGGAGCACGTCACTGTACCTGATACTGTCCTTAGACAGGAACGCTGAAGTCTTTCTGTGCTGATACTCCTTCCTTTCTTCAATGTGTGCTGAGAGATAATCCAGCTCTGACCAGACTAAGGTATATGTCAAAACCTATACCGGACTCCACTATTTGAACTGGTTATGAAGCAGGCTAGACTCCTCTCTCCTCTTTCCACAGAAGTCTAAGCTCTACCTCACACGTCTTCTCTGTCCAGAGACAGGAACTAGACTCTTTTTAAAATCACCCTACACCCACTACTTTGACCACTCCCTAGAGTATACTTCACTACCCCAAGGGTGTGTCCAGTGTGTGTAGAATGAATGCATATTGAGCATTAAGCCGCCGTCTCGCCATACACTCCCCAGGGTACTGCGTGTGCCCAACACCAGGGCTACACAGCAGCAATAACAGCAATGGAAACATAACGCAGTCCCCTCCCCCCAATACCTGACTACTGGGTCAGGGAGGTGTGGACCCGGGTTGTGGTCTGAAGAAACAGGCGAGGTCTGTTGGAATCTCACCCGAGTTCTTCCATCTACTCTGTTACATATCAGAGACCATAATCTCCTGCATTCTCTATTGCTGCCCATAACTCATCTGGCTGGCATGCTGCTTGGAGATGTAGGACCATCATACTACAGGACGGCACGGTGGCGCAGTGATTAACGCTGTTAGCGAGCAGCATGGTGGTCCTGGGTGTAAATCTGGGACACCATCTGCACAGAGTTTGTATGTTCTCCCCGTGTCTGTGTGGGTTTTCTCCGGGTACTCCGGTTTCCTCCCACAACTCAAAACATACCAATAGGAAAAAAAAATAAAATTATTAATAATTGAACATTATCATCCTGTATCTCGTATATTTCTCTATTTATTACCAGTATGTGATATATAGAAAGGTGGTAACACTGCACATTGTCATGACTTTCATAAACTATTACTTATCCTCTACATTACATACCTGTTAGAATTAATTGATGTTCACAGTGACATAAAACATGAATTTCTGAATAAGTAGGTCTTGAGCCTCTAGTAGTCTGCACAGTTACGACGTAACACGTAAACTCACCGGCTCCTTCCTACAGCCCTCCCTGTACGTTGTTATTGCTTATTCCTGAGAACGAGGTTGTGCAGTTACTAGAATTCCGGGTTTTCTGTTACTAAGTGTGCTATGAGGTTGTTATTTAGCTGTATATGTACAGCGGATGTTGGTTGTGAGTGCATGGAGCAGGCTCAGGAGCGGAGACCGCGCCCTAGAAGGCGGCAGTGGGTTGGATACACAGCTGACTCTCATCTCTAACTGACTGAGGTGGCATTGTTACTAGAACTCTGGGTTTATGGTTCTGAGTCAGGGACGAATCTTCCTGCAGCCTCTAACTCTGACATTATCACTCACTTCCATCTCCCCATGAGGCCTAATGTCCATCAGTCGCTAATCTATTGTATATCTGTGCCATCAAAAGCAGAATAAAGTTACATCAGTCCCCAATAACTTGGCAGTGCAGTAACGTCCCTGACTACCCGGGTGGAATACTATAGCCACAGGACTCTGCTGGTGATACGCAGCACAGAATAGCGCAGTATGGCGTCACACGGCAGAGAATTATCATGACATGTACTGTACATAGCAATGAGAATATTCTGGGAACTGGGTGATATTTCTGCAGCTCCAGGTTCAGCAGTAACCCATAATAACTATCACAGGATGTGACCGTCCAGTCTACTCTTATCACAAAATTACACTAATTCTCCACATTTCTAGTGATCTCAATGGTTAATGTAAGTTTTCTGCTTCTCGTCAAGCATACTTCTCCACATCTCAGTGTCTACTATAGGAGTGTTCAGGTCCTGCCCCTAGAATACAAGAAACTGCACAGGATGTAATCACATATAGTACCCACTTTAGAATAGACATCCCCACAAGGGGGCAATATACCACAATGAAGAACTAATTCACAAATAGTGGGAACAAATTAATAATGTATGCCACTGAATGGTATAAAAAATGCAATATTTTATTAGTAACAAAACACATAATATTATGTAAGCAGCAATCTGCTAAAGGCAATAAGTAAACATATATTAAAATTTGCTATAACAAGCAAAAAGTACAAAAAGGGACGCTATATCCATAGGAGTGAATAACTGTTGGCAGCCATTTTTTGGCTAAAAAAGCCAAATAATAGTAAATACTATTCCCATATTATCAATGTATCAGGGGTCCAAATGAACTGGGTTCCCCCAGTGATACCACATCACACATAGGGCATAAAGATGAATCGTATAGACAGGTTGTTATCAATGAACATACCTAAAAGCTGCCAAAGAGAGACTCCTCGGACGTCCCTCCGCCCTGACGCGCGTTTCGCACTGCTTCTTCGGGAGGCGTGTCAGGGCAGGGGGCAGTCCGGTATATATAGAGTAAAATACATGTAAAACACCTGTGAGAGTGTAATCGCTAACTCCAATGCTAATCACCGCCGTCATGAAGGTCCTTGCGTTGTTGCCAAAGAACTTACGGCGCATGCTCAGTCACGTGGGGTCCACCAGCCAATGGGAGGAACATGTCGCGGTCAGGTGACCTCCCCCTGTCAGGTCCTTCTAAGAGGACACAAGTGGAGAGGGCAGCCCCATAGACCGCAGCTGTGCCTCTGTGGTCCACGTAGCCTGCACGCGCACTATCCATGCAACATGCAATTAGTAATTCACCCTCATGAAGGCTATACAGAAAAGCAAAAACTAAATACAGGGTATAGTATTATCATGAAGAACGACAACATCGTAAATCTCAAAACCAAGTGTAAGTAGATTACGTGCCTCAATACCCTAGCTATGAATAATGCATTAAGTGAAAAATGAAATAATAATAATGATTATAACGAAAACCACAAATCATATATATGAAAAAAACAATGATAACTTAACACATATATATAATAAATTGAAATTATCCATAATTCTGAAACTGATAACCCCTGACCAAAATAGAGACATCTAAATACATTATAGAGAATAATAATAAAAATATGCAAACAATGAATAAATGAGGATTAACATATATATACAATAACCACAATCCAGACAAAAAAATTTAGAAATGTATGCTTATGTTTAAAAGCAATAAAGTATGCAATGAAAAATCATGTGTATAATTGATGAAATTCTTCATATTATGAATCACTTCTTGAATATATATATGGAAAACAAGGTTTTCCCATCTTCTTCCTTCTTGATGAGTTCATTAACTTCCCATAATGATGGAAAAAACCGGATCCATGATGTAGGACGCAGGTAAGTAGCATTAGGTCAGCCATTCAACAATCTGAAACTATAATGGACAAATTAAAAACTGGGTATGAAGACACACAAATAAAACAAACAAAAACAACCCCCTACCCCAATTAAAAAAAACCCAAGCCATCACAAAAAAACGCTAAACCCAAGGCTCTCATTTAAGCCCTGTGGAGTATGGGTGCCTAGTCTATATATCCATTGACACTCACTTTTGGCAACTCTCTTGATGAGATCACCACCTCTAGGCCCCAAGTCCACTTTGTCAATGCCCCTAAACACGTCCGAGGAGTCTCTCTCTTTGGCAGCTTTTAGGTATGTTCATTGATAACAACCTGTCTATACGATTCATCTTTATGCCCTATGTGTGATGTGGTATCACTGGGGGAACCCAGTTCATTTGGACCCCTGATACATTGATAATATGGGAATAGTATTTACTATTATTTGGCTTTTTTAGCCAAAAAATGGCTGCCAACAGTTATTCACTCCTATGGATATAGCGTCCCTTTTTGTACTTTTTGCTTGTTATAGCAAATTTTAATATATGTTTACTTATTGCCTTTAGCAGATTGCTGCTTACATAATATTATGTGTTTTGTTACTAATAAAATATTGCATTTTTTATACCATTCAGTGGCATACATTATTAATTTGTTCCCACTATTTGTAAACTGCACAGGATGCCTGCTTTTGAGTGGGTATGTAATCCACACCAGTTTTTTGGACCAGGACAAGGCCACGTTGGCTGTGATTTGCCACACTGAAGGCAAAGTGCTAAATATTAAATTAAAAAAAAACACAAATTCACAGATTTATCTCCTTACCAACCTTGGACGTACGGGATATGTCATCCCAATTTTGAGCAATCGCCGCCAGGTGTTCAGCTATCATGACAGCTGACCCCCAGCTCTCACTACCAGGAGCAGTGCCCACACTGATCTCAGCAGTTTAACCCCCTAAATGCTGCGATTGGTATCGATTGTAATATATAGATGGCAGGGAAAGGGAGGGAGGCTCTCTCTGCTCTAATCGGGGCCCCTGTGAGGCCCTGATCATTGCCATGGTGACCCGGGTCACTAGACTAGCAAGCTAACACCATGCTCAGCGCATGGTCTAACAAGCTTGTGTGTCAGTGCAGACCTCACAGTTGTAAATCATTGCAATGCGTTATAACAGTGATCAGAGTGATAAGAGTGAAAGTTCCATAGAGGTGTTGCACAGCTTCTGAATCCACACCTTTGCAGAGGAAACTTCACAGAGCAAGTTGCATGGGATAACAAGCGTTTACTTCTCTGAACATGAGGTGAAGGAATAATGCACAGTCATTACAGCATTGCATCAGCTAACAGGAACAAAACGAAAGTGAAGCTAAACAGAAGAGAGACTAATTCTTATACAATACATTAAAGAAGGAAACGTTACACAACATCGCCATCTACTGTCAGGTCAGCATAAAGTCCTCCTTTTACTTATAATATAGAAGTCCTAATCTGTTGCATATGACAACACTCTTTCTCAACAGTAAGGACTTATTCAATCAAACCCAACTTTTTTATTAGTCTCTGATGTTTATAAGCATTCAACGCCTTCGTGAAAATGTCTGCTGTCATTTCTTCTGTAGGACAATACTCCAACTTCAATACTCCTTGGTCCTGATGATCTCTCAAGAAATGATATTTCACATCAATATGCTTGGTTCTTGGATTGACTCTTTCCATCTGAGCAAGAACAAGACATCCTTGATTGTCCTCTTTTATTTTTGTTGGTTCCAACTGTGGTTGTCCTAGGTCTGTTAACAATTGTCTTAACCACAGTACTTCTTGACTCGCATGTGCTGCTGCAACATATTCTGCTTCTGTTGAAGACAGTGTCACAATTGACTGTTTCTTATTTGTCCAACTTATTGATCCACCTGAGAGAAAAAAAATATGTCCACTGGTAGATCTTCTGTCAGTTGGATCTCCAGCCCAATCTGCATCAACATATCCTGTTAAAATGCAATTATCACCTGTGGGTAATTTCAGCTTAACATTGCTAGTTCCTTTCAAATAACGTATTACTCTCTTCACGGCATTCCAATCAGCTTTATTTGGTTTTGATACCTTTCTACTGAGGATTCCTACTGCTGCTGCGATGTCTGGTCTTGTAATGGTCGCTAGATACAGTAGTTTTCCTATTGCTGTTCTGTATTCTTCATTGTTTGGTAGCATATTTTCTTCACTGTTCATCTCTTTGAGATAATTAGTTTCCATTGGAGACTTTACTGTTTTTGCATCCTTCAGTCCAAATTTTTCTGTTATGACTTGAATCATGTGATTTTGATTCAGTAGGAAACTTCCGTCTTCTTCTCTTTCTATCTGTATTCCTAGGTACTGTTTTACATTTCCCAAGTCTTTGATTTCAAAATTTTGTTTCAGGATTTTTAGAATGTTTTCTTTATCCCTTTCTTGTTTAAAACAAATCAAAATGTTGTCTACATATATGAGTACATAAATCCATCTATTACTCAGCCTTTTTGTGTACAAGCATGGATCAGCATTGCTTCTTTGAAATTTTTCATTTGTTAGTACTTCCGTGATTTTGTCATTCCACGCTTTAGCTGCTTGTTTTAAACCATATATGCTTTTCTGTAGTTTACAAACTTTGTTTGGATTTCTTTCATCTTTGAATCCTGGAGGTTGTTCCATGTAAATGTCTTCTGTTAAATCTCCATTCAAAAAAGCTGTCTTTACATCCAGATGTCTTAGTTCCATCTGTTCCACTGATGCAACTGTAAGTAAAGTTCTTATTGTAGTGTGTTTGACAACTGGAGCAAATGTTTCATCATAGTCTTCTCCATATTTTTGAGAATACCCTTTAACTACGAGTCTTGCTCGATATCTTTCAGGTGTGCCATCTGTTTGGTATTTTACTTTAAAAATCCATTTACATCCTATGGCTTTTCTTCCTTCTGGCAAATCTGTTAGTGTCCATGTATTTGAATCATGCATGGATTTAATTTCTGTTTCTGTTGCTTCTATCCATTTATTAGCTTCTTCTTCAGGAAGTTTAGATATGTCTTCCCAAGAGGTAGGTTCATAGATTTTTCTTATACTTGTCTTGTATGAGAGACGTTTTGGTGGTTTTCCTTTGTTCTCTCTTATTGAACGTCTTGATTCTGTGTCTGTTTGTAGTTGTGATTCTTCACTTTCAGTATTTTGTTCTTCATTCATTTCTACTTCTTTCTCATCAGATATTTCTTCAGTTATGTCACTATTGTTTTTCTCATTTTTTGTTTCAACTGAAATCATAATGTCTTCATTTAAATCTTCAATGAATGTCACACTGTTACTCACTGTAACTCTGTCTGTCTTGGGATCTAGGATTCTATATCCTTTGCAGTTTTCACTATATCCAACGAATATTCCTTCCATGGATCTGTGTTGAAGTTTGGAACCTTTTTCTGTTGGAATGAATATAAAAACTTTACATCCAAAAACTTTTAAATGATTGACACTTGGTTTCATACCTTGCCACAGTTCATATGGAGTTTTCTTCAGTTTTCTGGAAAAAAGTCGGTTCTGTAGATATGTAGCTGTCATTGCTGCCTCACCCCAATATTTCTCTGGTAGTTTAGAATCAGTCAGCATACATCTCATCATTTCTGTTAGAGTTCTGTTTTACCTTTCTGCTACTCCATTTTGTTCAGGTGTGTATGGAACAGTTTTCTGATGTTCTATTCCATTTTGTCTTAAGTAGTCTTCTATTCTGTGACCTGTAAATTCACCTCCATTATCACTTCTGATGACAATTGGTTTCCTTTGAAATTTGTTACTTGATCTTGTTACATAGTCTACAAGTTTATCAAAAACTTCACTTTTGTTCTTTATTAAGTATGTGACTGTGTATCTTGAGTAGTCGTCTATAAAAGTCAACATGTATCTATTGCCTCCTGATGTAGTCACTTTCATGGGTCCACATACGTCAGTATGCACCAAATCAAGTGGTCTTTCGCTTTTCATCTCACTTTCTTTTGGAATAGATATCCTTGTGGCTTTGGATTTTATACAACATTCACATCTTACGATAATTGAGCAATCTGATATCTTTAAATCTTTTATCAATTCTTTTCTCTGTAGTTCCCTTATACTGTCCGGGTGTCTATGTCCTAGACGTCTATGCCACATGTGAATACAGTTTTTGTGATCATGTGTACATACCTTCATCTGTTCCTTTGGTTTGTCAAAATGATATAATTGTTCATCTGCCTTGACTTTGGTTATCACCTTGTTTCCTGCAATAATTGCACACTCATTATCTTTGAATTTTACTGTAAGTCCTTTTGCTGTTAAACGTTTCACAGATAATAATCCGCCTTCCAATTTTGGAAGATACAACACATCCTGTACAAGTATCTTTGAATCTTGTCCGAACTTGTTTGAACTATTTAGCATACCTTGTCCAATACCTTCTGCGGTTATTTTGCTTCCATCTGCAAGATAAATGGCTACTTTCTTATTTAAATCAAGATCAGTAAAGAAATTCTTGTCACTTGTCATATGACTTGTTGCTCCTGAATCAATAAACCAACCAAGTGATGATTTCTTAGCAGTTACTTTAAATGTGCCATTCCAATTATTTTCAGATGAATCAGAAATTGTTTTTTTCACCTTCTGTATATTATCTTTATAGTGTAATTTCTGTTCTGCTTTCCATATAGTACAGTCTTTCTTTAAATTACCTTTTTTCTTACATCTGAAGCATTCTCTTGTCTCTTTATTATAGGGTTTTTTAAGTTCTGTAGCTTTAAGAGCAGTTCCATTATCTTTTTCAGTAGAAGAATCATTGCTTTGTTCTTTCCTTCTCTGATATTCATCTATGAGTCTTGTTTTCACAAACTCTAATGTAATGTCAGTTTCTGGTCTTGTCTCTAGTGCATTTATTAAAGCTGTATATGAATCTGGTAAACTGCACAATAACATTGCTGCTATATGGCTTTCTTTAATGTCTTCGCCAATAGATCTTAGCTGTGATATCACTTCCATAATAGAGAATATAAGCTTCTGCATGTCACTGTCTGCATTTAGTCTCATATTGTAAAGCTTTCTTAGTAGAAATAACTTGTGATTTAAGCTAGGTCTCTCATATAGCTTTCTTAATTCTTCCCACATTCCTTTTGCTGTTTCTTCATTTTCTTATATGTATTAATTGAGCATCATCCACTAATAAGCTGATGGTAGCTCTCGCTTGTCTATTTTTTCTATCCCATGTCTGATTATCTTCATCAGGTCTATCTGTAGTGATTACTTCCCATAAATCATCTTTAGACAATAACATCTCTACTTTGAACTTCCATAGCTGATAGTTCTCATCATTCAGTTTAGCTACTGTGAGTTTTAGTGCTGTGCTATTCATCATTTTTTACTTATCTTACTTGTTTGGAGAGACTTGCACTGAAGAATTCTTCTGTATTCACCAGTAGAGTTGAGCGATACTTTCCGATATCCTAAAGTATCGGAATCGGAATGGTATCGCCGATATCACTAAAATATCGGCGATACCCGATACCGATACCGGAAGTCCCATGTAAGTCTATGGGAACAAAATATCGAAATTAAAAAAAACCCATTCTTGCCTTGTTGGTTAATTGTACATGAAGGAAAACAAGAAAGAGTAATGTAGAATGTATTGGGGAAGGTTGAGGAGACATTAAAGGCATAGATGTTTAACCCAATCAAATGGAATAGCATAAATATTTTTTTTTTTAAAGATGTTCGGATTGACGAAGAAATTGACAATGTTAACGTTTTTTATATTTTGGCAAATATGTATATTACACAACTTCCATGCTCTTCATCTTCACCTTTTTAACTTTTCACACACTTTCTCCTTCATAATCTTCTGCAGCATCATCTTTTTCATCAAATTATTCTTCATCTTCACCTTCTTTATCTTCTTCTTAAACTTCTTGCTATTCATCTTTGTTAACATTACTCATATTCTTCTTATTAAACTATTATTCTTATTCATATTCTGCTTCATCTTCTTCATCATATTCTTATTTGTGACAGAGAATCCTGTACTTGTAATCTGTCAAAGTATGAATTTTTCATCCTTCCGTTCTTGCTGTCACAAAAGATTTCAATTACAACAGTATTTGTCCGTGTTCAGTTTAGCCTGCAGCAGCAGGCATTTTCCAGGGGCACCACGAGGAGGAACGGACTCACCCCCATACACTGCTTAGTCTTCTTCTGCTTAGAATTTAGAGCATATATTTTGCTCTTCATTTTGGTCTTATACTTCATGTTCTTCTGCTTTTAGATCTTCTGCTTATTGTTCTTGTGTCTCTTGTTCCGTATCTTGTATTTGTAGCACAATCTTGTACCAGCTGATGTTACTGGGACACGGTTACTAAGCAGGAGGTACCTGTGCTCCAAAGCACTACCAAGGACCAGCAGACGTTGCTGGAACTCGGATACCGAGATGGAGGCACCTAGGCCAAAGGCACTGTGGAGAACCAGCTGACGGTACTGGAACCCGGAGGGGCAGCAGAAGGAAAAGAGCCAATGGCACAACCGAGGACCAGCTGACGTTACTGGGACACGGTTACTAAGCAGGAGGTACCTGTGCTCCAAAGCACTACCAAGGACCAGCAGACGTTGCTGGAACTCGGATACCGACATGGAGGCACCTAGGCCAAAGGCACTGCGGAGAACCAGCTGACGGTACTGGAACCCGGAGGGGCAGCAGAAGGAAAAGAGCCAATGGCACAACCGAGGACCAGCTGACGTTACTGAACCCCAGTAACACAGGAGCAAGTGTTGACTGTGCTAACAGCACTTCCGAGCAACAACTGGCGGTGTTGGAGCCCAGGGTCAAGGAGGATGTTTAAATACTAGATCAAGTAATTTCCTTGTTACCTGTCAATTTTAAATGTCTATACTTCAAACAAGAGAAAGATAACCTTTACTACCATAAGATGATGATTTCATTTAAACTAATATCTAGATAAATAAAGAATTGACAAACATAAACACATACATTAACATGTTGAACAGCAATGCAAACCACAAAATAAATTAGTTAAGGAATCTGCTATACGGTTGTACATAAAAGCATACAAGTACATATCTGAATCCATTAATGATGGATAAGTAACAGTATGTACACCATTTTTATTGTATAGACAATGAATGTCTGACTTCAAAACATCATCAGCATTACAAGTTATCTGTGATATTACTAAAATGTTCCATTTGCTGAATAATGTCCCTAAATATTTTATACAAAATTATACAATTTCCATCATGTAATACTCATAATATGTGGCAATAATCATTTTTATTAACAAACATAACCTTTAAAAAGTGCATAGTGCATAGTGAAAATTGCTATTTATGGCTGACTGTCGACTTGGAAGCATGACAACAGATAGATAAGGTATATATAGATGACACTGCATAGCCACAGATGGTGAATGGCAATGTAATACTGTACCTCAATAAAGTGTGCGTCACTACTACATATTTTTTTTTATATAGCTGTATAAACAGGGTACATGGATGTATGCTTGTGCCTTTGTTTTGACGCACAGACTGCCTTCCTGCTGAGACGCATTGGGTAGTGAACAGTTGTGTGCAGTGTTCACTGCAGTCTCTGCGGAATAACCACACTTAGACCTTATAACTTTTCAGACTTTCTTTATCAATCTACCAAGATGAAGAAGGCAGGGAGTAAGGCACGTGGTCGTGGAGTTTCTTCAGGGAGAGGACGTGGGGATTCTGTGGCTGCTGCGGCCCCAGTGACACAGCATCCACCAGTTTTCCCCGGGCCGTGAGCGTTCCTTTATGCGCACTTTTGTAGGAGCTCGGAGTACCCCCCTGCTGCGGGAAGAACAAATTGAAGCCGTTGTTGTTTGGATGTCAGCCAATGCATCGACTTCAATTGCTTCCACCTCCTCTCAGGACCACAGCACTGTTGGGCAACCATCTGTCTCTTCACCGCCTGGCAAATTGCCCAGGCAGTCAGAGAGTTCTGTACAGGAGCCAGCTGAGTGTCTGCTTCTGTTCTCAGAATCTATTGGCTTGCAAACAGGGGCCCAGCCAAGCAGCATTCTGTAATGTGAAGAGGGAGTATGCAGTGATGCGCAACAGCTGTGTCTCTCTGAATCTGAAGAGGCGGGTGAGACAGTGCCGATGGTCAGCACACCGCAGAACGCATCTGATGATGATGATGAGACCCAGGTGCCAGTTTCTGTTGAGCATGGTGCTGGCCAGACCACCCAACAGCAGGTTTGGAAGAGGGTAGTGGAGATGATGAGGTCCAAGACCCAACATGGCATGAAGAACAGGAAGGTGGTGGGAGCAGCTCAGAGGAATAATAATAATATTTATTTATATAGCGCCATCATATTCCGCAGCGCTTTACAGTTTAGCAGTTTCAGAACACAAGTCATAAGTAACAACGTTAACAATACAATAATTTAAGCTAAATAAGTCGCCCCTGCTCGTGACAGCTTACAATGTACAATGAGATGGGGGAGATACAAAGTATAGGTGTTTATATACAATGGTGCATTTACAATGATGTTCCAGCCATCTTAAGGGACTGAGGGATGGAGATAGTGAATGGGCTAGAGACACACACACACTTACACAGAATACATAGAATGACTTTGATTAGTGAATGTGATAGGCCGCTCTGAACAAATGTGTTTTGAGGGAGCGCCTGAAACCATGCAAATTGTGGATAGTCCTAATTTCTTGGGGTACAGCATTCCAGAGGATTGGCGTAGAGCAGGAGAAGTCTTGGAGTCGGGAGTGGGAGGTACGTATTAGTGCAGAGGTTAGTCGAAAGTCGTTTGCAGAGCGCAGCAGTCGGTTAGGCCGATAGATAGAAATGAGGGAGGAGATGTAGGAGGGGTGCTGCACTGTGGAGAGCTTTGTGGGTGAGAACCAGTACTTTGGTTGAAAGCTGGGAGAGGCCTAGAGAAATGGTTAGTGATAGAAGGAAGATAGAGGAAGACATTGCCCCAACGGTACAAACAGGAGGGAGAGTTAGGCTGCAGACTCGGTTGCCTGTAGCCTCCAGTTTGGCACCTGTTCGGAGCAGTTGTCTTCCAAAAGTCAAAACGTGCGCTCCCAGGACTTGCACTGCGTGGTCCTTTTTTCACACACTTGCACATGATATTTGCTATGTGAAATGCAAGCTGTGTAATTAAAAATTAAAAATAGCTAAAAGTGTCAGTCACCTCAATACCACAAATATGTGGAAACATGTGCGGACAAAGCACGTAGTTGAGTTACAAAGACACACTAGAGATGTAGGCCAACCTACAGCAGCACCTACATCTTCAGGTTGTGTTGAAGCCTCTTCATCGAGCTCACACACAGCTGGTTATGCTTCCTCACAGGATCGCCATGGAAGAACCTCGGCCACTGTTGTCCAGAGACAAACTGTTATTCCACACACAGCAGCAAGTTCCCTGTCATCCTCACACTCCCAGGCCACAAAACAGCCAGCGGTAGCACAGGCATGGGATAAAAGACGGCCATACTCCGCAAACCATGCACGAGCACAGGCTCTGAATGCTGGCATTGCAAAACTCCTGTCCCTTGAAATGCTGTGATTCAGGCTGGTGGAGACAGACAGTTTCCGTAACTGAATATCATTGTCAATCCCACAATACAATGTGCCAAGCCGATTTCATTTCAGCAGGCAAGCCGTCCCTGGTCTGCAAAAGCATGTTGAGGGAAAAATTAAACATGCGCTACTAAAAGCCCTCAGTAGCAAGGTCCACCTGACCACCGATGCGTGGACCAGTACCCATTGTTATGATCTGCTACAACCAGTAAGGAAAGAAGGGAATTCTGTCCCTACAATACAACTAAGCTGAATCCCTACGATGTAACGGGGAACCTGATCCTGCGACCAGACCCGCTAAAGTCCTCATCTAGTGTGAACGAAGACCTATAGTTGCGAGGGAGTAATCCCTACAAGATCTAGGGACTGTGAGAAAAGGTGGACACCTCCTAACATAAATTGTAGCATGGATAATTAAACAGAAAAATAAATACTTTGTGATCCTAACATCAAGCAAAACTGACAGATTAAGGCACCTAAGCACCCGGCTAGCTTAACAGTAGATAATACAATGAAGTCAAGCAAAGCCAGAAGGGCGGAGCCAGACTAAATAGGGAAAAAAGGTCATGTGACCAGCAAACTGAAACAAAACCTAACAAGAGGGTTCTAACACCCATGGCCAGGGACAATACCTTTCCCTCACTGCCCATTGGGTCAATGTTGTGCAGCCGGGTACTGATCTTGCGAGTGGCGCTGTACGTGTTCTGCCAACTCCAAGGATTGCAGGAATCAAGTCTGTACACATTGATTCCTCCTCCTATTCCAGTTCCTCAGAATCATCGCTGCAGGAGCCGTCACGGTCTACCTCCACATGGACCCGTGAACGTTTACCTGTTGCGACCGATATGAGCACAGCCGTGTCCAAATGTCAACAGGCCATCCTGAAATTAATTTCCATGGGGAATCTTAGCCACACAGCGCAGGAGCTCTGTAATGCCATAAAGCAGGAGAGCGACGTGTGGTTTTTGGAAGAGAATCTACAGGCAGGCTTGGTAGTGTGTGACAATGGCCGAAATCTGGTGTCAGCTCTGGGCCTTGGCAACCTCACTCACATACCATGTCTGTCATATGTGCTCAACTTGGTCGTGCAGAGTTTTTTGAGGGACTATCCGGATCTTGATGCACTGCTGCACAAGGTCCGCCTAGAGTGCGCTCACTTGCGACGTTCCAGCATGGCCAGATCGCTGATTGCAGCTCTGCAACGCAGATTTCACCTTCATGAACATCGCATCATATGTGACGTACCCACCAGGTGGAATTCCTCGTTACATATGTTGGAGCGGTTGTGTGAGCAGCAGCCAACAGTAATGGAGTATCAGCTGCATCAGGCGCAGTCAACTCGCAATTTGCGCCGTTCACACTTCACCACTACTGAGTGGGCCTCTATAATAAGAATAATAATATTATTTATTTATATAGCGCCATAATATTCCGCAGTGCTTTACAGTTTAACAGTTTCAAAACACGAGTCATAAGTAACAACGTTAACAATACAATAATTAAAGCAAAATCAGCCGCCCCTGCTGGTGAAAGCTTACAATCTACAATGAGGT
Source organism: Oophaga sylvatica (assembly GCA_033576555.1). Lineage (NCBI taxonomy): Eukaryota > Metazoa > Chordata > Amphibia > Anura > Dendrobatidae > Oophaga > Oophaga sylvatica. The sequence continues at coordinate 346,217,952 of JARQOD010000003.1, read as the reverse complement.
GTGGGAGATACAAAGTACAGGTGTTTATATACAATGGTGTTTTTTACAATGATGGTCCAGCCATTTTAAGGAAGTGAGGGATGCATGGAGATAGTGAATGGGCTACACACACAGAATTACACATAGAATGACTTTGATTAGTGAATGTGATAGGCCACTGTGAACAAATGTGTTTTGAGGGAGCGCCTGAAACCATCCAAATTGCGGATAGTCCTAATTTCTTGGGGTAGAGCATTCCAGAGGATTGGCGCAGCGCGGGTGAAGTCTTGGAGTTGGGAGTGGGAGGTACGGATTAGTGCAGAGGTTAGTCGAAGGTCGTTTGCAGAGTGCAGCAGTCGGTTAGGCCGATAAATATAAATAAGGGAGGAGATGTAGGGGGGTGCTGCGCTGTGGAGAGCTTTGTTGGTGAGAACCAGTAATTAGAATTGGATCCTATAATGAATGGGCAGCCACTGCCAGTGTAATGAGTGGCGAATAACTCTATGAAGGATATCTGCCACGTTTTGCGTGCGTTTGATGAGTCAACGCGGATGGCGAGTGCAGATGATGCACTAGTCAGCCTGACTGTCCCCCTTATCTGCCTGCTTCAAAAAACACTGCAAGCACTAAGGCATGAGGTTTTGGAAGAGGTGGAGGATGAGGAGTCACAAATTCCATCACCTTCTGGACAGTCAGCGCAACGTGGTTCCTCACAAAGGGCTGGAGGACTTTCAAAGTACCATGCTGTATCAACAATTGAACCTCCAGAGTCGCTGTCTATATTTTCATAACCATTACAAACTTTTAATGTATTTACAAAGCACATAATGTACAGTTTTTGTCTATCCTTTTGTAATGCTATTGTGTTTCCATAAACTGATGTTACAGAATTATGATACAAAGTTTTTAAATTTTGAGTTTTAAATTTTGTAAATTTATATGTATTTGAAGGACTTTGTGAGGAGGATGAGGAGGAGTCAATGGAGGAGGAAGACATCGCTCCAGAGGGAGGTAGACAATGCTCTAGTCAGTATGTAGACCAAGGGTGGGGTGATGCACAGCAGGCGGAGATGACGCCTCTTGCAGGGGACAACGTTTCTTGGCCAGTTGGGAGTCTGCAGCACATGGTTGATTTCATGCTGCAGTGGCTGAGAAACGACCGCCGCATCGAACACATTCACACCACGTCTGATTATTGGGTGTACACCCTCCTAGACCCTCGCTACCGGGACAACTTACAAAGCCTCATCACACCGTTGAACCGGGAGCGTAAAATGCGGAAGTACCAAGACACACTGGTGCAATCCATAATGTTCTCCATTCCAGCCGAGAGCACTGCTGCTGCTACTGATTTACAAAGCAGCTCTGTGCGTCGAGGCAGTGGAGACAGCTCTGCAACAAGAGGGAGCACAAGCAGCGCCTCTGCACAGGGCAAGAACAGTATGTTCCAAATGTGTCGAAGTTTTGTGGCAGCGCCACCAATGTCTACACCATCCGAGACGGCTCCAGTCAGCAGGAGGCAACATTTCCGTAAGATGGTTACAGACTACATGTCTTGCCCTCTCAGTGTACTCTCAGATGGCTCTTCCCCATTCAAGTTTTGTGTCTCTAAGCTGGATACATGGCCAGAGCTTAGCCAGTATGCATTGGAGGTGCTGGCTTGATCTGCTGCCAGTGTATTATCGGAGCGCGTCTTTACTGCTGCAGGTGGTGTACTAACAGACCGTTGCATGCGACTATCCTACGATAATGTAGAACGGCTTACTTTTCTGAAAATGAACTAGGCATGGATCTCGCCTGAATTTGCCTGTCCGGTTTCAGATTAACTAACTGGTTGGCAACGTTTTCCATGTCTCCTGTTATGTTCATCTTTCTACCACCTGAGCTATACTCCCTGGGCTACAACACTGCCAGTTGCTGCTCAGAAGTGTCGTGTCCACAGACCAATACACAAGCTATAGTAATAGTGGGGTTCAGTAACGCCTGCTGTTCCCCTGCTGTGTGTCCGGCAAAAATTACTGCTACCTAGCTACACATGTTTAAAAAAACATGACATGTTAAAGTGGCTAGTGCTACACATAGATATCAGGCTACACCCTTATTTCTAAGCTGTAAACAAGTGAAACGTCAAATTTAAAACCATTCAATGATTAGTGTTGGTAACAAATCTGTAACTAAATAATTGTGACATATTATGGCAGATATCCACATGTCTAACACAAATGCTAACACAAAAGCATACTTATGCTATAGGGTACTGATGGTGAACCTTCTCACTCCATAACTTTGACCAATCCAACTCACATCATGCCTCAAATGCTGCAATGTTGGAAGTGCATAATGTGGGTTGAACTTTGACAACAGCTGCAGTGCGAAGGTTATCCTTCTGTGTTATTGGCTTTTAAATAAAAGCATACAAGTAAATATAATAATACATTGTTGATTAAGGGACATGATGTACACCTGTAATATTGTGCAAACAATGGATGTAGGACTATTCCTCTTCAACATTACTTATATTTGTGTCATTTGAAAAAATACATATTTTAGTTAAAAATTAAAAACCCATGTTCAGTAGCTGTGAAAGGCCCGTTTGTGTACTTCTATATTGTTTGCAACCAATGTATTGTATACGGATGGAAGCGCGTCACACTAATAGATTAGATTTATTTTAAATGGAATGTAGCAGAACCAATTGGAGATAAATGAAAAGGATGAGCCACTGAGACACGCTCAGCAGAGTACAAGCAGCAGTGCTTGAACAAGTAACTGGAGCGTGATCTGCACTCAAAAAAGTAAAAAACACAGACTGAAGTGAACACTGAAACACAACTGTCCACAATCTGTGAAAAGCTCCTTTCTGTACTTCTATAGTGTTTGCAACCAATGTATTGTATACGGATGGAAGCGCGTCACACTAATAGATTAGATTTATTTTAAATGGAATGTAGCAGAACCAATTGGAGATAAATGAAAAGGATGAGCCACTGAGACACGCTCAGCAGAGTACAAGCAGCAGTGCTTGAACAAGTAACTGGAGTGTGATCTGCACTCAAAAAAGTAAAAAACACAGACTGAAGTGAACACTGAAACACAACTGTCCACAATCTGTGAAAAGCTCCTTTCTGTACTTCTATAGTGTTTGCAACCAATGTATTGTATACGGATGGAAGCGCGTCACACTAATAGATTAGATTTATTTTAAATGGAATGTAGCAGAACCAATTGGAGATAAATGAAAAGGATGAGCCACTGAGACACGCTCAGCAGAGTACAAGCAGCAGTGCTTGAACAAGTAACTGGAGCGTGATCTGCACTCAAAAAAGTAAAAAACACAGACTGAAGTGAACACTGAAACACAACTGTCCACAATCTGTGAAAAGCTCCTTTCTGTACTTCTATAGTGTTTGCAACCAATGTATTGTATACGGATGGAAGCGCGTCACACTAATAGATTAGATTTATTTTAAATGGAATGTAGCAGAACCAATTGGAGATAAATGAAAAGGATGAGCCACTGAGACACGCTCAGCAGAGTACAAGCAGCAGTGCTTGAACAAGTAACTGGAGCGTGATCTGCACTCAAAAAAGTAAAAAACACAGACTGAAGTGAACACTGAAACACAACTGTCCACAATCTGTGAAAAGCTCCTTTCTGTACTTCTATAGTGTTTGCAACCAATGTATTGTATACGGATGGAAGCGCGTCACACTAATAGATTAGATTTATTTTAAATGGAATGTAGCAGAACCAATTGGAGATAAATGAAAAGGATGAGCCACTGAGACACGCTCAGCAGAGTACAAGCAGCAGTGCTTGAACAAGTAACTGGAGCGTGATCTGCACTCAAAAAAGTAAAAAACACAGACTGAAGTGAACACTGAAACACAACTGTCCACAATCTGTGAAAAGCTCCTTTCTGTACTTCTATAGTGTTTGCAACCAATGTATTGTATACGGATGGAAGCGCGTCACACTAATAGATTAGATTTATTTTAAATGGAATGTAGCAGAACCAATTGGAGATAAATGAAAAGGATGAGCCACTGAGACACGCTCAGCAGAGTACAAGCAGCAGTGCTTGAACAAGTAACTGGAGCGTGATCTGCACTCAAAAAAGTAAAAAACACAGACTGAAGTGAACACTGAAACACAACTGTCCACAATCTGTGAAAAGCTCCTTTCTGTACTTCTATAGTGTTTGCAACCAATGTATTGTATACGGATGGAAGCACGTCACACTAATAGATTTGATTTTTTTCTAATATAATGGAGCTGCACCAATTCCACTAAATAAAATAAAAAAAAAAAAAAGAAAAGTGACACGTGCAGATGCCTACAAACAGCGGTGGATGCAGAGCAAACTGCAGCGTCACCTGCACTGTCACACACACACCTTGCACAGAGCTGTTAAAACAACACTGGCAAAATGAAGCTTTACACAGCGGTTGGTAAACTAGCCTGCCTCAACACAAGTAGTACACAAAATCGCTATATCTAACTGTCCCTCAGAGTGAGCAGAGTAGCGTTCTGTCCCTTACTGAGTTCACAGCACAGTGACGCTAAAATGGCGGCGGCGCCTTTTATAGTGCATTCTGACATCATTTCAGCAGCCAATCACAGCCATGCCATTAGTTAAGATGACCGCAGCATTACAGGATGTGCCCACACTTCGTAGGATTCCTCATTGGCTGACTAAAATCACATTGCCTCTCAAAGAATTATGGGAACTTCCGATTCCGGTATACGATATGGAAAAAGTATCGGAATTAAGTATCGGAATTCCGATAACGCGAATATCGGCCGATACCCGATACTTGCGGTATCGGAATGCTCAACACTATTCACCAGAGTCTTGCTGATAGTTCCAGTGTCCTGGGTATCTGTGGTGTCTGGATTCTCTGTATCTGGGTACGCTGTATCTGGGTGCCTGGGTCTGGGGGTCTGGGTGTCTGGGTGTCTGGGCCCATAACCTGTTGCACAGCTTCTGAATCCACACCTTTGCAGAGGAAACTTCACAGAGCAAGTTGCATGGGATAACAAGCGTTTACTTCTCTGAACATGAGGTGAAGGAATAATGCACAGTCATTACAGCATTGCATCAGCTAACAGGAACAAAACGAAAGTGAAGCTAAACAGAAGAGAGACTAATTCTTATACAATACATTAAAGAAGGAAACGTTACACAACATCGTCACCTACTGTCAGGTCAGCATAAAGTCCTCCTTTTACTTATAATATAGAATTCCTAATCTGTTGCATATGACAACAAGAGGGACTAAGTAAAAAAGTAAAAATGAAGTAAAAAAAAAATGAAAAAGTATTAAAATAGTCACATAATAAAAAATATAGCTATTGTACCCATAAATTTGCATTATTATTCAAAATAAAATAAGAAAACAAAATAAGCATACCTATTTGGCTTCACCGTGTCCAGAATGACCCACCCCATAACAAACTTAAATTGTCACACTAGTTAGCCCCTTCATTGAATACTGTAAAAGAAAAAAAAACAGGGTAAGATCTATGCTTTTTCATCATACCGCCAAACAAAAAGTGGAATAAAACGTGATCAAACAGACAAATTGTAAATAAAAATCGTATGTCTAAAAACGTCATCTTGTCCCACAAAAAACAAGCCCCCATACAGCTCTATTAGTGGAAAAATTAAAAAGTTATAGCTCTGAATAAAGAAATGCAAAAATAATTATTTTTCCTAAAAAATAGTTTGCATTGCGTAAAAACGTCAAAACATAAAAAAAATATAGATGCAGTATCGCTGTAATCGTACTGACCCGAAGAATAAAGCTTGCTTATCAATTTCACCACAAGCAGAATGGCATTAAAAACAAAAACAAAAGCGATGAAAAAATGTCATGTGCCCGAAAACGACACCAATAAAAACATCAACTTGTCCCGCAAATGAAGAAGCCATCACATGACTCTGTTGGCAGAAACATAGGAAAATTATAGCTCTCAAAATATGACGATGCAATAAAAAGTGTCTTTTAGTGTGTGACTGCAGCCAAATATATAAAAATTATATAAATATGGTAATCACACGACACGAAAAATAAAGTTGTCTTATCACATAAACCACATGAGGAATGACATACAAAATAAATAAAAACAATTCTTCCCTGCTGTTGCTTTTTTTCTTTCTGCCTCCCAAAGATTGTAGTAAGGTTCAGTTCACATTTATCCTGCACTCTACGCTGAGCGCTTACATCGGCGTTTCCGTGTAAATCTGTGAAATATAACATATAGAGTGCTCTCAGTGGGAGAAGCAAAATAGGAATCTTGTGGGTATAATACCTTTTAATGGCTAACAAAATATAGTGAAAGATATTACAGGGCAAGCTTTCGAGACTGCTTACGTCTCTTCATCAGGCTGGTGTAACAAAATATTTGAAGAAACACAATTATATACAGTGAAAAACAGGCATGGTGGTGTGATACATGGACATTTAAATAAACAAACACTGAGCTTAAAGAGAGAATCCTTAATTAGGTAAGATTAGATAAGTGGTGTGAAAGTTTTATGGACCCCATATGCATGTGAGATCAAAGGGTAAAAAGAACATTTTTGTGGGAAAAATGTGGGTTTTTTTTATTTTCACGGCTCTATTTTATAAATTTCTGTGAAGCACCTGGGGATTCAAGGTGCTCACCTCACATCTAGGTACATTCCTTTTGGGGTCTAGTTAACAAAATGTGGTCACTTGTGGGGGTTTCCTTTGTTTAAGCACTTTAGGGGCTCTCCAAATGTGACATGGCATCTGTTCTTGATTCCAGCTATTTTTGCGTTCAAAAAGTCAACCATTGATGCTTCTCTTCAGAGCCCTGCCATGCGCGTAAACACATATGGGGTATCGGCGTACTCAGGAGAAACTGCATAACAAATTGTAATTTCCATTCTATCCTGTTACCATTGTGAAAATACAAAGTTTACGGCTGAAGTAAAAATTTTATGAAAATAACGTAAATGGTAATTTTTCCTTCCACATTGCATTGATTTCTGTGAAGCACCAGAAGGGTTAATAAACTTCTTGAATGTGGTTTTGAGGACTTTGAGGGGCAAACTTTTTTGAATGGTGTCACTTTTAAGTATTTTCCCCCAAAGTCACTTTAACTGTGATGTGGCCACTAAAAAAATGGTTATGTAAATTTTATTGGAAAAATTAGAAATTGGTGGTCAACTTTTACAGTGTCATGTCAAAGTTTGGGCACACCTAGCCAAAATTACTGTTATTGTGAATAGTTAAGCAAGCTGAAGATTAATGACACATTTACTTTATATTTTAGGCAAAAAAACATACATTGTTTTTCTCCACTAACCTATTTATTTTCTTAGGATGTTATCCTCTGTTAGACACCCACGGGCAAAGTGCAATAAATAGTGATAAATGCTAAGAGGAACCATTACTCACCTTTGCAAGGGGTATTAAGCAATACTGTGACATAATTCTTTTATTATTATTATTATTATAGATTTTTATAGCGCCATTTATTCTATGGCGCTTTACATGTGAAGAGGGGCAAATATAGACAAGTACAGTAAACATGAGCAATACAAGGCACACACAAGTACAGAAGGAGAGAAGACCCTGCCCGCAAGGGCTCACAGTCTACAGGGATGGGTGAGGATACACTAGGAGAGGGAAGAGCTGATCGTGCGGTGGTTCAGTAGACTGATGATCACTGCAGGTTGTAGGCTTGTCGGAAGAGGTGGGTCTTCAGGTTCTTTTTGAAGGTTTCCATGGTAGGCCGAGTCTGATGTGTTGGGGTAGAGAATTCTTCATCAGTTATTATCCGTGTACGCTTGTCAACTGTATATGTATTTTTTCTGACTCTCAAACTAGTAAATTCATATCCCCCCCCCTTTTATACTTTGGTTTCCACAGCGCAAATCTATTTTTATTAATTAAAAAAAAAACACAATCCTTGCAAAAATTACAAATATTTGGTATTGCTGATATGTACCATAAAACTATATAATTTTTCATCCCACATGCTGAAAACTTAAAAACATGTTAAAAACTATGAAATAATTGCTTTTTTACTGTTTTCTTGGCTCAAGAAAAATGTAATAAAAAGTGATCAAAAACTTGTATATATTCCAAAATGGCACCAATAAAAGTGACAGCTCATAACTAGTGTTGAGCATTCCGATACTGCAAATATCGGGTATCGGCCGATATTAGCTGTATCGGAATTCCGATTCCGAGTTCCGATATTTTCGTCTTATCGGATACCGGAATCGGGATGTCACTGTCACTGTCAGTGTCCGTCTGTCGGTCTGTCAGGAGTCAGCGGCACTTACCTGGCAGAAGATCTCCGGCGGTCACGTCCTGGACTGCTTCATGGCCGCCATCCTCTTCTCCCCGGCGGTCACATGCAGTTTCTCGCGATAACTGCAGTGACTGCTGGGTAATCCCGGCCGTAAAGCAGTCAGTCCGATGACGTCACCGCCGGGAAGCAGGTAATCAGCTGTGCTGCGTTGCAATGACAGGCTCTGCCTGTCATTGCGATGTAGCAGAGTTGGATCGTCGTGGGACAATCGTTACTATGGACTGCGTCGGACAGGTGGTATACTGTTGGTTTGTTTTTTTTCTTTTTTTACAGGAGATCGATGGCGTCGCAGGAATGAGTGTACAATAAAAGAAATGAAAACTGTGTTGTCTCTTTTATTTCATTAAAATACTTTTTTCTTGCTTTGTCTTTTTTTTACACATTTAATAACTTTGGGATTAATAATGGATCGGTGTCTTATTGACGCCTCTCCATTATTAACCGGGCTTATTGTCACCGTGCAATCAACGGTGACATTAACCCCTTATTACCCCACTTGCCACCGCTACAGGGCAAGTGGGAAGAGCCGGGTAAAGTGCCACAATTGGCACATCTTTTGATGCGCCAAATGTGGGGCTGCTGTAGCCTGGTATTATCAGGCTGTTGAGGGCCAAAATCCATGGGCCTTGACAGTCTTTTAATACCAGGCCGCAGCAGTCTGCATTTTACTTGGCTGGTTAACAAAAATAGGGGGGATCCCCACGCCGTTTTTTTTTCGAGGGGATCCCCTATTTTTGTTAACCAGCCAAGCTAAGCAGACTGCTGTGGCCTGGTATTATCAGGCTTGCAAGGTCCATGGATATTGGATCCTTACCAGCCTGAAAAACCAGGCCTCAGCGATCTGCTTCATCTGGCTGGTTAACAAAAATAGGGGGGACCCCACGCTAATTTTTTTCGAGGGGATCCCCTATTTTTGTTAATCAGCCAAGATATGCAGACTGCTGTGGCCTGGTATTATCAGGCTGGCAAGGTCCATGGATCTTGGCTCCTTAACAGCCTGAAAATCCAGGCCTCAGCGGTCTGCTTCATCTGGCTGGTTAACAAAAATAGGGGGGACCCCACGCCAATTTTTTTCGAGGGGATCCCCTATTTTTGTTAATCAGCCAAGATATGCAGACTGCTGTGGCCTGGTATTATCAGGCTGGCAAGGTCCATGGATCTTGGCTCCTTAACAGCCTGAAAATCCAGGCCTCAGCGGTCTGCTTCATCTGGCTTGTTAACAAAAATAGGGGGGACCCCACGCCAATTTTTTTCGAGGGGATCCCCTATTTTTGTTAATCAGCCAAGATATGCAGACTGCTGTGGCCTGGTATTATCAGGCTGGCAAGGTCCATGGATCTTGGCTCCTTAACAGCCTGAAAATCCAGGCCTCAGCGGTCTGCTTCATCTGGCTGGTTAACAAAAATAGGGGGGACCCCACGCCAATTTTTTTCGAGGGGATCCCCTATTTTTGTTAATCAGCCAAGATATGCAGACTGCTATGGCCTGGTATTATCAGGCTGGCAAGGTCCATGGATCTTGGCTCCTTAACAGCCTGAAAATCCAGGCCTCAGCGGTCTGCTTCATCTGGCTGGTTAACAAAAATAGGGGGGACCCCACGCCATTTTTTTTTCGAAGGGAACCCCTATTTTTGTTAATCAGTTCCCTCTGACGTCACTGATTGTGTCCCTGGCTGACCTGAAGTGAAAGTGGAAAGCAATCAATTAAGCTTTCCACTTAAGGGCCCGTCTCACATAGCGATATCGCTACCGAGATCGCTGCTGAGTCACTAGTTTTGTGACGCAGCAGCGAGCTCACCAGCGATATCGCTGTGTGTGACATTCAGCGACGATCAGCCCCCCTGCCGGGTATCGCTGATCGTCGCTGAAATGTCAGGACCTTTGATCGCTGGTTTCCCGCCTGTCACACGCAGCGATGCGTGCCTGTCAGAGGGAAACCAGCGATCAAAAAAAGGTCCTGACATTTCTGCGACGATCAGCGATACCCGGCAGGGGGGCTGATCGTCGCTGAATGTCACACACAGCGATATCGCTGGTGAGCTCGCTGCTGCGTCACAAAACTAGTGACTCAGCAGCGATCTCGGTAGCGATATCGCTATGTGAGACGGGCCCTTAAGCGATGTTACCCGCAGTGTCGCTGTCCCAGATCGCTGCCTGAGCTGCCTGTTTGGCAGCTCAGCAGCGATCATGTAGCGATACACCAGCGATCCTGACAAGTGCATATCGTTGTCGGGATCGCTGGTGTATCGTTATGTGACACCCAGCCTTTACTCTCCTGTCAGGCAGGAGAGGAACTCATTCATTTGGGGTTTACTGTGAGGCTGCAGCATTAGCTGCGGTCCCTGCAGTAAACATTAACCCTTTCTGAAGGATTACACCGTGGGACCTGACTGTGCATGGGATAGGTAAGAATAATTTTGCTTTTTTATTTTATTTTTATTACAGGAAATGGTTTTTGCAGTAAAATAAAAGATGGTCAAAAACATGTGTCTTTATTTCATTAAAATGATTTTTAATTAAAGTGTGTGTGTTTTATTTTTATTTCATGCAATAGGATTAATAATTGATAGTTGTCTAATTGACAGCTCTCAATTATTAACCTGGCTTAAGGTCACCTTTCAATAGCAAGGTGGCTTTAACCCCATATTAACCCATTCGCCACCGCTACAGGGCAATGGGAATAGACGGGCAAAGTGCCAGAAAGGGCGAATCTAATTATAGATTTGTCTTTCCTGGGTGTCTGGGGGCAGATGTTAGTAGCCGGGGGGGCAAAAATAATGGTCCCTCTCTGGGCTATTATTATCTGCCCCCACTCACTGGCTTTGTCTGTCTGGTTGCGAAAATAGGGCGGGAGCCCACGCATTTTTTTTCAGCAATTTTACACCTCATATATATATATACATGTCATTGAATTTGTGACACATATATATATATATTTATATTTGTAGTTCATACACTTCTACATAGTATAATAGCCGCTAATTCAATTGCCGGCTTTTGTGAAAATGCAGAACCCGACATGAAATGACACTTGGTGTACATAGGGTTAACCATGTCCTTTGCTATCTAATTTGCACAAACAATTAAATCAGACTATGTGTGCAAAATTTCACACCTCTAGGGGTTAATTAAAGGTGTAAATTCGTAGCAAAAAAGTCCGTTTTTTTTACAACGAATTTACACCTTTAATTAACCCCTACAGGTGTGAAATTTTGCACACATAGTCTGATTTAATTGTTTGTGCAAATTAGATAGCAAAGGACATGAAAAGAAATGTTTAACCCTATGTACACCAAGTGTCATTTCATGTCGGGTGCTTCTGTCTTTTCACTGAAGCCGGCTTTACCCGGCAATTGAATCAAAGGATATTTTACTATGTAGAAGTGTATAAACTATACATATATGTATATATATATGTCACAATGACATGTATATATATATATATGTATTCTATGTGTGTATATTTAGTGTTTACAAGGAAAGAATGGGGTTTTTTTAGTTGCGATATTTTGTTCCCATAGACTTACATGGGACTTCCGGTATCGGTATCGGGTATCGCCGATATTTTAGTGATATCGGCGATACCATTCCGATTCCGATACTTTAGCATATCGGAAAGTATCGCTCAACTCTACTCATAACAGAAAAAAACAATCCTCATACAGCTCTGTTTACAGAAAAATGAAAAAGTTAGAGCCATGACAATATGATGAGCCCTCAAAAAGAAAATAAAAAAATTATTACAAAATTATTATTAAATTTTTACAATTCTGACCACTGTCACTTTATGAGTGTACTAGCTGTTTCCAGCCAGCTAACGCTCGGCACGCGCATTGCTATCTAATTAACGCTGCTGGTGATTAAACTAAGGTAAATAATGACAACATTCAATAGCGCTTACGCAGGTGGTAAATGAAATTAAAATGAAGTTAATTACAATAATAATCATCAAAAATCTGAATAATACATTTTATTCACAGTGTAAAATGGAAAACAAACTGGATTCAGTAAGATGTGCGTTTTTTATTCATTACAGCATCTAAATAAATTTCATAACGAAACATAAATTAAGTTAAAATTTCTCTGTAAACACAATTAAATGTATAGTCATTTTCGTCATTTTCAAAGATCTTTCCTTGACTTCTACCAGGTACAATTTGAACTGAAAGACCTTTACAACTTGTTACTCTAGAAAATGCAGTGTATAATTGACCATGTGTGAATACCGTGTGGTAATGTGTGGGGACAGAGCCTCGTGTGGTAATGTGTGAGGACGGAGCCTCGTGTGGTAATGTGTGGGAACGGAGCCTCATGTGGTAATGTGTGGGGACGGAGCCTCGTGTGGTAATGTAGGGGACGGAGCCTCGTGTGGTAATGTGTGGGGACGAAGCCTCGTGTGGTAATGTGTGGGGACGGAGCCTCATGTGGTAATGTGTGGGGACGGAGCCTCGTGTGGTAATGTAGGGGGACGGAGCCTCGTGTGGTAATGTGTGGGGACGGAGCATCGTGTGGTAATGTGGGGGACGGAGCCTCGTGTGATAATGTGGGCGGGCAGGATTATGTGTGGTAATGTGGTGGGGGGCGGGATTATGTGTAGTAATGTGGTGGGGAGCAGGATTATGTGTGGTAATGTGGTGGTGGGCGGGATTATGTGTAGTTATGTGGTGGGGGAGCAGGATTATGTGTGGTAATGTGGTGGTGGGGTGGAATTATGTGTGGTAATGGTTGGGGGGGTGTGATTATAGTGTGGTAATGTGGTGGGGGGCGTGATTATGTGTGGTAATGTGGTGGGGGGGTGGGATTATGTGTGGTAATGTGGTGAAGGGGCGGGATTGTGTGTGGTGATGTGGTGGGGGGCGGGATTATGTGTGGTAATGTGGTGGAGGGGGCGGGATTATGTGTGGTAATGTGGTGGGGGGCGGGATTATGAGTGGTAATGTGGTTGGGTGCGGGATTGTGTTGTGGTGATGTGGTGGGGGGGCGGGATTATGTGTGGTAATGTGGTGGAGGGGGCGGGATTGTGTGTGGTGATGTGGTGGGGGGCGGTATTATGAGTGGTAATGTGGTTGGGGTGCGGGATTGTGTGTGGTGATGTGGTTGGGGGGCGGGATTATGTGTGGAGATGTGGTGGGGGCCGGGATTATGTGTGGTGATGTGGGGTGCGGATTGTGTGTGGTGATGTGGTGGGGGGCGGGATTGTGTGTGGTAATGTGGTGGGGGTAGGATTATGAGCAGTAATGTGATGGGGGTGCGGAATTATGAGTGGTAATGTGGTGGGGGCGGGATTATGTGTGGTAATGTGTTGGGGGGGCGGAATTATGTGTGGTGATGTGGTGGGGGGTGGGATTATGTGTGGTAATGTGTTGGGGGCAGGATTATGTGTGGTGATGTGGTGGGGGGCGGGATTATGTGTGGTAATGTGGTGGGGGGCGGGATTATGTGTGGTAATGTGGTAAGGGGGGTTTATGTGTGGTAATGTGTGGGGGGCGGGATTATGTGTGGTAATGTGGTGGGGGGCTGGATTATGTGTGGTAATGTGGGTGGGGGGGCGGGATTATGTGTGGTGATGTGGTGGGGGTCGGGATTATGTGTGGTGATGTGGTGGGGGGATGGATTGTGTGTGTTAATGTGGTGGGGGGGCGGGATTATGAGCAGTAATGTGGTGGGGGCGGGATTATGAGCGGTAATGTAGTTGGGGGTGGGATTATGTGTGGTAATGTGTTGGGGGGGTGGATTATGTGTGGTAATGTGGAAGGGGGCGGGATTATGTGTGGTGATGTGGTGGGGGGCAGGATTATGTGTGGCAATGTGGTGGGGGGGCGGGATTATGTGTGGTAATTGGTGGGTGGGATTATGTGTGGTAATGTGGTGGGGGGCAGGATTATGTGTGGTAATGTGGTGGGGGCGGGATTATGTGCGGTAATGTGGTGGGGGCGGGATTGTGTGTGGTGATGTGGTGGGAGGGCAGGATTGTGTGTTATAATGTGGTGGGGGGCGGGATTGTGTGTGGTGATGTAGTGGGGGGCGGATTATGTGTGGTAATGTGATGCGGCCGGGATTGTGTGTGGTGATGTGATGTGGGGCAGGATTGTGTGTGGTGATGTGGTGGGGGGACGGGATTGTGTGTGGTGATGTGGTGGGGGGCGGGATTGTGTGTGGTGATGTGGTGGGGGGCGGGATTGTGTGTGGTGATGTGGTGGTGGGGCGGGATTGTGTGTGGTGATGTGGTGGGGGGTGGGATTGTGTGTGGTGATGTGGTGGGGGCGGGATTATGTGTGGTAATGTGGTGGGGGGGCAGGATTGTGTGTGGTGATGTGGTGGTGGGGCGGGATTGTGTGTGGTGATGTGGTGGGGGGCGGGATGTGTGTGGTGATGTGTGGGGGGGCAGGATTGTGTGTGGTGATGTGGTGGTGCGGGCGGGATTGTGTGTGGTAATGTGGTGGGGGGGCGGGATTGTGTGTGGTGATGTGGTGGGGGGGCGGGATTGTGTGTGGTGATGTGGTGGTGGGGCGGGATTGTGTGTGGTGATGTGGTGGGAGGGCGGGATTGTGTGTGGTGATGTGGTGGTGCGGGCGGGATTGTGTGTGGTAATGTGGTGGGGGGCGGGATTGTTTGTGGTGATGTGGTGGGGGCGGGATTATGTGTGGTAATGTGGTGGGGGGGCAGGATTGTGTGTGGCAATGTGGTGGGGGGCGGGATTGTGTGTGGCAATGTGGTGGGGGGCGGGATTGTGAGTGGTAATGGGGTGGGGGGCGGATTATGAGTGGTAATGTTGTGCGGGTGGAGCTATTGTGCAGGGGGCGGGATTAGCGAGTAATCAAGATGCCTCATATATATATAGATAACTCTGGAACGCTTCAACGGATCCCGGTGATTGTTTTCTCGTGACATATTGTACTTTATGATAGTGTTAACATTTCTTTGATATGATTTGCGTTTATTTGTGAACAAAATGGAAATTTGGCAAAAAATGTTAAAATTTCACAACTTTCAAACTTTTAATTTTTACGCCCTTAAATCAAAGAGTCATATAGTACAAAATAGTTGATAAATTAAATTTCCCACATCTAAAAACTGCATCCATCAAGATACTCAAAGCCACATTCAAAAAGATTATTAACCCTTCATGTGCTTCGCAGGTATTTTTGAAATGTGGAAGGAAAAAATAAATATTTACTTTTCTTTCACAAAAATTTTCCTTTAGACCTATTTTTTTTACTTTCGCAAGGGTAGCAGGAGAAAATGGACCATACATTTTGTTGTTCAATTTCTTCTTAGCATGTCGATACCCGATATATGGGGGAAATCTACTGTTTGGGCTCACGGCAGGGCTCAGAAGGGAAGGATCATCATTTGACTTTTTGAATGTAAAATATGCTGGAACAATTAGCGGCTGCCATGTCGCGTTTGGAGAGCAACTGATGTGCCTAAACAGTGGAAACCCCCAACAAATGACATCATTTTGGAAACTATATCCCTTAAAGGGAATCTGTCACCCCAATTTTGCCATATCAACTAAAGATATGGCTGAATAGTGCGTCCCATAACAAAGCTATCGGTATTTACCGTATATCATAATACCTCCGTTTTCATATCAAAATACCTTAGTAATGTTCGTATTTGGCGCTGTCAATCAGGGCGGTCAGGTCAGGAGGGCGGCGTTTTCTATGTCCTCCCCCCGCTCCTCGGCATCGCTTGCGTAGGGCCGTCTGTGAATCCCACAGACGGCGTTCGGCTTCCCGCAAAAGCGCATTTCAAATTCGGCCCCGCGCATGCGCAGTGTGCTTTGCCCAACAGTGGGCAAAGCATAAAATCATTACAGCGCATGCGCTACTCTTTCCTTGCCCCGGAAGTTGTCCAAGGCAAACAGTCATTTCCAGGGCAAGGAAAGAGTAGCGCATGCTTATGACGTACAGCCGTAAAAATAAAAAATCTTTTTTTTTTTTTACAAAAATTATTTTTTTCGCCCCCAATATTTTATTTTCACAAGGGTAACCGGAGAAATTGTACCCGAAAAGTTGTTGTCCAATTTGTCCTGAGTACGCTGATACCCAATATGTGGGAGAAAACTACTGTATGGGCACACGTCGGGGATCGGAAGGGAAGTAGTGACGTTTTGGATTGCAGACTTTGATGGAAAGGTCTGCGGGCGTCATGTCGCATTTGGAGAGCCCCTGATGTGCCTAAACAGTGGAAACCCCCCACAAGTGACCCCATTTTGGAAAATAGACCCCACAAGGAACTAATCTAGATGTGTGGTGAGCGCTATGAACCCCCAAGTGCTTCACAGAAGTTTATAACGTACAGCCATATGTTATGTTTCGGTAGCTGAGGAGGACAGGAACAACAGCAGGGCAGCCGATCACCTGAGATGTTGGTAACTGATGGGTTGCAGATTCCTAAACTAACGACACAACTAGAGGTAGCCATGGAGCGTTCCTACGTTGATCCTAGACGCCTCGTCACAGCCTGAGAGATAACTACACCTAAAGGCAGAAAGACAAAAGCAATCTGCCCCGGAGCAGATCCCCAAAGAAAATAGGAAGCCCCCAAACATATAATGGTGGTTAGACAAGATGAAAACACAAACATAGGCAGAAAATAGACTGAGCAAACGCTGGGGCCACAAGCTGACTAATAGGATAGGACAGGAGAGATTACTTTCTGCAACCCAGAAAACCCTACAAAAATCCAACAATTCTGATTACAAAAATACTGAGATCACACGATCTCGCCACCCACTAAATCAGATCTCAGTGTGAACAAAAACCAAGCCGCAGCCGCTGAAAAAACAGGAAAAAGCAAATGAGCAAATAACAGTGGCTGCAGAAAAATTGTGAGGAGCTCAGGCCCCAGGAGGGGACCTGGCTGACCTCCACAAAAGTGCAGAAAACAATTCAAACAGCAAGCACAAAAAGAAAAGCAAAAAATATCTTATCTGAAAGCAGGAGATGCAGGCAAGACTCCAGCAAACTTCCAAATGAACCAGGAACCACAATTGAGACAAGAACAATTGATCACCGGCAACCATCATGTGAGGGAACCTCCCTTATATCAGACCAGTCCGTGATTCCAGATTGCCACTCCTCGCTGAAAGGTTCAGTACTGTCTGTAACCACCAGAGGGAGCCTCTGCTCAGAAACCATCTCTAGCACATTCATAACAGCCGTAAAAACAAAAAAAAACATTTTTTTTTTACAAAAATGATATTTTCGCCCCCAATTTTTTATTTTCCCGAGGGTAACAGAAGAAATTGGACTCCAAGAGTTATTGTGCAATTTGTCCTGAGTACGCTGACTCCCCATATGTGGGGGTAAACTACTGTTTGGGCGCATGGCAGAGCTCAGAAGTGAAGGAGCAACGTTTGACTTTTTCAACGCAGAATTGGCTGGAATTGAGATCAGACGCCATGTCACATTTGGAGAGCCCCTGATGTGCCTAAACAGCGGAAACCCCCCAATTCTAACTTCAACCCTAACCCCAACACACCCCCAAACCCTAGTCCCAACCCTAACCATAACCCTAACCACAAACCTAACCCTAACACACCCCTAACCCTAATCCCAACCCTAACCCTAATCCTAACTTTAGGGCAACTCTAACCCTAACTTTAGCCGCAACCCTAACCCTAATGGGAAAATGGAAATAAATACATTTTTTTAATTTTATTATTTTTCCCTAACTAAGGGGGTGATAAAGGGGGGTTTGATTTACTATTTATAGCGGGTTTTTATGATTGGCAGCTGTCACGCTAAAAGACGCTTTTTATTGCAAAAAATAGTTTTTGCATCACCACATTTTGAGGGCTATAATTTTTGCATATTTTGGCCCAGAGTCACGTGAGGTCTTATTTTTTGCAGTACGAGTTGACGTTTTTATTGGTACCATTTTTGAGCATGTGACACTTTTTGATCCCTTTTTATTTCGATTTTTGGGAGGTTAGAATGAACAAAAATCAGCAATTCATGAATTTCTTTTGGGGGGGGCGTTTATACCGTTCCGCGTGTGGTAAAATTGATAAAGCAGTTTTATTCTTTGGGTCAGTATGATTACGGCGATACCTCATTTATATCATTTTTTAGGTTTTGGCGCTTTTATACAATAAAAACAATTTTATATAAAAAATAATTATTTTTGCATCGCTTTATTCTGCAAGCTATAACTTTTTTATTTTTTTGCTTATCATGCTGTGTGGCAGCTCCTTTTTTGAGGGACAAGATGACGTTTTCAGTGGTACCATGTTTATTTTTATCGGTCTTTTTGATCGCGTGTTATTCCACTTTTTGTTCGGCGGTATGATGATAAAGCATTGATTTTTTGCTTTGTTTTTTTTTTTTAAGGGGTTCACTAAAGGGTTGACTAGTGGGACAGTTTTATAGGGTAGTTATTACGGGCGCGGCGATACCAAATATGTGTACTTTTATTGTTTTGTTTTTTTTTATTTACAGGAAGAAATTAATTTATTGGGGAATATTTTTTTTTCCTTTATTTTAAAAATTTTTTTTTACACTTGTGATTTTGATTTTTTAAACTTTTTTTGTTAGCAGCGGATTAACCAGCGTAACATCCGGAGTCAGCAACAGAGAATGTAGATTTATTCACATCCAGTATAGACAGCTTACAACACAGCATGAAATGTGATCAGCCTGATATCTGCTATGGCTGCAGCATGAAAAACATTACAACAACACAGGAAGAGAAGGAGGAGGCATCCTGTCTGTGAATGAGGGTTTTTGTTTTTTTTTTACAAAACTTTGTTAACAACCTCACAATATGCACAACATATCAAACAGTACAGTAGTAGTTGTTGCAATATATACAAATCAATGCATTATTCCAACACCCCCACTCAACAACTACTTATCCTCTTATTCCCATTGTGGTTCTCAATTCTTGGAACCTGGCTCGTGGCAATGGCTTTGTCATAATGTCAGCTAGCATCTTGTCAGTTTCACAATAGACAAACTGAATTATGCCACGATCTATCAAATCACGTAGATGATGGTGTCTGACGTCAATGTGCTTGGTTCTAGCACTGATCTTTTCACTGCATGCAAGTTTAATGCATCCTTGGTTGTCTTCATAAATCACCGTCGGCTGAGTTGACGGTTTGCCAAGATCGTCCATCAATTGTCTTAGCCAAACGACCTCCTGGCTTGCATAGGCTGCGGACACATACTCCGCTTCTGTGGATGACAAGGCAACAGACACTTGTTTCTTACTAGACCAGGAGATTGAACTTTCTCCAACTTTAAACAAGTATCCGCTTGTGGATTTACGATCACGCGAATCACCAGCCCAATCCGCATCTACATAGCCGGTAAGTTCTAGATCTCCCGCTGCAGATAGTTTTAAATTTACATCTTGCGTTTCTTTCAAATATTGCAGAAGTCTTTTAACAGCATTCCAGTCTCTTTGGCGCGGTTTTTCCACATATCTGCAAAGGATTCCAACTGTTGTTGTGATATCCGGTCGAGTCATAGTTGATATGTACAGAAGTGCCCCCACTGCCTGACGATATTTCTCATTGTTAGGCAACAGGTCATCTTCTTCTTCCAGCTTCAGGTAGGATCGTTCCATTGGGGTTGATATACCTTTGGCCTCTGACATTCCAAATTGATTCAGAATCGAATTAATTTTTGCACTTTGGTTTAGAAGAAAACTCCCATCTTCCTCTCTCTGGATTTGGATTCCTAGATAATATGTCACACTTCCAAGGTCTTTTGTTTCAAAATGCTGATTCAGAATTTCAGTAATTTTTCCAATTTCTGCATCTTCTTGATTAACTACAATCACATCGTCCACATATAAGAGAATATACATCCACTTTCCATCTGTATATTTTGTGTATAAGCATGGATCTGCTTGACCTCTTTTAAATCCTTCTTCCAATAAAACTTTATTCATCTTGGTGTTCCATGCTCTTGCTGATTGCTTAAGACCATAGAGAGATTTTTGTAGTTTGCAAACAAGATTCTCTTCACCTCTTTTTACATAACCTTCAGGTTGAGTTATGTATAAGTCCTCCTCATGTTAAGAAAGCAGTTTTTATATCCAAATGTCTGACATACATCTTTTGTACAGCAGCTACAGCTAACAAAGCTCTGAACGTAGTCTGTTTAGCGACTGGAGCAAATGTAGCATCGTAATCTTCGCCATACTTTTGAGAATATCCTTTTGCAACCAACCTTGCTTTAATTCTGTAGACTTTACCTTCAGAGTCATATTTGGTTTTAAAGACCCACTTGCACTTGATTGCCTTTTTGCCCTGTGGTAGCTTGGTGAGTTTCCAAGTTTGGAGTTGATGAAGCGACTTGATTTCCTCATTAGCGGCATCAATCCACTTTGTTCTTTCATGGATAGGTAGTCCTTGCATTTCATCCCATGACTGCGGCTCTGACTCAGGTAGTGTCTTGACAATGTAGGATAGACGTTTAGCTGGTATACCTTTGTTTGATCTTGACGATCTTCTGATTTCAGATTCTTCTGATTTTTCTGTTGTTCCTTCAGTGGTTGAAGAATCCAGCCAGACCTCTACATCCTCCTTGTTGTTGTCTTGTAATTGTGATTTCAGCTGGACTACTGGCGTGATGTCACAAAACTTGGGTGATACAAAGTTCTCATCAATCACTACATCTCTGCTTATTGTGACCTTGTTTGTTTCTGGGTGTAGAATCCTATAGCCTTTCTGGGTTTCACTGTAGGCTACCAGGATACCTTCTTTAGCGTGAGATTCCCACTTAATTTGCTTTTCTTTGGGAATATGTACAAATGCTTTACTTCCGAATATTCTTATGTGGTGCAGTTTTGGCTTTCTGCTGTTCCATTGCTCAAATGGAGTTTTCTCTGTAGCTTTACCTGGAGTCTGTTCTGAAGATAGCAAGCTGTCATGATTGCCTCACCCCAATATGTTGTAGGCAGATTTGCATCAAATAACATACTTCTTGCACTTTCACAGAGTGTACGGTTCCTTCTTTCCGCAACACCATTTTGTTCAGGGTTGTACGGTACAGTGGTCTGAAATAGGATTCCATTTTTCTTTAGAATGCTCTGTGTCTCATTGCTTGTATATTCAGTCCCATTATCTGCACGTAGAATCTTTGGCATTCTTCCAAATTTATTATATACCTCAGCTAGATATATTTCAAGTTTCTCTGGAACTTCTATCTTGCTGTGAAGCAGATGGACAACTGTATATCTGGAATGATCATCAATAAATGTGAGAAAATATCTCTTCTTCCCACGAGTCTGAGTGCTCATTGGACCACAGACATCTGTGTGTATTAAATCTAGTGGCTGTTCTGTTCTTGTAGTACTTCTCTTAGGAAAAGCTTTTCTAGACATTTTCCCTTTGATGCAGCTAGTACACTTCATTGTCTGGTTACATAGATCAATTGTGATATCATCAGCTAGTTGCTTCTGAACTAACTTTCTTATTGCTTCTGGGTCTCTGTGTGCCAGACGCCTATGCCATACATGAATACAGTTATTGTGCTCTTCTTGTTGAGCAGTATACACACACTCTTTACATTTCAGCTGATAAAGTTCATCTGTGATTTTTCCCTCTGCTAGTGTGTGACCCTCTTTTGAGATGATGCAGCTACCATGCTTAAATGTAACTTCATTTCCTTGTTTTGTGAGTTTCTTCACAGATAGTAAATTTCTCTCAAGACTAGGCACATAGAGCACATCTTTTACTGGGATCTTCCTGCTTTGTGTTGGTGAGATTTGACAATCAATATAACCATCTCCTATGCCTTCTGAACTCATGTACTGACCATTAGCCATAATCACTTTCTCTGACTTATTTTTATTAAGCTTAGAAAAGAAGTCTCTGTTATTAGTCATGTGACTAGTTGCTCCAGAGTCTATACACCATGCATGCTTTGATGTATTTGCACTGACAGTAAATGCAATTTCAGTATTCACAGAATCATTTTCTCCAGACACAGAACTCTTAACCCTTTGCTGACTGTTTTGCTTTTTCAGCTGATTCATTCTAGCTTTCCAAACTCTGCAGTCGGCTTTCAAATGTCCTGATTTCTTGCAAACAAAACATTTACGTGTTTTTTTTAGGTGCTTTCTGTTATCATATAGACTCTGCGTTTGTAAAGCAGACTCTGTCTTGGTGCTTATACATTCTGCCTTCCGTTTATATTCATCTATAAGCTTCCCTCTTACATACTCCAGAGTAAGCTCATCATCTGGGCGCGCATCTAGTGCGGTCACAAGCGTGTCATAGCTCTCTGGAAGACCACTAAGCAGTAATGCGACTACATGAAAGTCATTCAGATCTTCACCAATGCCTCTCAAGCGTTCTACAACCTCTAGAATACTCCTGATATACTCCTGCATATCCTGGCCTTTCTGTAGCTTAGACTGGTACAGTTTTCTCATAAGATACAGTTTATTGCTTAAATTAATCCTCTCATGTACCTTTTGCAGCTGCTTCCACATTTCTCTTGCAGTATCACATTTACACACATGAACAATCTGATCATCATCTATGCTGAGTGATATGGTACTCTTGTTGTAAGGTTCTGTGTACATGTTCCTGAAACTCAGTTTTTCCGTCAGCCATTTTACTTTCTGTCTTGCTGCAGCTGTCTTGCCCTCAGTCAATATGGAGTTTCCAGCTTGCATGTTCCCGCCCTGATTCTCTCCCTCTTGCTTCTTAAGCAGCCACAGCTGAGCAATCAGTGCTTCAGAATCAAGCCTGCAGTGTACCTGTGACCTGACTCCTGGAAGCCTTGGACCTTGTACTCCAGTTATTTCCTATTGTGGAACTTTGGAACACTCGTGGACTTTGGAACCTTGCTATTTGATAAATCCACGTTTGCATGGACTTATGGTAACAGAGAAGAGATCCTGAACCTGTTGTGGAGAGTGATTGCTGAGCTTAAGTTACTCTGGCCTGCTGTGTCTCCTGCTTTTGTATCTGCAAACTGTGTGACTATTATTGCCACTTGTATGAAGTAATACAAGACCTTCTATATCAAACCTGTGACTCCTGTGTTTTCATCGCACCCAAGCACAAGACACTATATGAACTGTACTCCTTACATTACAAGATTCTGAAGCCAAATGTTAGTGTCTGCTGGGTCTGGAAAGGCTGTGTCTGCTGTAACTGTGGATATCAGATGTCCGGTTGTACTTTCTGTGATGACAGTGGTTGTGACTTCTCACAACCATTCCAGGTGAGCAATTCCCTTAAGTTTTTTTTCTGCAGTGTTACCACAGGTAAACACTTTTGGTTTTTTTTTCTTTCCTCTTTTGTGTCTGCTGTAACTGTGGATATCAGATGTCCGGTTGAACTTTCTGTGATGATAGTGGTTGTGACTTCTCACAACCATTCCAGGTGAGCAGTTCCCTTAATTTTTTTTCTCTCTGCAGTGTTACCACAGGTAAACACTATTGTTTTTTTTTTCTTCTCCTCTCCTTCCAGTACTCCTGTCTTAAAAGATCTGGAAAATGGAGGCCCGCATAAAGGAACTTTGCGGAGTGACTGATAATATCCTTGCAGATTTGCAGACTATAAAAACCCGTTTTACAAACCTACAGGACCTCACTAATCACAATTTGCAAGTGTTTGGACAGACTGCCCAGGATTTGCGAGCCAGGATTGAGGTTCTAGAGGAGCGAGTCCAGGCTCCTGCCATAGCCCCGAGTTCTGGGATTCCCAAGTTGCCCCCTTTTCGTTTTGGCGGTGAACGTGAGAAATTCAGGGGATTTATTAATCAATGCAATCTTTTTTTTTTTCTGCACATGCTTCACAATTTCCCACTGAACGAAAGTGCTTACTATAATTATGTTGCTTACCAACAAGGCTTTGATGTGGGCAAACCCTCTGATTGAGACTGAGGATGAATGTTTGGATCATCTTGATGCTTTCATTTCAGCCATGGGACAGGTGTTTGATGACCCCAATCGAGGTGCAACAGCTGAAGCAGCCATGTTAGCTTTGCGCCAAGGTAAGCACTCGGTAGCTGAATATGCCTTGGATTTCAGGAGATGGGCCCCTGATACCACCTGGGACAGTTCCGCCAAAAAATCTATTTTTCGAAAAGGGTTATCTCCACTGATTAAGGATGAACTTGCTCGTGCCGACCCTCCCACTGCGTTAGGCGACTTTATTAACTACTGCATCCGTATTGATACTCGTCTGACTGAACGCAGGCAAGAGAGATGGTTCGAAAGCAATCGCACTAACCTTTTCCTACCTTCCTCTCCAGCTAAGGAACCTTTGAGTAGGATCACACGGGAACCTGAACCTGAACCCATGCAGGTAGACTCTTTACAACGACGGGTTAGTGATGCACGCAAGGAACATCGTTTTAAGGAGAATCTATGTTTCTATTGTGGTAAGTCAGGGCACTTCATTATAAACTGCCCCAGCCGTTCTCGTAAGACTACTGCAGCACTCATTCACTGTAAGTGTTGCGAGAGGGGATCTGTCAGGTCCGAGCCTCAGGCTCCAGAGAGATCTGCAGCAACAGATCTTGATTTCTCGGACTTAAACTCCGTTACTTCTGAGGACGTTGACTGTGTAAACGCTGCAATTTTTTCAAGTTTCCTCAGCGGTGTCCCAGCTGAGTTGTAAGAAAAACAATTCTCATTGCTTTCTTTCCATCAAACTCTGGGTTGACTCAGCTTGGGTGTCTAGCTCTGCTATGATCGATTCAGGGGCAAGTGGAAATTTTATGGATGTCTCCTTTGCTCTGAAACAGGGGATACGTTCAGTGAAGAAGGCTACTCCAGTACAGATGGAAACTGTGGATGGCTCCCTGCTGACCTCTGGACCAGTGGATCAGGAAACAGAGCCTTTGAGGGTTCTTATGGGTAAAGATCATCAAGAGAAACTGTCCTTTATGCTTATCTCTTCTCCCCACTTTCCCATTATTCTAGGGCTACCATGGCTGCAGGCTCAGAATCCTACCATTAACTGGGAGACCAAGGAATTACACTTTCCAGAGAAACAGATGAGTCCAAAAGTTTCAGCTTGCTCTGTTCCTAAAGGAACCATGTCAGTCCCTGAACTACCAGCTGTATACCAGGACTATGTGGATTTATGTGACAAGAAGAACGCTGACCAGCTTCCCCCTCACCGTCCATATGATTGTCCAATTGAATTATTGCCTGGAGCAGAGATACCTTTTGGTAAGATCTACCCCCTGGCGGGGCCCGAGCTAAAGGCTTTAAAGGATTACATAGACGAAAATCTAGCCAAGGGCTTCATACGCCCCTCTTCATCTCCTGCAGGTGCACCCATCTTCTTTGTAAAGAAGAAAGATGGATCTCTGAGACCCTGCGTAGACTATAGGGAACTCAATAAGGTTACTATTAGAAACCGTTATCCATTGCCTTTAATCCCTGAGTTATTGGAGAGAGTGCGACATGCCAAAATTTTCTCTAAACTAGATCTCCGTGGGGCCTATAACTTAGTCCGTATTAGACCTGGGGATGAATGGAAGACTGCATTCAGGTCACGCTATGGACACTTTGAATATCTAGTTATGCCTTTTGGTCTGAGTACCGCCCCAGCCACTTTCCAACACTTGGTGAATGACATCTTCAGGGATCTCCTAGATACATTCGTGGTGATTTATTTGGATGATATTCTAATTTTTTCTAACTCCACAGAGGAACATCATGGACATGTGAGAATGGTCTTGGAACGTCTAAGACAAAATCATCTTTACATCAAACTTGAAAAGTGTGAATTCCATAGGACCGAAATTCAATTTCTGGGGTATGTACTGTCTACACAAGGAATTAGTATGGATGGAAGCAAGACCCAAGCCATCAAGGATTGGCCAAGTCCTATAAATGTGAAGGAGGTGCAGCGCTTCATCGGGTTTGCCAATTTCTATAGACGTTTCATTAGGAATTTCTCTGAGGTAGTGTCACCTATCACCCAACTTACCCGGAAAGAGTCTAGGTTCTCCTGGACTCCCCAAGCCCAGGAAGCATTTTCCCGTCTAAAAGATAAATTTACCACTGCACCTATCTTAGTACATCCCAACCCCGAACTTGCCTTCATAATAGAGGTGGATGCTTCAGACTGTGCCGTTGGAGCTATACTCTCTCAGAGAACAGGTGAGAAGAATGTCTTGCATCCCTGTGCCTTCTTTTCCCAGCAGTTGTCTTCGGCTGAGAGGAACTACGATGTGGGCAATAGAGAGTTGTTGGCCATTATTGCCGCCTTCAAAGAATGGAGACACCTTCTTCAGGGAGCTGCACAGCAAATAGTCTTCCTGACAGACCATCGTAACCTTGAATTTATCAGGTCGGCTAAGTGCCTGACTCCTCGCCAGGCTCGCTGGAATCTTTTCTTAAACTAATTTAATTTTATCATTTCTTATAGACCAGGATCGCGCAATGGAAAGGCTGATGCACTCTCTAGGATTTATTCAGCAGAGACACGTCCACTTACTCCTCCTAAGACTATTCTTCCTGACTCTAGATTCCTGGGAGTGATTCATAATCAAGACCTACTTAAGGACATCAAGGAAGCATACCATGCGGATTCCTTTTTGGCACAACCCCCAAGGGACGTAAGTCTTGTCTTTAAGAATGGTGTGTGGATTCAGGGACAACGTCTGTATATTCCTGAAACAGTCAGATTAAGAGTATTGCAACTCATTCACGATTCCAAGATAGCTGGGCATAGAGGAATTCTAAAGACACAGGAATTTCTTTCTCGTTTCTTTTGGTGGCCCACTTGCAGGAAGGATGTTTTAAACTATGTCACTTCATGTGAAGTCTGTGCAAGATGCAAAACACCTCGCTCCTCACAACTGGTCTGTTGCAACCTCTTCCCACCCCGTCCCGCCCGTGGGGATCCATTTCTATGGACTTCATTGTGGAGTTACCAACCTCTCAAGGGAAGAACACCATTCTAGTGGTGGTTGATCGTTTAACAAAAGCAGCTCATTTTATCCCTTGTGTCGGCTTACCCACTGCAAGACAGACATCAGATTTGATGATTAAAAATGTGTTTCGCTTACATGGAGTACCAGATGAGGTTATTTCGGATCGAGGGGTGCAATTCACTTCAAGGTTTTGGCAAAATTTCTGTGCAGCATTGGACATTAAAGTGAACCTTTCTTCTGCTTTTCATCCTCAGACTAATGGACAGACGGAACGAACCAATCAGACCCTGGAGCAGTATCTTCGCTGCTTTATCTGCCACCTACAGGATGATTGGGTGGATCTACTTCCACTGGCTGAGTTCTCTTATAACAACTCTCAGAGCGCCTCCACTAAGCAGTCTCCTTTTTACTCCAATTTAGGTTATCATCCTAATATTCTTCCTCGATTTCCCATAGAAACGCCTTTACCAGCAGTGGCTGAAAGAATCACGTCTTTACAAAAGAATATGGATCTTCTAAAAGGAAATCTGGAATTGGCTCAGGAAAGGTACAAGAAAGCCGCAGATAAATTTCGTAAACCTGCACCAGCTTTCAAGGTAGGAGACCTGGTCTGGCTGTCAACCAGAAATCTTAAGTTAAGAATTCCATCATCTAAGTTGGGACATAAATACATTGGACCTTATAAAATCAGTAAAATTATAAGTGCTGTCGCTTGTCGTCTTCAACTGCCCAGAACTATGAGAATCCACCCTGTCTTTCATGTATCTCTACTAAAGGCTGCGACACCCAATACGTTTCCTGGACGTTCTTCTCCTTGCCCTGACCCAGTGCTAGTCGATGGTCAGGAAGAATTTGTGGTGGAAAGGATTCTAGATTCCAGGTTGTATAGAAATCAGTTACAATATTTGATTAAATGGCAGGGCTACCCAGTAGAGGACAACTCATGGGAGCCAGTCAATAACGTTAATGCTCCTCGCTTGCTCCGTCAGTTTCATCAGAGGTACCCACACAAGCCTGGTCTGAGGTCATCCGGAGGTTGTCCCTAAGGGGGGAGTAATGTAAGGTTCTGTGTACATGTTCCTGAAACTCAGTTTTTCCATCAGCCATTTTACTTTCTGTCTTGCTGCAGCTGTCTTGCCCTCAGTCAATATGGAGTTTCCAGCTTGCATGTTCCCGCCCTGATTCTCTCCCTCTTGCTTCTTAAGCAGCCACAGCTGAGCAATCAGTGCTTCAGAATCAAGCCTGCAGTGTACCTGTGACCTGACTCCTGGAAGCCTTGGACCTTGTACTCCAGTTATTTCCTATTGTGGAACTTTGGAACACTCGTGGACTTTGGAACCTTGCTATTTGATAAATCCACGTTTGCATGGACTTATGGTAACAGAGAAGAGATCCTGAACCTGTTGTGGAGAGTGATTGCTGAGCTTAAGTTACTCTGGCCTGCTGTGTCTCCTGCTTTTGTATCTGCAAACTGTGTGACTATTATTGCCACTTGTATGAAGTAATACAAGACCTTCTATATCAAACCTGTGACTCCTGTGTTTTCATCGCACCCAAGCACAAGACACTATATGAACTGTACTCCTTACATTACACTTGTGCTTTCTGATCCATCTCTATCCACTCCTGGGGTACTGGGTCAGGTTTAGGCTCCTGTCTGTATTTCCACGTACCTTCCCTTATCAGCAGCATCTTCACTTTGAATTTCCAGGATTGATAGTTCTGGTTAGTGAGACTTGGTACTGTAAACTTCATGGAGTTGCTGCTGCTGGTGGCCATCTTTGCTGTCTGTCTTTCTTTCTCTTCTTTTCTCTGTGTTCTGGGGATCTCTGGGACTCTAGGACTCTGGGCACTCTGGGAACTCTGGGCCCATAACCTGTTAGCAGCGGATTAACCAGCGTAACATCCGGAGTCAGCAACAGAGAATGTAGATTTATTCACATCCAGTATAGACAGCTTACAACACAGCATAAAATGTGATCAGCCTGATATCTGCTATGGCTGCAGCTTGAAAAACATTACAACAACACAGGAAGAGAAGGAGGAGGCATCCTGTCTGTGAGTAAGGGTTTTTTTTTGTTTTTTTTTACAAAACTTTGTTAACAACCTCACAATATGCACAACATATCAAACAGTACAGTAGCAGTTGTTGCAATACATACAAATCAATATGCATTATTCCAACATTTTTACTTTGTCCCAGGGTGGGACATTACTGTATTTTATCAGATCGCTGGTGTGACAGTGTGCACAGCACTGTCACACCAGCAATCGCTCTGGCACTGCTGCAGGCTTCTCAGTGTCTGCTCTCAGCAGGCACTGAGGAAGCCTCCTCCCTGCAGGACCCGGCAGCCATCTTGGATCTGGGGTCCTGCAGGGAAGAGGCCTTCAGAACAGCGCGGTCACATTGCGCTATTCTGAGGGCCTCAGGGGAGCGTGCAGGGAGCCCCTCCCAGCGCGATGCTTCCCTGTGCCCCTGGTACACCGTGATCATGTCTGATCGCGGTGTGCCAGGGTTTAATGTGCCGGGAGCGGTCCGTGCCGGGTGTCAGCTGTGATAATCAGCTGACACCCAGCGGCGATCAGCTGCGCTCCCACCGGGAGCGCAGCTGATCGCCTTGGACGTACTATCCCGTCCATAGGCAGATTGGCACGGGTTTTATGGACAGGATAGTATGTCCAATGGCAGAGAGGGGTTAAGGAACTTATCTAGATGTATATTGAGCACCTTGAAACCCCTGGTGCTTCACAGAAGTTTATAACGTAGAGCACTGGAAATAAAAAAAAATCAAATTTTTCCCAAATAAATCATTTTTAGCTCCAAATTTTTCACTTCCATAAGGGTAAAAGGAGTAATTGCACCATACAATTTGTCGTGCAATTTCTCCTAAGTACACTGATACCCAATATGTGGGGGAAAACCACTGTTTGGGTGCACGGCAGGGCTTGGAACGGAAGGAGCGTCATTTGACTTTTGGAATGCAAAATTTCATGGAATAATTAGCGGTTGCCATGTTACGTTTGGAGAGCTCCTGATGTGCCTAAACAGTTTAAACCTCCTACAAGTGATATTATTTTGGAAACTAGACCCCTTATGGAACTTATCTAGATGTGTATTGAGCACCTTGAACCACCAGATGCTTCACAGAAGTTTATAACGTCAAGCTGTGAAAATAAAAAAATCACATTTTTCTCACAGAAATCTTTTTTTAGCTACAAATTTTGTATTTTCACAAGGGCAAAAGGAGAAAATGGACCCCAAAGTTTGTTGTGCAATTTCTCCTGAGTTCACCAATACCCCATATGTAGTCGAAAACTACTTTTGAGGCACAGTTCAAAGCTCAGAAGGGAAGTAGCGCCATATTATAGTGCAGATTTTGCTGCACTTGTTTGAGGGTGCCTTGTTACATTGACAGACCCTGAGGTGCTAGAACAGCAGAATCCCCATAAGTGACCCCATTTTAACAATTAAACCTCTCAATGAATTCATCTAGGGGTGCAGTGATCATATTGACACCACAGGTGTGTCACAAACTTTTATACCATTGGGCAGTGAAGAAAAATTATTTACATTTTTACCACCAAGATTATATGTTATCGCCAAGTTTTATATTTTCACACTGGGAAATAGGTAAAGTTGGCTCCCGAGTTTGTTCCACAATTTCTGCTGAATGTAGAAATACTCCATATGTGGCTGTACAGTACTACTTTGCCATACGGAGTGACTCGGGAGGGACAGAGCGCAGATTCTCCTAGACTAGTTTGTGGATTGCATATAAAGAGCCCCTTATTGCAAGAAAAGCAGAATGCCCCCTCAAGTGATCCCATTTTGTAAATTATAACCCTTTGGGAATTTATCTACAGATGTAGTTATGATTTTGACTCAATTGGGTGTTTTCCAGAATCAGGCAGCAGTGGATGTTGATGCTGAGTGAAAATTGCAAACGGCCGTTGTACTGACCAGTACGCTGTAGTGACCAGTAAGTTGCAGTCATCAGTACGTTATGCCCAGCTCATGCTTCTGGAGACACGTACCTGTAAATTAGGTGGGCTCTCATCACTACAGAAATGCTAAACATGTGGGTGCTATATGTGGTTTAGGCACACTGAGGCTAAGAAGGGAGGGGGACATTTGGATTTGGGAGCGGAGAATTTGCTGAATTTCTTTTGGAGGGTGAGAAGCCATTTCACTTTTCCAGAGCCTTTTTGCTACCAGTAGCATGGAAGCCCCCTATATTTCCGTTAACAGATGACAGATCTGAGTGGGCACTTGCTTTTTTTGTGGATTGAGTGGAAGCTTTTATTGGGAACATTTGACATAATGTTTGGGATTTACGCTGACCACTTACTTTGGGGTTTCCATCTAAATTTCTGAGTGATGTGATTCAAATAACACCCCCGATGGATCCATTTACTATAGTGAGGCAGCAGAGTTACTCTGGACTCCATCTGGCCTCTGTTCCGCAGTGTCCTTTTTTTCAGAAGTGCAAAAACTGTGGGCAAGGCACTTTCATGCAATCCTAAAAAGGCGGACACCGCCAGATCTGTTGTGTTTCGGTAACTGAGGAGAAATAGCAAAAACGGTAATACACCAGAGAGGTTGGAACCTATTGGATTGCAGTAACCTGAACAAACCGCACAACTAGAGGTAGCCGTGGAGTGTTCCTACGTTGATCCTAGACGCCTCGTCACAGCCTGAGAGATAACTACACCTAAAGGCAGAAAAATGAAAGCTATCTGCCCCGGAGCAGATCCCAAAGAAAATAGGAAGCCCCCAAACATGTAATGGCGGTTAGACAAGAAGAAAGCATGGACACAGACAGAAAATAGAATGAGCAAATGCTGGGGCCCAATCTGTCTAGACAGAAAAGTACAGGAAAGAATTCTGACTGCAATTCAACAAAAACCCTAAAAAAAAAATCCAACACTTCTGATTGCCAAAAAACCTGAGATCACACTATCTCATCCACCTAAATCAGATCTCTGGTGTAACAAACGCTATTCAGCAAATAAAAAGTAACAAGCACAATTGCAGCGCCAGACCCCCAAAAGGGAACAGGCTGCAGTCCACTGCAAGCAGCAAACCAGCAATGAAAATCAAACAGAGGAAAAAAAAACAGCAAACACTTATCTGAAGGAGAGCAGGAACCTAGCACTGCTTCAAGCAAGACCAGAAGGAACAATTGATAACCGGCAAGGCTGCTGGGAACTCAGGCCACTTATATCCTACCATTCAGCGCCAGCTGAAGGCCATTCAGTATTCAGTTCATTACCCTCAGCAGCCACCGGAGGGAGCCCCAGCTCAGAAGCCGCATCCAGCATATTCACAACAGTACCCCCCTTTGAGAAGGGGTCACTGAACCCTCACCTGCGCAACCAGGCCGATCAGGATGGGCTCGATGATAGGCACGGATAAGTCTCCCAGCATGAATGTCCGAAGCAAACACCCAAGAATTGTCCTCCTGA
Organism: Oophaga sylvatica; assembly: GCA_033576555.1. Lineage (NCBI taxonomy): Eukaryota > Metazoa > Chordata > Amphibia > Anura > Dendrobatidae > Oophaga > Oophaga sylvatica. The sequence continues at coordinate 346,185,283 of JARQOD010000003.1, read as the reverse complement.
CCATAACCTCTCCACTTAACCAAATACTGGAGTTTCCGTCTAGCAAAACGAGAATCCAATATCTTCTCAACCACATACTCCAAATTGCCCTCAACCAAAACAGGGTCGGGAGGTGCAGCCATAGGAACCACTGGTTCGACAAACCTCTTCAATAAGGACTTGTGGAACACGTTATGGATCTTAAATGTCCCTGGAAGAAGCAAATGGAAGGAAACCGGATTAATAATTTCCATGATCTTATAAGGTCCAATGAACCTTGGCTTAAATTTTGGAGATGCAACCTTCATAGGGATATTCCTTGAGGACAACCAAACCAAGTCCCCCACTTTAAAACGAGGACCATCAGTCCTATGCCGGTTGGCAAACCGCTGGGCCTTCTCCTGAGAGAGAGACAACCTCTCCACCACCTGGTCCCAAATCTGCTGCATACGCTGCACAATGGAGTCAACCCCCGGACAGACAGAAGCCTCCGTCTGTCCTGAAGAAACCCGGAATTGCAAAAAAAAAGGAGACATCAAAGTGGCAGAGCTAGCTCTATTATTAAGAGCAAACTCAGCCAAAGGCAAAAACGAGACCCAGTCATCTTGATCAGCAGACACAAAACATCTCAAATAAGTCTCCAAGGTCTGGTTTGTTCTCTCAGTTTGTCCATTAGTCTGAGGGTGAAATGCAGAGGAGAAGGACAACTGAACACCAAGTTTAGAACAAAATGTCCTCCAAAATCTGGAAACAAACTGGACTCCTCTGTCAGACACAATGTTCTCCGGAATGCCATGTAACCGAACCACATGCTGAAAGAACAAAGGCACCAACTCGGAGGAGGAAGGCAACTTAGGTAATGGCACCAGATGTATCATCTTGGAAAACCTATCACAGATTACCCAGATAACGGTCATTCTCTGAGAGACAGGAAGGTCAGAAATAAAATCCAAAGAAATATGGGTCCATGGCCTCTTGGGTACAGGTAATGGCATTAACAAACCACTAGAATGAGAGCAATGCTTGGAACGAGAGCAAGTCCCACGGGACTGCACAAAGTCCCTGAAGTCACGAGACAAGGTAGGCCACCAAAAGGAGGGACTCACCAAGTCTCTGGTACCAAAAATCCCGGGATGACCAGCCAACGCGGAACAATGAATCTCAGTCATCACACTCTTCTTCCACTGGTCTGGAACAAACAACTTCCCAACAGGGCAGCGCTCAGGTTTATCCTCCTGACACCCTTCCAGAGCCAGTCTCAAATTGGGCGAAATGGCTGAAAGAACCACACCCTTTTTCAAAATAACAGCAGGATCAGATAACTCAGGAGAATCTGTAAAGAAACTCCTCGACAAGGCATCCGCCTTGACATTCTTAGTGCCAGGAAGAAAAGAAACCACAAAATTAAAACGTGTGAAAAACAAGGCCCATCTGGCCTGTCTAGGATTAAGTCGCTTGGCTGATTCGAGATAAATCAGGTTCTTATGGTCCGTGAGGACCACCACCTGATGTTTGGCTCCTTCCAGCCAATGTCTCCACTCTTCAAAGGCCCACTTCATGGCCAATAACTCCCGATTACCCACGTCATAATTACGTTCAGTAGGAGAAAATTTTCGAGAGAAAAAGGCACAAGGGTTACTCTTAGAGGTCTCTGGATCCCTTTGGGACAAAACGGCACCTGCCCCAATCTCAGAGGCATCAACCTCCACCTGAAACGAAAGAGAAACATCAGGCTGCCGTAGAACAGGAGCCGAAATGAATCTCTGATTAAGTTCCTGAAACGCAGAAACTGCCTCAGGAGGCCAATTCACCACATCGGAACCCTTTTTGGTCAAATCAGTCAAAGGTTTAACAATACCAGAGAAATTACCAATAAATTTACGATAAAAATTGGCAAAACCCTAAAATCTCTGAAGAGCCTTCAATGAGGTAGGTTGAACCCAATCACAGATGGCCTGAACCTTGACCGGGTCCATTTCAATAACAAATGGAGACAAAATGAATCCCAGAAATGAGATCTTCTGTACACCAAAAGACACTTTGATCCCTTCACATACAGTGCATTCTCTCTCAAAATCTGGAACACAGTCCGAACATGATTCACATGAGAGTCCCAGTCATTGGAAAAAATCAAGATATCATCCAAATAAACAATCAGAAATTTATCCACAAAATCCCTGAAAATATCATTCATGAAGGATTGGAAGACGGAAGGGGCATTAGTGAGCCCAAAAGGCATCACTAGGTACTCAAAATGCCCCTCTGGGGTATTAAACGCCGTCTTCCATTCATCCCCGTGCTTAGTGCGAATAAGGTTATACGCCCCCCTGAGGTCAAGCTTGGTAAACCAACTAGCACTTTTCACTCTGGAAAATAGGTCAGAAATCAAGGGTAACGGATATTGATATTTAACAGTGATCTTATTCAGGAGGCGATAATCAATACACGGCCTCAATGAACCATCCTTTTTGGCCACAAAGAAAAAACCGGCGCCCAAGGGTGAAGAGGATGGTCTGATATAACCCTTCTCCAATGACTCCTTGATATAAGATCGTTAAAGCATCGTGTTCAGGTACAGATAAATTAAAAAGGCGACCTTTAGGAAATTTACCACAAGGCACTAATTCAATAGCGCAATCATAGCTCCTGTGAGGGGGCAAGGATGCAGATTTACTTTCACTAAACACATCAGAAAAATCAGTCAAAAAGTCAGGGACATCCTGAGACTGGGGAGAGGCAGAAAAAACAGGAGTGTCAGTATTAACACATTGGCAGCCCCAACTGGTCACAGACACAGATTTCCAATCCAAAACAGGATTATGAGACTGTAACCAAGGGAAACCTAGTACAATAATGTCATGCAGATTATGCAGCACCAGAAATTTGCAACTTTGCAACTCTCCTGATGATCTGGTTCAACCCTCATTATCACCTGAGTAGAAAACTGGGGTTTATTCTCTGCCAAAGGAGTAGAATCAATGCCCAGCAGGGAATAGACTTCCGCAGGGGTACCATGGGAAACCCACAATATTTGGCAAAGTCAAAATCCATCAGGTTAATAGCTGCTCCTGAATCAACAAAATCCTGAGCAGAAAATGTGGACAGGGAGCAAATCAGGGTAACAGTCAACAGAAATTTGGTCTGAACACTACCCAAGACAACTGAGCGTGCAAAACGTCTTCTCCGCTTAGGGCAGACAGAAATAGCATGGGAAGCGTCACCACAGTAGAAACATAACCCATTGCGCTTACGAAACTCATGACGCTGAGCCCCAGAAGTCACTCCATCACACTGCATGGGCTCAGAAGCTGGCTCACAAGGCAACACTACCTCACGCATACCTCTGCGCTCACGCAAATGTCTGTAAATTTGAATAGCCAAAGACATAGAATCATTGAGACCAGAGGGAACAGGGAATCCCACCATAACGTCCTTTACTTTTTCTGACAGACCCTTTCGAAAAAGGGCTGCCAAAGCATCATCATTCTATTTGGTCAGGACTGCCCACGTTCGAAATTTCTGACAGTACAACTCAGCGTCTTCAAAACCTGATTTAATGCCAGCAAGATCTTTTCAGCTTGATCAGTGACATTAGGTTCATCATACAATAACCCCAGAGCCTGAAAAAATACATCAATATCATTCAAAACAGGATCCCCAGGTGTCAGGGAAAAGCCCAATCCTGAGGGTCGCCGCGCAGCAGGGAGATGACAATTTGAACCTGCTGTGCCGCGTTCCCTGAGGACTTAGGCTTTAAAAACAACTTACAGTTATTTTTGAAATTCAGAAATTTAGATCGATCCCCCAAAAACAAATCTGGCATGGGGATACTAGGTGCCACAACTGGCAACCTAGCAAGATAGGTAGCAATACTCCGAACCTCAGTGGCAAGCTGATCCACACAGCCAGACAACTGTGCAAACTCCATTGAGAAAAAAAAATTCCTCCTCAGCACCCAGAGAAAAGAGGGAAAAAAATGCAACAAACAGTTTCCTTATTACTATTTTCCCCTTCTGTGAGTACCATACAATTTTCAGTTTTTGGGCCGGTTATACTGTTGTGTTTCGGTAACTGAGGAGAAATAGCAAAAACGGAAATACACCAGAGAGGTTGGAACCTATTGGATTGCAGTAACCTGAACTAACCACACAACTAGAGGTAGCCGTGGAGCGTTCCTACGTTGATCCTAGACGCCTCGTCACAGCCTGAGAGATAACTACACCTAAAGGCAGAAAGATGAAAGCTATCTGCCCCGGAGCAGATCCCCAAAGAAAATAGGAAGCCCCCAAACATGTAATGGCGGTTAGACAAGAAGAAAGCACGGACACAGACAGAAAATAGAATGAGCAAACGCTGGGGCCCAATTTGTCTAGACAGAACAGTACAGGAAAGAATTCTGACTGCAATCCAACAAAAACCCTAAAAAATACCAACACTTCTGATTGCCAAAAAAACTGAGATCACACGATCTCATCCACCTAAATCAGATCTCTGGTGTAACAAACGCTATTCAGCAAATAAAAAGTAACAAGCACAATTGCAGCGCCAGACCCCCAAAAGGGGACAGGCTGCAGTCCACTGCAAGCAGCAAACCAGCAATGAAAATCAAACAGAGGAAAAAAAAAAACAGCAAACACTTATCTGAAGGAGAGCAGGAACCTAGCAGCGCTTCAAGCAAGACCAGAAGGAACAATTGATAACCGGCAAGGCTGCTGGGAACTCAGGCCACTTATATTCAGTATTCAGTTCATTACCCTCAGCAACCACCGGAGGAGCCCCAGCTCAGAAGCTGCATCCAGCATATTCACAACACGGATCACAGGTCAGATGGCGTCCACAGTGCCTCCATCTACCTCACTATAGGGAATCTTCTGTCAGAGGTTCTGTCTGAATCATGTAAACCCAAGTGTAAGGGCTCAGCGCAGAGAGCAGGATAACTGTGTGCCAAGCCTTACTGTGATCTTTTGAGGTAGAATGAAAAAATCAACAGCATGTGAAGAATTGGTTTTATTTATTTTTACACCATTCCTCGTGCGGTATAAGTGAATAGGCGACTTTATTCTTCGGGTCAGTGAAATTAGAGATTTGTATCGAATTTTTATGTTTGGCTGCTGTCACACACTAAAAGACACTTTTTATTGCGAAACACGGGTATTACTTACATGGTAATGTGTTTTTTCGTAACCCATGATGGCACTACGAGAGAGAGGGGATCCGCCCTTCAAGGACAGGAAACCTTCAAAATAAAAAGGTTGGCTCCTCTCTCTACATCAGTTGTTTTACAGAGCATGAGAGGAACTCTGCCGATTAGTGTACACTCAAAAAAACTTATCCAACTATATATTGAAACTCTTACTATCCACACCAAGGGAGTGTCTAACGACTAAGATTCACCGAACAAAAAAGAATGATTAAGTAGGGAGGGAATATAAGGGTGTTGTCATGGGTTACAAAAAAACAGATTACCAGGTAAGTAATACCCGTGTTTTTCAGTCACCCATGACGGCACTACGAGAGAATTTCAGAGATTCACACTTTTAGGGAGGGACCATAGCCTGCAGAACCCTTCTCCCAAATGTGAGGTCAGAGGACGCAGACAGGTCTAACCTATAGTGCTTGAAGAAGGTAGAAGGAGAGGACCATGTGGCCGCAGTACAAATCTGGTCGATGGAGGCATCTGCTCTTTCCGCCCAAGAGGTCGCCATGGCTCTCGTAGAATGGGACTTCAGACCTTCAGAAATAGCCCTGCTTGCAGTGACATAGGCTAACTTTCTGGCATCTCTTACCCACGTAGCTATTGTCTGCTTGGATACTTTAAGGCCTTTCCTTGACCCCTGAAAGGCACACACAGGGCTCTCTCTCTTTTCTCCAGGGTTCTGTTATCTCTAAATAACGTAGAAGACACCTCCTAACATCTAGGGAATGCAGTCTTTCCTCTTTCTGGTTGCTCGGATTACGGCAGAAGGATGGTAGGACTATTTCTTGAGTTCTGTGGAACTTTGTCACCACCTTGGGGAGGTAAGCTGGGTCTACCCTCAACACTACCCTATATTCCATGACCTGTGTGTAGGGAGGGTCTGATGACAAGGTATGTAAATCGCTTATCCTTCGGGTCGAAGTAAGTGCTACTAACAAAACTGTTTTCATTGACTTTACTTTCTCCGAGGCTGAGCCTAGCCACTGTGTTCTTTTGTCTGGGCTCTCCCATTCCCTTTTAATGAGGCCCTTCAACTGTTCATTCACAGGAAAGGTTCTACGTTTTTTCTTCTGTAGACACCCAAACATAAGGTCCTGTGCCAACCTTTTAGTTTTTTCATCTACTAGCCCGTAGTGGACCGTACCGCCTTTATCAGTTTATCCGTTGCTTCCACTGGGAAATCGCAATCTTCCTCTGAACTGCTAACAGATAGCTGCGACTGATCCGAGTCCCCTGGCTTTCCTCCTGAGATGAAGGGGATGGACTGGATCTCTATTTGCCCCTACTGCCACTGACTGTCGGTCCCTGCAGCATGCTAACTGACCTACGTACTTCCGACTGGATTAAGGACCTTAGGCCAGCTAAAAAATTAGAGGCTTCCTCTGAAATAGTCCGTTCTATGCAAAACTGGCATAACTTTTTAGTCCATGTTGATCCTAATTGCTGTTCACATAAGGGGCATACCTATTCTTCATTTTCATCTTACTTTTCCTAGTGACCTCCTACTCTCCATCCCACCAATAACACAGAGAGAGAGAGCGGGAGAGAGACAGCAATAGAGAAGGAAAACAGACATTAGCATACTGCACTTTCTCGTAGATCATTCACCACTCGGACAGTTTATACGGGTACCGGATCCGAAGGATGAATGACGTCAGAAATGTCTCCTCCAGAGACTATTGCTCCATCCTTCCTGGCACCGTGATTATCCGCCCGTATACTGTCCGAGTGGCCCCCACTGCTGCTGCAGCGTAGCTGCTGGGATCCTGATTTCTCTTATCATGTGGCTGTGATGGGTGCTTCTTGTCAGACTTCTGGGGTAATACCTGCTGCTCCTGCTGCGCTGGCTGTAGCTGCTCTGGTGACAGAGCCTCCATGTTGCCATCTCTGTGCTTTCACGCCATTCCCTTTTATATTTCCGGAACACTGGCCAGCCTCAGGATAGGCACCACCCCGTCACCCATGGCCTCGTGCGTCATCGGTATGCGACTTCCGGTGCACTCTATACCAGCATGCATCTTCTGGCACACGCGGTCCCCGCGTCCTCCAGACTGCGCATGCGCCCTGAGGAGACTACAGCCTCTTCATCCCTCTCTCTCCCGCCTTCTCTATCACTCCCTTCTCACTCTCTCTGACACCTTCCTTCTCCTCCTCCTTTTCCTTCTTTGTTACCAGCTGGGTCAATACCCAATTCAAACAATGTGGTGTCCCTGTATTCAGTGCCTACAGCACAAGGCACCGTCTCTGTCCCAAGCACAGTACAACCATTGCCACTTATGATATCAGGAGAAGAAAGTTTAAATCTCCCTACACAAAACACCGCAGGTAGCCCCCAGATACAAGAGCCAGCAAAGCCCACAACTCGGGGTGCAGGGGGGGAAGTGTAGCTGCAGACACTAATGAGGAACCTCAGTACCAAGCAGAGCTGTCAACGTGGAACTATAACCCTTATCCACCGCAGCTTCAGCAAGGGGGGGCATCCCCATGCAGCAAGACAACTTCTAAGTCCAAATATCAGCCAGTGCATGGCCCAAGAGCACAATGTCACTTCTCATCTGATGAAGATGAAGATGCAACAACATACATGCTGCCCAGTATAGGGAAAGGAAACCCACAGACACAGAGAAGGCAGGGGCAGATAGAGGTACCACCCTTACACTATGTGCCCTTTACCCAAGTCAGGTGACCAGTATTCTGAAAAATCTGCTAGACCCAGAGATGCACCCCATGCCATTTTGCCAAAGAATGCAGCAGATCCAGCAAACATATGCAGCAACCTGGATTGATCTCTGGGCCGTAATGGGAATAAAAGCAGGTGATGTATTCTGGCCAATCATGAAGGAACACTTCAAGCTTCCAGCAGAATTAGATGTGCATGCCTGGGAGTCAGGACCAAAGCTAATTGAACAGCTCAGAGAGAGGGCCGAAGGCAGACTGGCAGGACAAATTCTCAGCCTACATGACATGAGCCAAGACAAGACAGAGTCTGTAGAGAAGTTTCATGGCAGAGTGATGCAAGTCTTCCAAGATTTAGGCCTCACTATTCATGATCAGATACACAGACAGATGTTGGCACAGGCCTTTGTGCATGGACTGAGAGAACCAATCAGGAAACCACTGATAGTAGCCAGGCCTGAGTACAGGTCAATAGCAATGGACACCCTGCTCACAGCAGCAAAAGGAATTGAGTCCCAACCAGGAGTGCGGAAGACAGACCCTCTTATGGTGACCACTGACCTGGAAGAAGAGCCATCCCACAAGGACAGAAGAAATGTCAAGTGTTACAACTGTTGCAAGTTTGGCCATTTCTGGAACAGGTGCAGAGCACCTCCGCAACCCAAGACTTCATCCAGAGGAACAGGTCAAAGAAGAAACACAGAAAGCAGTGAAGAATGCCGTCCATAGGACAAGGGCAAGCCAGGTCCGTAGGAAACCAAGTTCCTAACGTTTAAACCCCACCAGTGGGACCAATACCCTGAAGGTGGATGGCGTGGTCAGATCTTTTCTTGTGGACACTGGTGCCGCTAGAAGTGTGATGAGACATGTGGAACTCCCCAACCTCACCTGTCTAACAGAGCCTCTGTGTCAGACATTCCCAGCTACAAAGCCCCTGAGCGTGTGGACTCAGCCATGACTCTCTATCCTGTCCCAGTTTGTTGCGTCAAAGACCAGCACCCTCGATCTGTTGGGAGTGGACCTACTGCAGAAGCTGAAGGCCACCATAAAGTTCCAGGAAGATGGGACCATGACACTTTCTTCACCCCTGACCCAAGAAGAATCAATCATGCTGGCAGCCCTGCAGGAGCCTCAAACAATCGCTGCAGGCCTCCCACAGGAGGTGCTGGACATAGTAGCAGAAAGCCTATGGTCCAAGGGACCCCAGGATGTGGGAAGACTCCAAGTTGCGCCAGTGCGGGTGTCACTCAAATCTGGAACCTCTTACCCTCGTAAGGCCCAGTATCCCATGTCCATCACCCAGAGTCAAGCTGTCTCTGACCAACTGAAGGTCTAAGTGAATCCGCTGTTTAAGAAACGGCCTAAGAACTTTGGCATTGGCCAGGATATTCAACTCAAGAGGGACCCTACCCGCTTCGTGAAATGGCCGCGCCACATCCGGCTCCAACGCCAGAGGTCCATCTTGTACAAGCATCTGAAGGTGCCCCCTGCAATCAACCAGTTCACCCAGGCCCTGGACCGGCAGACAGCCACTCAGCTCTTCAAACTGATGCACAAATACCGAACTGAGACCAAGCTGGAGAAAAAGAAACTACTGATGGCCCGTGCTGAGCAGAAAGCAGCTGGTAAAGGAGACGTCCCAACAAAGAGACCCCTTGTAATCAGAGCAGGTGTTAATACAGTGACCGCCTTGGTGGAGAACAAGAAAGCCAGCTGGTCATCATCTCTCATGATGTGGATCCTAGTAAACGGCTTGTTTTCCTGCTAGTTCTGTGCCGGAAGATGGGAGTCCCCTACTGCATTGTGAGGGGCAAGGCCAGACTGGGCTGCCTGGTCCATAGGAATCATTATGCAATCCCCGCTTTTACCAGTGAAGAAAAAGACTGTAAAATGAGAACCAGCCCAGTTCAGAATGGTGCAAGACCTGAAGGCCGTGAAAGAGGGCAAGACCTGAAGGCCATGAAAGAGGCTACGGTATTTGAAACCCCAACTGTGCTGAACTCGCACACTCTGCTCTCAAATGTGCCAGCAACAGTATTCACGGTGATCGACCTGGCTAGTGCTTTCTTCAGTGTTCCCCTTCACCCGGATGACCAGTTCTTGTTTGCCTTCATGCACCAGTGCAGTACACATGGACAGTGTTGCCCCATGGGGCTCAGAACAGCCCTTCACAGTTCACCAAGGCAATGTCTTCCATCCTCGCCAACTGGATTGCAGAACATGCAGAAGTCACTCTTCTACAATACGTGGATGACCTTCTCCTTTGTGTGGCTGACATCGATACCTGCACAGCCAATTCCTTGTCTCCCCTACTCTACCTGGAAGATCAGCAATGCAAGGTCTCGAAGAGCAAAGTCCAGTGGTGTCAGAAGCGAGTTACGTTCCTGGGACACTGTATTGCCCACCAAGCAAAACACCTGACAGATGACTGGAAGGCCACTGTGGAGAAGATGGCTCCCCTAACAACTCCAAAGATGCTGCAGGCCTTCCTTCTTGGTCTAGTGTCGTATTGCAGTACCTGGATCCCTGACGCCCCGGTCCTAATGCAGCCTCTGTACGATTGCATCAAAGCAAATCCGTTGCTTCTGTCGGATGCAGCCTTCAACTCGTTCATGAAATTGAAAAACTCCATAGTCTCAGTGCCAGCACTAGGCCTACCTGTCCACAAGAAGCTCTTCCGTCTCTACCTGATGGAAAAAAAAGGCCATGCTAATGGAGTCCTGACACAGATTCACAGGGGAAAACAGAGACTTTTAGGCTACTGCTCAGCCCGCTTGGATCCAGTTGCAAGAGGAGCACCCTCCTGCTTGAAGGCAATATTTGCAGTGCACACCCTCCTAGACAAGACTGCTGACATCATTCTTGGACAGCCACTGGAAATTCTCGCTCCACACGACATCTCAGCAATCCTCAATCAAACTCAGCCAAAACATCTCTCCATCGTCAGGCATCTTCGCCTCCAGTGCTCTCTGTTTTTGCCTGACAATGTCACCATCTCCAGATGCACAGTCCTCAACCCGGCCACTCTATTCCCACTCCCAAGGGGAGATGTGGATATGGACTCTTCAGAACAAATTCTTCACAAGGGTCTGGATTTCCTCCGGACGGACTGATGACCATGATTGTTTCAGCAACAGGAAACAGCAGGATTACCCATTACCCAATGTGGCGGAAGAGCCACTGAACAACCCAGAATTGATCCTCTATGTGGATGGCTCCAGATTCGCAGATGATGAAGTAAGATTCCACACGGGAAGTGCAGTGACCAGCAATCAAGAAATCCTGTGGTCCAGAAGTCTGCTGCCTAGCTTGTCAGCCGAGGAAGCAGAGCTGATAGCGCTGACGAAAACCTGCCAGATGGCGAAAAGCAAAACTGCAAACATCTATACCAATTCCAGGTACTCGCATGGCATAGCACACGACTTTGGACCCATCTGGCCTATGAGGGACTTCATCACAGCAAGCGGGACAACCGTGAAGCATCATGGAGCCATCAGGGACCTGCTGGATGCACTTCAACTTCCAAAAATGGTGGCAATTTTGAAAGTCAAAGCGCATGGAAAACTGAATACAGAAGAGGCATGAGACAATAACATGGCGGACACGGCAGCCAAAGAAACGGCCAAGGGAAGACAACATGGAGAGGTGGGAGAGGTCGTAGAGCTGGACGGCTGCTACATGAGACTGAAGACAAGAAGCCTGACAAAATGAATTCCTGGGATCTATTCAAGAAGTTGCAGGACCAGGCTCCAAAGGAGAAGAAGGAGAGCTGGATGTGGAAGGAGCAACATGTTAAAAAGGAAGGATATCTGCAATGTACTCAAAACACTGTTTACCGTGAAGCATGTACCCTATGGTGGTCCAATGGACACAGATCGAAGACACAGATGAATGATCTGATTGGTGCTTACTGGTTCGCTCCAGGGATTTCCACCCTCACAGCCAAATTCACTAGCAGCTGTCTGACCTCGGCAAATGCAAGTCTGAACATGTGGAAAAAGTCCCCCCACATCATCTGGCAAGACCACTCTACCCCTTCCAGAGAATCCAGATAGACCACATCCAGATGGCGCCAAGTGGAGGATTTGAGTACGCCCTTGTGGTCGTAGATGTGTTCTCAGGATGGCCAGAAGATTTCCCAGTGAGGAACCAGTCAGTAAAGACTACTACAAAGAAGCTACTTTCAGAAATAGTGTGCAGATACAGGGTTCCAGAAGTGATAAAGAGTGAACAGGGACCCACATTCACAGCAAATCTGACACGAGTGATCTGGTCAGCAGTAGGGTCAGATTTAAGCCTACACACTCCATACCACCCCCAAAGCAGCGTGAAAGTAGAAAGGCTAAATGGGACACTTCAGAACAGGATTTTGAAAGTTGCCCAAGAGACAAACAAACCATGGCATGAGACACCCTCAATTGCACTGTTAGTGTGAGGCACACTCCCTTAGGCCCAGAAAAGCTGTCGCCATATGAAATTTTGATTGGGTCTAGTCCCAGGTTAGAGGAATTTTTCCTCAGCAGCTGACTATGCAAAATGATATCTTGTCTGCTTATGTTATTGAACTGATCAAAAACTAATGTCCATTCTCGAGTTTTCTCTTCATTGCCAGATTCAGACTCAGTGTCCAGTATGCACTCCTTGAAGCCAGGAGACTGGGTGTTGGTGAAAAAGTTTGTAAGAAGAACACTCTATCCCAGATTTGATTGTCCTTTCCAAGTGCTGCTGTTGACACCAACACTAGAGGGAAAGCCTACTTGGATCCATGCATTGCATTGCAAGAAAGCTCCCATACCAGAAGATATAACTAAACCAGAATGATGCTGTGGATGCCCTGCCTGACCGGATAGATGACCTGCCTGATGAAGAATACACACCTTTTTCTGAGCATGCTGTTGAATAAAGAGACTTTGATTGCAAAGCCATGAACCCCTGTTAGTGACAGATCTCCTGACCGCCCATTTGCGAAAAGTCTGTACGGAGTGGGGTGCATGTACTAGGCATGTGTCAGCCCACCGGCAGCACAAAAGAGTTGCAGCGCTTCGGGACAGGAGCAGGATTAGGGCAAGTGATATCTAAGTGGGGATTGTGATGGAAATATATATGTATTTCATGTATATCTCACTTGCATGTATACTCCTATATACTATGTGGTACACCAAAGGGGGTCTTGCTGGATGGGAGATATATTACTCCCAGCAGGATAAAGTTTGGTCAGGATTTTCCCTGAACACAAGGACCTGTGATGAGGTCATAGTCACGTGAGCAGCCCAGGTGATGTGTACCTCACCTGAGGGTGTGGTCTAGGGCTATTTAATAAGGATCTGTTGTAGTGTGTGTGTGTGGAAGAGAAGGAACTTGGCTGGAGCCAGCCTGGATACTTGATTTTTGGTACACTGTGTCAGTGAACTCACGGAAGCAGATTCCAGACCACCAGGGGAATGGCACCTGGCGGTCACTGCTGGCCTGCAGCCGCTTAGTTAAGCCCGTCCCAACAATGGTGAGTCTGGGAACAGTGGTTCTCCAAGCTGGAGTGTATTTATATTCTGTTTTTGTTTATGTTATCCGGACTGAAAAAGTATTATTAAACCACTGAATTTTGGACTTGAAGCCTGTGTGTTGCCTCATTACTGTGGCCCGGCCACTGCCTACCAGAGCGAATCCCTACATTTGGTGGCTTGAATGCGGGCAGACGCAGTGAGGTCAGGCTGTTTTTTCGGAGGATTTTTTTTTCTTCTTTTCTTCATGCCAGTGGATGTCCTGGGTGAAAAGTGTGCTGAAAAACCAGGTGGAAAACTGTCCGGAAATGGAGAGCACGGTAAAGTTGCTTATGGAGGCCATGTGACAACAGCAGCAGGCTACGCAGCAGCAACAGCTGGCTATGCAGCAGGTTACGCAGCAGCAGGCCATGCAGCAGCAGGAGGCTATGCAGCAGGTTACGCAGCAGCAGGAGGCTACGCAGCAGCAGCTGATATTTAATCAGCAGCAACAGGAAACCAACCGGCTGCTGATACAGCACATCACAGCGCCACAGACAGCCGGAGCTTCCCAGGGCCGCCCGGATGTCCGGAAAGCGGTGCGTGCAGCGATCCCAAAGATGGAGAAATCGGATGACGTCGAGGTATACCTGGAAATGTTTGAAGGAGTGGCTGAAAGGGAGAGACTACCCTGGGACCAGTGGGCACAAATCATTGCTCCGTTTCTGGCTACAGAGCATGCGAAAGCCTATCAGGACCTATCCCCCGATAAACAGAAAGACTACCTGATCATCAAGGGTGAGTTACTCGCACGTCTTGGGGAAAATGTCTGGGTCCGGGCTCAGCGGGTACGTAAGTGGGAGTTTTCCCCCTCCGAACCGGCTCTCGGTCTCAGTATTACGACTTGGTACACCTGGTAAAAAAGTGGTTGCAGCCGGAGGTGTTGTCGCCCAGCGCTATGCTGGAACGTATCGTGACTGATATATTTTGGAGAGCTTTGCCCCACACCCTTCAAACCTGGGTGGGACAGGGAGGCACTACTAATCCCCTCCAGATGGTAGACCTCGTGGAAAGATATGGGGCTACCAAGGAGCTACAGGGAGAGACTCCCCGGAAAGTAACGAGAAAGTTTCCCAAAACTTCACCCACGGAGCGGCGAGCCGAGACCCGGAAGGTCGCTTAAGACGGGTCTGGGGACGAAAGGGGCCCCATAATCTGCTGGCGGTGCCAAGAACCAGGACATGTGAGAGCTGATTTCCCCACCTGTCTGAGCCCATGGACACAAACTTTGGGTGCTATAAGTCTCATTATGCCGAACACAGGTGTGCCGTGGGCAACCTAAAGGGTCCCAGTATGAACCATTTGTGTAAAGTGGAGGTGGAGGGTGCCCCTGCTATGGCTCTACTGGACTCAGGGAGTCTTTTGACCCTAGTAGGTGCCAACCACGTGCAAATCAGCGAATATACTGGTCAGAAAATGGGCGTGTTATGTATACATGGGGACCTAAAAGATTATCCTACCGCTCTGGTGATGATAAACACGCCAGCGGGGAGGCGGTGCCACGAGGTGGGCCTGGTGGTGAACTTGCATTATGACATAATAATTGGAAGAGATTTTCCGTTATTTTCAGTGCTGTGGCCTGTAGTTGTCCCTCACGCTAAACGGTCGCCGGCACCAGTGGCAACCAGGTTGCATTCTCCCGAAGTGGGGCATGAACCTGGTGACCCAGAGGAAGAAGTGCTGGCAGTAGGAGTAACCTTCCCTTTGGTGGAGGAGGGAAAAACTTCTCCCATAGAAGTGTTAGTGTTAGCTGGAGAGATGGAAGACTTGCCACCGGGACCAGAATTGTCAGACTTAAATGTGGCAGGTGACAATTTTGGTACGACGCAACTCCGAGACCCTACGTTGGCTCGAGCCTGAGAAAATGTACTGGTTGTCAATGGGGAACTCCAACAACCCGGGGCAGCTACAGAATTTCCCCATTTCAAGCTGAACCAAGATTTGCTGTATCGGGTCGAGAAAATATGGGGGGAGAATGTCGAGCAATTGCTGGTACCTCAGGCATATCGTAGGCTGGTAATGGACTTAGCGCATGCGCATGTACTGGGGGGACATTTGGGCCAAAAGAAAACCCTAGACAGAATTCTACAGCGGTTTTACTGGCTAGGGGTCTATGAAGAAGTAAAACAGTATTGTAGTTCCTGTCCAGTGTGCCAGGTAACCAGCCCTCAGCCTCATTTTCGGAGTCCCTTGGTGCCATTACCAATTATAGAAGTACCGTTTGAGAGATTAGCTATGGATTTGGTGGGGCCTGTTAATAAATCAGCAAGGGGTCACCAACACATCCTCGTAGTTGTAGATTACGCTACCAGGTATCCTGAGGCTATTCCCCTGCGTCACACATCAGCTAAGCTCATTGCAAAAGAACTCATGAGTATGTTCACACGGGTGGGAATCCCTCAAGCAATCTTAACAGATCAAGGAACCCCCTTTATGTCCCAAATTATGAAGGAACTCTGCCATCTGTTAAATGTTAAACAGTTACTCACATTGGTCTATCATCCCCAAACAGATGGGTTGGCAGAAAGATTTAATAAGACCCTGAAAAATATGTTAAAAAAAGCAGTCTCCAAAGATGGTAAGGACTGGGATCTCTTGCTGCCATATTTATTGTTTGCAGTGCGGGAGGTGCCCCAGGCATCTACGGGGTTCTCGCCCTTCGAACTATTATATGGCAGACATCCCCATGGCTTGCTCGATATAGCCAAAGAGGCCTGGGAGAACCAACCTACTCCCCACAAAAGTGTGATAGAACATGTGGCAAAAATGCAAGAGAGAATGGAGACAGTCCAACCGTTAGTCCGAGAACATATGGAGGCAGCACAAAGGTCGCAGAGGCAGGTCTATAACCGGGAGGCACGGGTAAGGTCCTTTAACCCTGGGGATTGGGTGTTGGTACTTGTGCCTACGGTAGATAGTAAGTTTCTTGCTAGGTGGCAGGGACCGTACGAGATTATGGAGAAGGTGGGTCCAGTAAATTATAAGGTACATCAACCGGGTCGGAGAAAGCCAGAGCAGGTGTACCTGTCACGCTGTCTAATGATATGAATACAATGTCAGTAAACTATTTATACAGGAACCACACTCAATACAACATATAGTTTAGCAACATCAGAATGTAAGTATAAAATAGATTTACCTGACACAATATCTGCAGAACTTAGGGTTAATCTTGAATGTCACGCTGTCTAATGATATGAATACAATGTCAGTAAACTATTTATACAGGAACCACACTCAATACAACATATAGTTTAGCAACATCAGAATGTAAGTATAAAATAGATTTACCTGACACAATATCTGCAGAACTTAGGGTTAATCTTGAGGACTAGATGTGCAGAAACGATATAGTTGAACTCAGGGTTAATCTTGAGGACTTGATGAGCTGTAACAGGAAAGAGGAGGACCGGGGTCTAACCTGACCCTACACTGGGGTCCTAACTAATCCCTTTCCTTGGAGGTACTGATAATGGTTCAGAGGTCCAAGTCTCCAGCCTAACCCTGTCTCCTGTCAGACCCTGAACCCTGTAATCAGTCCTAAGAAGGATCCTGATTACCACCAAAGGGATATGGGCTGATCTCAGCTAAATACACAGATTAGACATATAAGACAGACAGGATAGCACTCACTTGCATACACATTCAAACACTGAAGGAACATAAAAATGTCTGGGAAATAAACTCTAAACAAGTTGAGCTTAAACAGCTAAGGAGCTCTCAACTTAAGTCTATACAGATTCATTCCTATCTGTGGTCTGCATGAAGGATTTCACTGGCAACTCCCAAAGCAGACAACCAGGAATTTAAAGGAAACCAATCAACAAATAATCAATTGCAGCCGGGAGAAACTGCACCCAGTCCCAGCACCGAGCACAGACAGAATTAACTCCCTAGCTGCCAAACACAAAGAAACAGCAACTCAGCTGTGAGAAGTCAAAACGTGCAACCGCGACGATCTTCGTGGCAATGCACACGTGACAGTACCCCCCCTTCTACGAGGGGCCTCCGGACCCTCAGGGCCAGGCCTGCCCGGGTGAGTTCTGTGGAAGGTCTGAACCAAACGATCTGCGTTAACATCGGACGCAGGGACCCACGTCCTCTCCTCCGGACCATATCCCTTCCAATGCACCAAGTACTGAAGGGACCGGCGATTCAGACGAGAGTCAATGATTTTTGATACTTGAAATTCCAAGTTACCATTGACCAACACTGGAGGAGGAGGTAGAGGTGACGGTATGACTGGTGCCACATACCTTTTAAGTAATGACTTGTGGAACACATTATGAATTTTAAACGTAGAAGGGAGTTCCAGACGAAATGCCACAGGATTAATTATGGAACTGATCCTGTACGGCCCGATGAATCTGGGACCCAGTTTCCAGGAGGGCACTTTAAGTTTTATATTCCTGGTAGACAACCATACCAGATCGTTCACATTCAGATCTGGACCAGAAACTCTCCTCCTATCAGCCATACGTTTGTAACGGTTCCCCATCGTACTCAAATTATTCAATACACCTCGCCACACAGAAGCAAGTGACGACGAGAAACGCTCCTCCTCAGGAACCCCAGAAGGACCCCCCCATTGAAAGTACAAAACTGGGGATGAAAACCATATGCCCCAAAAAACGGGGACTTACCAGTGGACTCGCTCCGCCTGTTGTTAAGAGCGAACTCTGCCAAAGGCAAGAAAGAAGACCAGTCCTCCTGGTTCTCCGATACAAAACACCGGAGAATGAGATATGTCTCTAAACTCTGATTCAGACGCTCTGTCTGACCATTGGTCTGTGGATGAAAAGCCGAGGAAAACGACAATTGCATCCCCGACGTAAACAAAATGCCCTCCAAAATTTGGACACAAACTGAGACCCCCTATCTGACACCACATCAGAAGGCAACCCATGAAGTCTCACGATCTCCCTAATGAACACCTGCGCCAGAGTTTTAGCATTAGGGAGTGCAGGAAGAGCAACGAAATGTGCCATCTTACTGAACCTGTCAACAACCACCAGTATGACAGTATTCCCAGACGACGGAGGAAGGTCCGTAATGAAGTCCATAGATAAATGGGTCCATGGACGCTCCGGAAGTTTCAAAGGTAAAAGGGTCCCAGACGGACGGGTATGAGGAGTTTTAGAGCGAGCACAAACCCCACAGGACGTGACAAAAGTTATAACATCTTTATTAGCGTTAGGCCACCAAAATCGTCGAGAAAGAAGATCTAAAGTAGCCTTACTCCCTGGATGTCCTGCTAAAGCAGAATTATGATGTGCCTCAATAACCTTTTGTCTCAACTGATTCGGGACAAACAGTCTCCCTGGAGGTCCTGCAGGGGCGTCCCCCTGAGACTCTAACACCTCCTCCTCAAGCTCAGAACATACAGCCGACACTACCACCCCTCCTGAAGGATAGGAATCGGGTCGTCCGTTTTCCCGGCCCCTGGGAAACTGCGAGACAAGGCATCCGCCTTTACATTCTTAGACCCCGGACGATAAGTGACGACAAAATTAAACCTGGTAAAAAATAATGACCATCGAGCTTGTCTGGAATTCAGACGCTTAGGGATTCTAAATACAGCAGGTTCTTGTGATCAGTAATAACGGTGACCGGGTGGACTGCCCCCTCCAAAAAGTGACGCCATTCTTCAAAAGCCAATTTAATGGCCAAAAGTTCCCTATTGCCGATATCATAATTCCTTTCGGCGGACGACAATTTCTTAGAAAAGAAAGCGCACGGATGCCATTTACCAGGGGACAGACCCTGGGACAATATAGCACCCACCCCTACGTCAGACGCGTCCACCTCTACAATGAACGGCTGAGATACATCTGGTTGGATGAGAACGGGTGCTGAAGCAAAACATCTTTTTAAAGAGGAAAAGGCTTGGCAAGCTTTGTCCGACCACCTAGAAAAATCCGTCCCTTTTCTCGTCATGTCAGTGAGAGGTTTGACGACAGACGAGAAATTACAAATAAATTTCCGGTAGTAATTAGCAAACCCCAAAAAACGCTGCAGAGCCTTAAGATCCCCTGGCTGATCCATTCAAGCACTGCTCTCACCTTTTCAGGGTCCATCCGGAAACCGGAGGCTGACACCAAAAAACCCAAAAACTGAAGTTCCTGTACGGCAAACACACACTTCTCCAGTTTGGCGTATAGTTTATTGTCTCGCAAGATCTGCAACACCTGTCTCACATGCCCCTGGTGAGACACAAGATCTGGCGAGTAAATTAAAATGTCATCCAAATATACGACCACAAACACCCCCACAAGGTGACGAAAAATGTCATTAACAAAATGTTGGAATACTGCTGGAGCAGTAGTCAGACCAAAAGGCATGACCAGGTTTTCATAATGTCCCTCTGGCGTGTTAAACGCCGTTTTCCACTCATCCCCCTCTTTTATCCCAATCAGATTATACGCCCCCCTGAGATCTAATTTAGAGAACCATTTGGCGCCAACAATTTGATTGAAGAGATCAGGAATAAGAGGGAGTGGATACGGATCTCGAACAGTAATCCGATTAAGTTCGCGGAAATCCAAGCAAGGGCGTAGGCCTCCATCTTTTTTCTTCACAAAGAAGAACCCCGCGGCCACAGGGGAAGATGAAGGTCTAATATGCCCTTTGGCCAGACTTTCAGAAATATAATCTTTCATAGCCTGTCTTTCAGGACCAGAAAGATTATACAACCTAGCTTTAGGCAACTTAGCATCAGGAAGTAGATTAATAGAGCAGTCATACACGCGATGAGGAGGCAACTCCCGACACCCTCCTCAGAGAAAACATCCCCAAAATCCTCCAAAAAAGGAGGCAATGTACTAGGTACGACCGCACTGATGACTGTGTTCATGCAGTTGCTTTTGCAAAACTCACCCCATTGGGTTATCTCTCTGGACTGCCAATTAATCACAGGGTTATGTTTAACCAGCCAAGGCAGTCCCAACACAATGGGAGTAGGTAGACCCTCCAAAACATAACAAGATAATTGTTCCTATGTATTGCCCCTACCCGAAGGTCAATGTTATGAACCTCATGAACAAAGCTACCTTGGCCGAGAGGCCTGGCGTCAATGGAGAAAATAGGGATTGGTTTGACCAATACATTCAGATGCATACCTTGAGCCTGAGCAAACTGAGCGTCAACCAGATTAGCCCCGGAACCACTATCCAGAAGAACAGACAATCTCTTCACTCTAGTACCAACCACCACCTCCACTGGTACAAGGAACTGAGAAGAACCGGCGGATGAAATACATACTCCCAGGTTGTCGTCCACCACACAACCTGGGATTAGCAGTTTTCCGGCGACTTTTTACTTAACAAGACACGGGATGGACATTCTCCAACAAAATGTCCCTCTTTCCCGCAGAAAAAACACCTTCTAGTCCTGCGGCGTGCCGCCAATCCCCTGCTACGAAAAGATGTCCCTCCCAACTGCATAGGCTCATCCGAACAGACAAGGGGAACCTCAACATAAGGGACTTTAGTAGTAGGTGGAGTAACAACAGGGAGTGGAGTTACCTCACCCCTCTCCCGAAGCCGTCTATCAGTACGGATAGCTAGGGCCATAGCAGCCTCCAGAGAAGGAGGAGACTCATACTGAGCCAAAACGTCTTTTAATTTGTCAGAAAGCCCATGATAAAACTGGCTCCTAAGAGCTGGGTCATTCCACTGAGTATCCGTGGCCCATCTACGAAACTCAGAAGCAAATTCCTCCGCCGGACGATCTCCCTGCTGTATTTTACATAATTTGGTCTCAGCAAGAGAGACCCGATCTGGGTCATCATATACCAATCCCAGAGCAGTAAAGAATTGATCTACAGACTGTAGAGCCGGGGATCCCGGAGGAAGGGAAAATGCCCAGGATTGAGGGTCCCCTTGAAGAAGTGAGATAACAATTCCCACTCTCTGCTCATCACTCCCTGATGATCGCGGCCGAAGCCCAAAATACAATTTACATGCCTCCCGGAAGGTAAAAAATTTGTCTCGCCCACCAGTGAACCTATCTGGAAGAGCTACTTTAGGTTCAACTCTGGTTTGCTCCAGGGGAGACAAAACTTTGGACTTAATGTCCGTCAGCTCCATGGATAATCCCTGCAACTGCAGAGCCAGCTGGGCTTCTGGATCCATGGTAACAGAGAATTTTTTATGCGCCAGTGAAAATGTCACGCTGTCTAATGATATGAATACAATGTCAGTAAACTATTTATCAGGAACCACACTCAATACAACATATAGTTTAGCACATCAGAATGTAAGTATAATAATGATTTACCTGACACAATATCTGCAGAACTTAGGTTAATCTTGAATGTCACGCTGTATAATGATATGAATACAATGTCAGTAAACTATTTATACAGGAACCACACTCAATAAAACATATAGTTTGCAACATCTAGAATGTAGTAACCAATGTTCTACACAATATCTGCAGAACTGGGTTTATCTGAGGATAGATGTGCAGAAACGATATATTGAACTCAGTAATCTAACTTATACTTAACAAAGAGAGACCGGGCACTGACCACCTGGGGTCAATACCTTTCTTGGAGGTACTGATATGGTTCAGAGCAAGTTCAGCTAACCTCCATCAGACCCTGACGAATGTAGAATCTATAGTCTAAGGATTGAGGACTCATAATACCAGATTGCATGAAACAGAGCTTTTACATAAACGAGGATAAAGCGGAAATCTAGTTAGGACCTGAATACGGAGGACCTGACGTGGCTATCAGGCTCGCATAATTTGCCATCTTATGCGCTAAGACTTCTCAATTTTTCATATTCTAAGGTAATGATGCAATTCATTTTTCATATTTTCATATTTCGTGTTTGCAAGCTATAGCGCTACAGTGTGCTACCTTTTTTTCTTGTATGTATATGAGTTGGTGACTCTAGTTTAGCACCTGTTCACACTGAATCTATGTTTGGATGTGCCGGTCAGTTTTTTGATATGTATTCATTTACCTTCTACCTGAGCAACTCACCTGGTGGTCACAGGCTTTTTAATTACAACAGGTTCATCACCCCTCCACAGAGATGTAGATTTTAGTCTGAAGAGAGGACTCATATGTTCCATGCAGACAGACTTTTCTAAAGCGAGGATAGGCATTAGTTAGGACCTGATATACGAGAGGAGCCTTGACGTGGCTATCAGGCTCGCATAATTTGGCCATCTTATGCGCTAAGACTTCTCAATTTTTCATATTTCTAAGGTAATGATGCAATTCATTTTTCATATTTTTCATATTTCGTGTTTGCAAGCTATAGCGCTACAGTGTGCTACCTTTTTTTCTTGTATGTATATGAGTTGGTGACTCTAGGTTTAGCACCTGTTCACACTGAATCTATGTTTGGATGTGCCGGTCAGTTTTTTGATATGTATTCATTTACCTTCTACCTGAGCACTCCACCTGGTGGTCACAGGCTTTTTAATTACAACAGGTTCATCACCCCTCCACAGAGATGTAGATTTTAGTCTGAAGAGAGGACTCATATGTTCCCATGCAGACAGACTTTTCTAAAGCGAGGATAGGCATTAGTTAGGACCTGATATACGAGAGGAGCCTTGACGTGGCTATCAGGCTCGCATAATTTGGCCATCTTATGCGCTAAGACTTCTCAATTTTTCATATTTCTAAGGTAATGATGCAATTCATTTTCATATTTTTCATATTTCGTGTTTGCAAGCTATAGCGCTACAGTGTGCTACCTTTTTTTCTTGTATGTATATGAGTTGGTGACTCTAGGTTTAGCACCTGTTCACCTACTAAGATCTAATTTTTCATTTTTAGGTATGATGATATTTTTCATATTTTCAATTTGTTTGCAGCTATGCGCACAGTGTTACCTTTTTTCTTGTATGTTATGAGTTGGTGACTCTAGGTTTAGACCTGTTCACACTGAATCTATGTTTGGATTGCGGTCAGTTTTTTGTTATGTATCATTTACCTTTACCTGAGCATCCACTGGTGGTCACAGGCTTTTTAATTACAACAGGTTCATCACCCTCCACAGAGATGTTGATTTTGTCTGAAGAGAGGACTCATATGTTCCCATGCGACAGACTTTTCTAAAGCGGGATAGCTTAGTTAGACTATTACAACCTTTTTTCTTATGTGATATTTGGCTCTATTAGCCTGTCCCAATTTTCTATTTGGTAGTGGCATTTTTTATATTTTCATATTCGTTTACTATGCGCTACAGTGTGGTCCTTTTCTTTTTATAGTGTACACTAGGTTTATCACCTTTCACAGAATCTATGTTTGAGGCGGTCATTTTTGAAGATTTTTCTACTGAGCATCATTGGTCAAGGCTTTTTAATTACAACAGGTTCTACGCTCACAGGTGTAATTTTAGTCTTAGAAGACTCATATTTCATCAAATTTTCTAAGCGAGGATAGGCATTATTAGATGATTTCATGGTTCACTTAGCGCTAATTGCCTTTTTTTTTCGTAAGATTTATTGTGCTTAGTTTAGTACATGCAATCATTTATTTGATGTGTGCAAGTATTGGTAATTGTTTACCTTTTTATTCCTGTGTAATGGTTTTTAGTTACAAAGTTCACACTACTCTGAGGTAGTTTTTTGATAGATCTTACTATGTCCATCACGTGTTTCCTAGCTTTAATTGCATAGGTTAGACCCTCACAGAGAGTGAAGCTGAGAGGCTTATCAGGCGAAATTTGCACTTACGCAAGACTTTCAATTTATTTAGGAATGATAGAAGCTTCTGTTATATTTCGGTTTAATGCATCTATGCGTAGACTTCTATTTTTTATTATAGGTAGTGACTTAGTTTCACTGTTCACATGATTTGAGTATGGCGTCAGGGTTTTTTGTTGTATTATTTACTGGACTCTGGTTTACAGCTTTTTAATTACACGTTTGATCCCCGTCATTGAGTTTGTATTTTATTCTGAGAAGCAATCCCTGGGACAGCTTTTTAAACAGAGCAAGTTAGACCATCTACAGAGAGATTTGCTGAAAGGACCATATTTCCATGCGCAACTTCACAGATTTATATTTTAGGAATGATACAAGACTTTCTTTCAGTGTATTGCATCTTATGCGCTAAGTTCTCAATTTTTTTTTGTATGTAATGATGATTGTTTTCTAGTTTAGCTGTTCCAGAATTATGTTTCGATGTGGCTACTTTTTTTGTATGTATTATTTGACCTCTACGTGCACTCCACGTGACATGTTTGATTCTACAGGTTTTTATACTCATCTTAATTTTACAGAGTCATGTTCACCTTTGCAATAACTAGTTCAAACTCAGAGGATTAGTTAGGACGGATATATGAAGAGCTTACGTTTCAAGCGCATTATTGGACTTTCAGAGCTTAAGATTCAGTTTTCATATTTGCATATATGGTAAATGATTTCATTTTTCATATTTCTGTTAAGCTATAGTCATGTGCTATTTTTTTCTTAGCTATAGTGGTGACTTTTTTTAACTGTTCGACTTGTTTGATGTTCCGATCTAGTTTTTGTATGTTCTCATTTTTTATGATCATTACCTTTGTGAGTCACGTGGACTTTTTAATTACACAGGTTCTCACCCCTCCACAGAGATGTAGATTTAGTCAAGAGAGGACTCATATGTTCCCATGCAGACAGACTTTTCTAAACGAGGATAGGCATTAGTTAGGACCTGATATACAGAGGAGCCTTGACGTGGCTATCAGGCTCGCTAATTTGGATCTTATGCGCTAAGACTTCTCAATTTTTCATTTTGTAAGTGAATATTCAATTTTATTCTTTTACGTTGCAAGTTGCGCTACAGTTTTTTTTTTGTATTATGTGATTGGTACCTCTATTAACTGTTGTTACCGTATTATGTTTGGATGTTCGTCATTTACTTTATGAGATCATACCTTTCACGGCTTATACACTGGTTCTCACCGCTTTTAAGTAAGTTATACCTCCAAGGATTAGATTTGCAGAAGATTCATATGTGCCATTAGTAGGACTTTCTAAGACGAGGTATAGGCATATTGGACTTATCCTAAGGACCTATTTGCTATTCAGGTGCAATTTTTTCATTTATCGTAAGTTCTCAATTTCTTACTAAGTGTATACTATTCATTTTTATATTATTGTATTGGTTTGCACTTACGTACGTGTGCTACCTTTTTTTCTTGTATGTATATGATTGTCTCTAGGTTTAGCACCTGTTACACATGAATCATGTTTGGATTGCCGGTCAGTTTTTTGATATGTAATCATTTACCTTTCCTGAGCACTCCACTGGTGGTCACAGCTTTTAATTACAAGGTCATCACCCTCACAGGATGTAATTTTAGTCTGAAGAGAGGACTCATAATTTCCATGCAGACATCTTTTCTAGCGAGATAGCTTAGTTAGCTGATATACGAAGGGCCTTGTGTCTAGCTGCATAATTTGGC
Source organism: Oophaga sylvatica (assembly GCA_033576555.1). Classification (NCBI taxonomy): domain Eukaryota; kingdom Metazoa; phylum Chordata; class Amphibia; order Anura; family Dendrobatidae; genus Oophaga; species Oophaga sylvatica. Next base: position 346,159,478 of record JARQOD010000003.1, on the reverse strand, counting down.
CATTTAGCGCTAGACTTCTCAATTTTTCATATTTCTATAGTAATTCATTTACTTTCATATTCTGTTTGCAAGCTATACGCTACAGTGTGCTACCTTTTTTTCTGATGTAATATTGGGACTCTAGTTTAGCACCTTTCACACTGACTTGTTTGATGGCGGCATTTTTGACTGTATTCATACCTTACCTGACATCCACCTGGTGGCACTCTTTTAATTCACAGGTTCATCACCCTCCAAGAGATGAATTTAGTCTGAAGAGGCTATTTTCATGCAGACCTTTCTAAGGAGATTTGCTTAGTTAGGACCTAGTTAACAGAACCTTGACGTGGCTACAGTGCATTTTGGCCATTATTATGCTAAGACTTCTCAATTTTTCATATTTCTAAGGTAATGATGAATTCATTTATATTTTCATATTTCGTGTTCAAGTTAGCTAAGTGTGACCTTTTTTTCTGTAGTATAGATTGTGACTCTAGGTTAGCACTGTTCACAAGGGAGCTACTGTATCACCTTGCCTCATGTAAGATTATTTCATTCAGGATAATTTTCTTTTCGAGTTCTAGTCTTTTTTGAGAAAGTGGGATGGTTGACTGTATAACTTAATTTTTAAGTTTCATTATTTACAGATTTTAAAAATGTAAGATACGAAGAGGCTGCAGACTTAGTAGGATATTCATCTAGGTATATTTTCATTTCTATTTCATATCTTATTTTTTTTTTTTATTGTTTTTTGTATGATTGAATCTATGTTTGGATGTGCCGGTCATTTTTGAATGTATTCATTTACCTTCTACCTGGCACCTTCCACCTGGTGTTACAGGCATTTAACTTACAACAGGTTCATCACCCTCCACAGAGATGTAGATTTTAGCCTGAAGAGGACTCATATTTCCCATGCAGACAGACTTTTCTAAAGCGAGGATAGGCATTAGTTAGGACCTGATATACGAGAGGAGCCTTGACGTGGCTATCAGGCTCGCATAATTTGGCCATCTTATGCGCTAAGACTTCTCAATTTTTCATATTTCTAAGGTAATGATGCAATTCATTTTTCATATTTTTCATATTTCGTGTTTGCAAGCTATAGCGCTACAGTGTGCTACCTTTTTTTCCTTTAAAAGGACCAGCTAACCTCTTTTCAGTGATTGCTCCATTAACACAGGTGTAGGTGTTGATGAGGACATGGCTGGAGATCAATCTGTCATGATTAAGTAAGAATGACACCACTGGACACTTTAAAAGGAGGCTGGTGCTTGGCATCATTGTTTCTCTTCTGTTAACCATGGTTATCTCTAAAGAAACACGTGCAGTCATCATTGCAATGCACAAAAATGGCCTAACAGGGAAGAGTATCGCAGCTAGAAAGATTGCACCTCAGTCAACAATCTATCGCATCATCAAGAACTTCAAGGAGAGAGGTTCCATTGTTGCCAAAAAGGCTCTAGGGCGCCCAAGAAAGACCAGCAAGCGCCAGGACCGTCTCTGAAAAGTGTTTCAGCTGTGGGATCGAGCTACCAGCAGTGCAGAGCTTGCTCAGGAATGGCAGCAGGCAGATTTGAGTGCATCTGCACGCACTGTAAGGCGGAGACTCTTGGAGCAAGGCCTGGTCTCAAGGAGGGCAGCAAAGAAGCCACTTCTCTCCAGAAAAAACATCATGGACAGACTGATATTCTGCAAAAGGTACAGGCAGTGGACTGCTGAGGACTGGGGTAAAGTTATTTTCTCTGATGAATCCCCTTTTCGATTGTTTGGGACATCAGGAAAACGCCTCATTCGGAGAAGACAAGGTGAGCGCTACCACCAGTCTTGTCTCATGCCAACTGTTAAGCATCCTGAAACCATTCATGTGTGGGGTTGCTTCTCAGCCAAGGGAATCGGCTCTCTCACAGTCTTGCCTAAAAACACAGCCATGAATAAAGAATGGTACCAGAATGTCCTCCAAGAGCAACTTCTCCCAACCCTCCAAGAGCAGTTTGGCGATCAACAATGCCTTTTCCAGCATGATGGAGCACCTTGCCATAAAGCAAAGGTGATAACTAAATGGCTCAGGGAACAAAACATAGAGATTTTGGGTCCATGGCCTGGAAACTCCCCAGATCTTAATCCCATTGAGAACTTGTGGTCAATCATCAAGAGACGGGTGGACAAACAAAAACCTAAAAATTCTGACAAAATGAAAGCATTGATTGTGCAAGAATGGACTGCTATCAGTCAGGATTTGGTCCAGAAGTTGATTGAGAGCATGCCAGGGAGAATTGCAGAGGTCATGAAGAAGAAGGGTCAACACTGCAAATATTGACTTGCTGCTTTAACTCATTCTGACTGTCAATATAAGCTTTTGTTACTCATATGTTTGCAATTATATTTCTGTCTGTGATAAAAACATCTGTCAAACACACACATAAAACCAGAGGGCAGCAGATCATGTGAAAATATAATATTTGTGTCATTCTCAAAACTTTTGGCCATGACTGTACTCAAGATAAATTGCACAACATCTTTGCGGGTCTAATTTCTCCTGTTACCCTTGTGAAAATAAAAATTTGGGGGCGAAAAGATCAGCGCATTCAGGAGAAATTTCACAACAAATCTTGTGATTCATTTTCTCTTTTTAAACTTGTGAAAATTAAAAAAAATGGTTCTGAAGTAAAATGTTTGTAAAAAAAAGTTAAATGTTAATTTTTTCCTCCCACATTGCTTCAGTTCCTGTGAAGCATGTAAAGGGTTAATGAACTTCTTGAATGTGGTTTTGAGCACCTTAAGGGGTGCAGTTTTAAGAATGGTGTCCCTTTTTGGTATTTTCTGTTATGTGCGCCCCTCAAAGTGACTTTAAATGTGATATGGTGCCTAAAAAATGGTTTTGTAAATTTTGTTGTAAAAATGAGAGATCGCTGGTCAAATTTAAGCCTTATAATTTCCTAACAAAAAAAAATTTTGTTCCCAAAATTGTGCTGATGTAAAGTAGACATGTGGGAAATGTTATTTATTAAGTATTTTGTGTGATATATCTCTCTGATTTAAGGGGTTAAGAATTAAAATTTGAAAATTGCAAAATTTTAAAAATTTTCGCCATATTTCTCTTTTTTTCATAAATAAACGCAAGTCGGATCGAATAAATTTTACCATTAACATGAAGTACAATACGAAAAAACAGTCTCAGAATCAGCAGGATCCGTTAAAGCGTTCCAGAGTTATAACCTGTCATGGGTGCATCGCCACGAAAATTGTCGCGATTGCACATTCTGACTTCTCGCAGCTGAGTTGCTGTTTCTTTGTGTTTGGTAATGAGGGAGTTAATTTTACCTAGCTCTTTGCTAAGACTAGGTCCAGCCTCGCCCGGCTGCTTTTGATTATGTTCTAATTAGCTTCCTTTATATAGCTGCCAGTCTGCTGGTTAGATGCCGGTGAAAGCATTCATACAGACTGCAGATAGGATCGGTTCTGAGAAGACTTAAGCTAAGAGCTCTTTTGTTGTTTCTCCTCACCTTGCTTATAGTTTATCTCCTAGACCTTTGGTGTTCCCTCTGTGTTTTATTGTTGTATGCAAGACAGTATTTACGTTTTCCCCTGTCTGTCTCGTTTGTCTATACTGTTTGTTAACCTTTACCTGTCCATTCCCTATGTTGGTAATCAGGGTCCTTCTAAGGACTAGATTACAGTGGTGAGGGATTTATAGGAGACAGGGTTTACGCTGGTGGCCTGGACCTCTGTACCATTAATAGTACCTCCAGGTAGAGGGACTAGTCAGGACCCCAGTTTAGGGTCAGCTTAGACCCCGGTCCACCTCTATCCAGAGACAGCGTGAAAAGGATTCAGTATTGATCTACAGGATATTATGTCAGGTAATACTATGCTATATATACATATTAATGTTACCTATTTATATGTTATATAGAATGTTGTCCCACTTGATAGATTACTGACATTATATATTTATACATCTGCTAGACAGCGTGACATAACCTCATAAAGTGACAGTGGCCAGAATTGTAAAAATTGGCATGGTCATTAAGCTGCAAATTCGCTCTGTCACTAAGGGGTTAATACTATTATTATTTAGTTATTTATTTATTATGCTTTGCTTATATAGCACTATATTATTCTGCAGCGCTTTACATATATTATCATTACTGACCCCAATGGGGCTCACAATCTAAATTCTCTATTAGTATCTCTTTGGAACGTGGGAGGATACCGGAGAACACGCAGGAAACCCACGCAAACACAGGGAGAACATACAAACTCCTTGCAGATTTTATCCTTGGTGGATTTCCAACCCTGGATCCTAGAACTGAAAGCCTGCAGTGCTAACCACTGAGCCACCATGCTTACTGCAGGGTATTTTCTCATTGTTTTTATACTGTTTTCTTTTTGTAATAGTCACAGTGTGAATGTGCACCTACACACTGCACTTATACCAACAGGTGTGTCGACCCATTTTTCTGTTCTTGGTGTAATTCTTAATATCGATATTATTCTGTATATATAACTGAACAGTACCACTTCTTCTGTCTTATATACTAGTATATACACTGCACAGACCACTTCTCCTGTCATATACTTTATATAATTCTCAGTACATGCTTTTATACTGTGTATATACAGTGCACATACCACTTCTCTGTCTTATTACTATATATAATTCTCAGTACATGCTTTTATACTGTGTATATACACTGCACAGTACCACTTCTCCTGTCATATACTTTATATAATTCTCAGTACATGCTTTTATACTGTGTATATACAGTGCACAGTGCCACTTCTCCTGTCTTATATACTATATATAATTCTCAGTACATGCTTTTATACTGTGTATATACACTGCACAGTACCACTTCTCCTGTCTTATATACTATGTATAATTCTCAGTACATGCTTTTATACTGTGTATATACAGTGCACAGTGCCACTTCTCCTGTCTTAAATAATATGTATAATTCTCAGTACATGCTTTTATACTGTGTATATACACTGCACAGTACCACTTCTCCTGTCTTATATACTATATATAATTCTCAGTACATGCTTTTATACTGTGTATATACACTGCACAGTACCACTTCTCCTGTCTTATATACTATATATAATTCTCAGTACATGCTTTTATACTGTGTATATACACTGCACAGTAGCACTTCTCCAGTCTTATATACTATGTATAATTCTCAGTACATGCTTTTATACTGTGTATATACAGTGCACAGTACCACTTCTCCTGTCTTATATACTATGTATATACACTGCACAGTACCTCTTCTCCAGTCTTATATACTTTATATAATTCTCAGTACATGCTTTTATACTGTGTATATACAGTGCACAGTACCACTTCACCTGTCTTAAATACTATGTATAATTCTCAGTACATGCTTTTATACTGTGTATATACACTGCACAGTACCACTTCTCTTGCCTTATATACTATATATAATTCTCAGTACATGCTTTTATACTGTGTATATACACTGCACAGTGCCATTTCTCCAGTCTTATATACTATGTATAATTCTCAGTACATGCTTTTATACTGTGTATATACACTGCACAGTAGCACTTCTCCAGTCTTATATACTATGTATAATTCTCAGTACATGCTTTTATACTGTGTATATACACTGCACAGTAGCACTTCTCCAGTCTTATATACTATGTATAATTCTCAGTACATGCTTTTATACTGTATATATACACTGCACAGTACCACTTCTCCTGTCTTATATACTATATATAATTCTCAGTACATGCTTTTATACTGTGTATATACACTGCACAGTATCAATTCTCCTGTCTTATATACTATGTATAATTCTCAGTACATGCTTTTACACTGTGTAGATGTGTAGCCCAGCTGCGCTTGGTGCCACATGTTACCCAGGAGGATGCATGAAAGGTAATTCACAATCACCCGATATTCATTCACACTCCACATTTTCCTGGCACCACCAGAGGGAGCCCTTTAGATTACGCAGGTATATAAGGGTGTGGAGAGATAGAGCAGTAGACATTCTAGCTCAGAGCTCAGATTACACTAGTCTGTGTCAGAGCGTGTTGGAGAGCAGGCGAGCTAGTTACCTCAGACATTCTGAGAGGGAACTCTAGCCCTAAAGAAAGACTTATCTGAAAGCCTGAGGACTTCAGCAAACACTCAGCTTATATCGTGGAGTCCAGTGTAGTGGGAAGGATTGCCACTTGGTCTGGTCAAGGTTGAGTCCACTGAGATTCCAACAGTGAGCTGTTTCAGAAAGTAAGCGTGCCGACGCTTGGAGAGCGGTGAAGGAAAGAAAGCTGACATCTACTGCTGCCTGTGCTTATGTTAAAGGTGTGAGTAGGACGACAGGCAAGTGGAAAAGGGAAAGAGAGAGTGACTGAGGATGAATAGCAATGATGGCTTACCTCCACTCTGCACTACCGGACACCGGGTCCGAGCTTGCCAGTACCTTCACGGCTAGTGGGAAAAACCGGAGACCCTGCTGGACTTCAGGTCACAGAGGGGCCCAACAGTGCTGATACATAACCGGGGTCAGGAAGAACAGGAGTCTAGCAGGACGCTGCAGATAGAGACTTAGTTCTGTCAAAAAGAAGGCTCCACCACAATGTCAGCCGGGCGTAGCTGTTTCACACGGAGTTAGGCTTTGTTTCATGCAAGTCAGAAACTCACACATATGAAGACGTAAGGAGGCCCTACACCTACTCAGTGATTACTGGACGTGAATCCTCCACCCTGAGCAGATTCCCGGGACGTGCCTGCAAATATCACCAGTAAAGGTACAGAAAGAGACTGTCTTGTGTGTGTCTGCCTTATTGAACCTGCACCCTGCACCGCCATATACCTCGAGGGATCAGTCTTACCTGTGGGAGACTTAACACCTTGCTGCCCAGTAACAACCCCCTCAGAGGATTCACCCTGCAGCGCTGGTCACCCTGATCAGAAACCACAGGTGGCGTCACGAACATTTCTACAATCCCTGTAAATATTCCCCTTTTTAGTGAGCGCCCAGGGCAACAGACCGAGCTGCGCTACCCGTGACATCCCCCAGTAAAGTGAACGGGCTCGGTGCCGAGTACCCCAAGCCCTGTACGTGCGACTCATCTACTTGGCGTCACGAACAGGATCCGAAGCTCGCAATATGTGAGTCCTGTGTGCCTGGAATGGACTGTTTTTGTGAAAAAGACTGTGTTGCGTTTTTGTGATTTTTGGCGCCATTTATTTGCCGCCATATTCGCGCCCTGAGGCGCTGGTGAAGAAGGAGGGCGTGGATTCGTGGGCGTACCCCCCCTGTGGCGCGAAAGTGATGGGCGCCCTGTCTAAGTGCTACTATAATGTCCGAGCCTGCCCCACTGCAAGGGAGATCCGCCTCCTCTTCATCCTCCATGCTAAGAAGAGAAAGCGAAAGTCCCGCCTCCACGGAAAAATCCAGACTGTTCCAGATGAAACACACAGTCTGGTCTGGCGTGAGATGGCAGAAGGACAGGAGTCACTGTGTGGGGGAATGGCGGTGCGCAGACCCCATTCCCTGAAGTGGTGCAGCCTGTACCCAAACCTTCCCCAGGTAGGGAGGACGAAGAAAAGATGTACCGTGTGGAGGAGGTGGACGCGGCGCTGAGGGACATGGCCCGACACCGCGCAGAGATGGAGGCGATGGAGCAAAGCTGGCGTGCCCTGAAACAGCGGCTGCTGTGGGACCCACTGCTCTCCCCTCAAGATGCGCAAATGCCACCCGCGCCACCACTGGAACCAGCGGCTGAGGAAGAACCGGAGGCCGGCCCCAAAAGAGCTGATCCTGACTCTGCCGAGGACGCGGCGGGAGGGAAGGAGGCTGAGGAGGCCCTGCCCGGACCAAAATGCCAGCCAGGCCTGGAACCAGAGGCAGCAGCAGAATGTAGTCCCCCGGTAGGGACGACGACGGAAGACACCCAGCCGCAAGCGATGGAGATCGACTGGGAGGAGATGGAGCTCCTGAACGACGTGGAATACGCCGCCCAGAAGGAGAACGAGTGGCGACGCCGAGAGTATGAGCAGCGGCAGCAGCAGGAGCAGCGAGAGGCGCAGCAGCTTCGCCAGAGGTACCGGGAGAAAGATCTTGCTGACAAGGAGATCGTCAGGCGAGACAAAGGTACGCTCCGGGAACCGCGGCGCCAGGGGGCCATTAGAGACTTCAAACTCCAGGGAGGCTGGGGATTCATCCATGAACCAGGCCTGTACCAGGAGGTATTTGTAAATCGCAGAGATGTAGAGTCACACCTGCCAGAAGGGCACCCGGGACGGGATTTGTTAATTGGGGATGTTGTCACCTACACGCGGCACTGGGGTCTTAAGGGGTGGTATGCCCTGAATGTCTCCCGAATCACCGACCCAGTCCCTGAAGCCGGAAACACACCCCGCGTCTCAGCATCCCAGGCCCCAGCCACACCAGCGCCCGGCCGCGCACCTGCGTTCCATTCTGCAACGCTAAAGAGCGCAGCGACTGCAAGTGCGCCCTCAACTGAGCCAGACCGCACATCTGCGTCACCATTGGAAACGCTGCAGAGCCTAAGCATAAGTGAGGCACCTGTCAGGCCTCCAAGAAATCGCAGAGTTGAAATGAGAACTATAGCTACACAGACACCGGTAGCAGGACACGATCTTCTGGTGATGCGTTCCAGAGCGCACCGTATACTTCCAGGCCCAGGTGTGGAAGGTGCTACTATATTCGAAGAAGACCAGTAGGACCCAGACAGGGTTTACTGTATGTAAAAAGTTTAAAGAAGAATTGCACTTTTTATTGTGAATGTTGAAAATGTCTGAAGTATTGTACCCCAGTTGGGTAATGTGTCGTATAATATGTGAAATGCTCTTTTAAAGGACTGCGTGCTGAGGACTCTTGCAGCACAGAACTGTATTGTAAATAGTTGGCACTCAGTGCCCCATCTTGGTTTTACGTAAACCATCCTACCTCTGAAGCAAAACCCGTATGGTGTGGCCTTGAGTGAGGTTTGCAGCAGAGAAGTCCTGCAGCCCACCCAAGACCACCGTGGGAGGTTTGGTACGGGTCCTCCACAAGAATCCTGTATTTATTGTGTGAAAGTATTTTGATATTTTCTATTTGCCATTTGTACACATTGTAACGTTTGAAGTATCCTTACCTCCCGCAAGGGAAGAGTTATGTTATTGTTGTTATTATAAAATTGTTTTCTTTTTCAGCCCGGGAGTGCTGATATTAACTAGGGGGTGATGTGTAGCCCAGCTGCGCTTGGTGCCACATGTTACCCAGGAGGATGCATGAAAGGTAATTCACAATCACCCGATATTCATTCACACTCCACATTTTCCTGGTACCACCAGAGGGAGCCCTTTAGATTACGCAGGTATATAAGGATGTGGAGAGATAGAGCAGTAGACATTCTAGACATTCTAGCTCAGAGCTCAGATTACACTAGTCTGTGTCAGAGCGTGTTGGAGAGCAGACGAGCTAGTTACCTCAGACATTCTGAGAGGGAACTCTAGCCAGAAAGAAAGACTTATCTGAAAGCCTGAGGACTTCAGCAAACACTCAGCTTATATCGTGGAGTCCAGTGTAGTGGGAAGGATTGCCACTTGGTCTGGTCAAGGTTGAGTCCACTGAGATTCCAACAGTGAGCTGTTTCAGAAAGTAAGCGTGCCGACGCTTGGAGAGCAGTGAAGGAAAGAAAGCTGACATCTACTGCTGCCTGTGCTTATGTTAAAGGTGTGAGTAGGATGACAGGCAAGTGGAAAAGGGAAAGAGAGAGTGACTGAGGATGAATAGCAATGATGGCTTACCTCCACTCTGCACTACCGGACACCGGGTCCGAGCTTGCTAGTACCTTCACGGCTAGTGGGAAAAACCGGAGACCCTGCTGGACTTCAGGTCACAGAGGGGCCCAACAGTGCAAATACGTAACCGGGGTCAGGAAGAACAGGAGTCTAGCAGGACGCTGCAGATAGAGACTTAGTTCTGTCCAAAAGAAGGCTCCACCACAATGTCAGCCGGGCGTAGCTGTTTCACACGAAGTTAGGCTTTGTTTCATGCAAGTCAGAAACTCACACATATGAAGACGTAAGGAGGCCCTACACCTACTCAGTGATTACTGGACGTGCATCCTCCACCCTGAGCAGCTTCCCGGGACGTGCCTGCAAATATCACCAGTAAAGGTACAGAAAGAGACTGTCTTGTGTGTGTCTGCCTTATTGAACCTGCACCCTGCACTGCCATATACCTCGAGGGATCAGTCTTACCTGTGGGAGACTTAACACCTTGCTGCCCAGTAACAACCCCTCAGAGGATTCACCCTGCAGCGCTGGTCACCCTGATCAGAAACCACAGGTGGCGTCACGAACATTTCTACAATCCCCTGTAAATATTCCCCTTTTTAGTGAGCGCCCAGGGCAACGGACCGAGCTGCGCTACCCGTGACATCCCCCAGTAAAGTGAACGGGCTCGGTGCCGAGTACCCCAAGCCCTGTACGTGCGACTCATATATACACTGCACAGTACCACTTCTCCTGTCTTATATACTATATATAATTCTCAGTACATGCTTTTATACTGTGTATATACACTGCACAGTAGCACTTCTCCAGTCTTATATACTATGTATAATTCTCAGTACATGCTTTTATACTGTGTATATACACTGCACAGTATCACTTCTCCTGTCTTATATACTATGTATATACACTGCACAGTACCACTTCTCCTGTCTTATATACTATATATAATTCTCAGTACATGCTTTTATACTATGTATATACACTGCACAGTACCACTTCTCCTGTCTTATATACTATATATAATTCTCAGTACATGCTTTTATACTATGTATATACACTGCACAGTACCACTTTCCGTCTTATATACTATATATAATTCTCAGTACATGCTTTTATACTGTGTATATACACTGCACAGTGCATTTCCAGTCTTATATACTATGTATAATTCTCAGTACATGCTTTTATACTATGTATATACACTGCACAGTACCACTTCTCCTGTCTTATATACTATGTATAATTCTCAGTACATGCTTTTATACTGTGTATATACACTGCACAGTACCACTTCTCCAGTCTTATAAACTATGTATAATTCTCAGTAGATGCTTTTACACTGTGCATATAGAGCACAGTACCACTTATCCTGTCTTGTATACTATGTATAATTATCAGTACATGCTTTTGTACTGTATATATAGACTGCACAGTACCACTTCTCCTGTCTTATATACTATGTATAATTCTCAGTACATGCTTTTATACTGTATATATACACGCACAGTACCACTTCTCCTGTCTTATATACTATGTATAATTCTCAGTACAGCTTTTACATGTGCATATAGGCACAGTACCACTTCTCCTGTCTTATATACTATGTATAATTCTCAGTACATGCTTTTGTACTGTGTATATAGACTGCACAGTACCACTTCTCCTGTCTTATATACTATGTATAATTCTCAGTACATGCTTTTATTGTATATACACTGCACAGTACCACTTCTCCTGTCTTATATACTATGTATAATTCTCAGTACATGCTTTTATACTGTATATATACACTGCACAGTACCACTTCTCCTGTCTTATATACTATGTATAATTCTCAGTACATGCTTTTATACTGTGTATATACACTGCACAGTACCACTTCTCCTGTCTTATATACTATGTATAATTCTCAGTACATGCTTTTATACTGTATACTGTATATACACAGCACAGTACCACTTCTCCTGTCTTATATACTATGTATAATTCTCAGTACATGCTTCTATACTGTGTATATACACTGCACAGTACCACTTCTCCTGTCTTATATACTATGTCTAATTCTCAGTACATGCTTTTATACTGTATATATATACACTGCACAGTAACACTTCTGTCTTATATACAGCGTCGGACTGGAGCACCTTGGGCCCACCAGAGAAAATTATTCTTGAGGCCCACTACACTCCCTGACAGAAGTTATGTCGCTTATCTATGTTATGTAAATAAAAGCTTATAACCTGACGTTAAATTCATCCATTGGTTGTATAAATTATTCTTTTGAAAGCTGAAACCCTCCGAAATGTGTTTTAGGTTAAGAAAATAAATTGGCATCAATGTAGAAATATTGATCATTTAATGGACACAGAATGGTCAGATTTTGGCAAGACAAAAGTTTTGTCGCCCACAGAAAGTAATGTGATATTCAAACAAATAAATAACTTAAAATACAAATATATGTGCATAACATTGGTGAATGAAGTTGTGGTGCTATTAGAGTCATATTTAATATTTTGTGTGACTTCCATGAGCTTGAAGGACTGCATCCATGCGGTTCAACAATGATTCATACAATTTATTAATGACGTCATCAGGAATAGCAAAGAATGCAGTCTTACATGCCTCCCAGAGTTCATCTAGATCCTTTAGTTTTGTCTTCTGAGCTTCCTCTTTCATCCTACCCCAAATATGCTCAATGATGTTCATGTCTGGTGACTGGGCTGGCCAGTCCTTGAGAACCTTGATCTTTTTTGCCTGGAGGAACTTTGTTGTAGAGTAGAGATGGATGTATGAGATGGAGCACCATCGTGCTGCAGAATTTGACCCCTTTTATGATTTGGAATATAAGAAGTATCTAATACTTCTTGATATTTTAGGCTTGACATTGCCTTCCACCTTGCAAATGTTTCATTTTTGTAGAAAAAAAAAATATTTTTTATTTTCACAGCTCTGTGTTATAATCTTCTGTGAAGCACTTGGGGGATCACAGAGCTCAACACATATCTAGATAAGTTCCTTAAGGGGTGTAGTTTCCAAAATAGTATCACTTATGGGGGTTTCCACTGTTTAGGCACATCAGGGGCTTTCCAAACGCGACATGGCGTCTGATCTCAATTCCAGACAATTCTGCATTGAAAAAGTCAAACAGCGCTCCTTCCCTTCCAAGCTCTGCCGTGCGCCCAAACAGTGGTTTACCCCCGCATATGGGGTATCGGTGTACTCAAGATAAATTGCACAACATCTTTGCGGGTCTAATTTCTCCTGTTACCCTTGTGAAAATAAAAATTTGGGGGCGAAAAGATCAGCGCATTCAGGAGAAATTTCACAACAAATCTTGTGATTCATTTTCTCTTTTTAAACTTGTGAAAATTAAAAAAAATGGTCTGAAGTAAAATGTTTGTAAAAAAAAGTTAAATGTTAATTTTTTCCTCCCACAATGCTTCAGTTCCTGTGAAGCATGTAAAGGGTTAATGAACTTCTTGAATGTGGTTTTGAGCACCTTAAGGGGTGCAGTTTTAAGAATGGTGTCCCTTTTTGGTATTTTCTGTCATGTGCGCCCCTCAAAGTGACTTTAAATGTGATATGGTGCCTAAAAAATGGTTTTGTAAATTTTGTTGTAAAAATGAGAGATCACTGGTCAAATTTAAGCCTTATAATTTCCTAACGAAAAAAATTTTGTTCCCAAAATTGTGCTGATGTAAAGTAGACATGTGGGAAATGTTATTTATTAAGTATTTTGTGTGATATATCTCTCTGATTTAAGGGGTTAAGAATTAAAATTTGAAAATTGCAAAATTTTAAAAATTTTCGCCATATTTCTCTTTTTTTCATAAATAAACGCAAGTCGGATCGAATAAATTTTACCATTAACATGAAGTACAATATGAAAAAACAGTCTCAGAATCAGCAGGATCCGTTAAAGCGTTCCAGAGTTATAATCCTCATAAAGTGACAGTGGCCAGAATTGTAAAAATTGGCATGGTCATTAAGCTGCAAATTCGCTCTGTCACTAAGGGGTTAATACTACTATTATTTAGTTATTTATTTATTATGCTTTGCTTATATAGCACTATATTATTCTGCAGCGCTTTACATATATTATCATTACTGACCCCAATGGGGCTCACAATCTAAATTCTCTATTAGTATCTCTTTGGAACGTGGGAGGATACCGGAGAACACGCAGGAAACCCACGCAAACACAGGGAGAACATACAAACTCCTTGCAGATTTTATCCTTGGTGGGATTTCCAACCCTGGATCCTAGAACTGAAAGCCTGCAGTGCTAACCACTGAGCCACCATGCTTACTGCAGGGTATTTTCTCATTGTTTTTATACTGTTTTCTTTTTGTAATAGTCACAGTGTGAATGTGCACCTACACACTGCACTTATACCAACAGGTGTGTCGACCCATTTTTCTGTTCTTGGTGTAATCCTTAATATCGATATTATTCTGTATATATAAACTGAACAGTACCACTTCTTCTGTCTTATATACTATGTATATACACTGCACAGAACCACTTCTCCTGTCATATACTTTATATAATTCTCAGTACATGCTTTTATACTGTGTATATACAGTGCACAGTCCACTTTCCTGTCTTAAAATACTATATATAATTCTCAGTACATGCTTTTATACTGTGTATATACACTGCACAGTACCACTTCTCCTGTCTTATATACTATATATAATTCTCAGTACATGCTTTTATACTGTGTATATACACTGCACAGTATCACTTCTCCTGTCTTATATACTATATATAATTCTCAGTACATGCTTTTATACTGTGTATATAAGTGCACAGTGCCACTTCTCCTGTCTTATATACTATATATAATTCTCAGTACATGCTTTTATACTGTGTATATACACTGCACAGTACACTTCTCCGTCTTATATACTATGTATAAATTCTCAGTACATGCTTTTATACTGTGTATATACACTGCACAGTACCACTTCTCCTGTCTTATATCTATTATAATCTCACAGTACCATCCCTTTTATACTTGTATATAACTGCAATTACACTTCTCCTGCTTTATATACTGTGTATATACACTGCACAGTACACTTCTCCTGTCTTATATACTATATATAATTCTCAGTACATGCTTTTATACTGTGTATATACATGCACAGTACCACTTCTCCTGTCTTATATACTATATATATAATTCTCAGTACATGCTTTTATACTGTGTATATACACTGCACAGTACACTTCTCCAGTCTTATATACTATTATAATTCTCAGTACATGCTTTTATACTGTGTATATACACTGCACAGTAGCACTTCTCCGTCTTATATACTAATATAATTCTCAGTACATGCTTTTATACTGTGTATATACAGCACAGTACCACTTCTCCTGTCTTATATACTATATATAATTCTCAGTACATGCTTTTATACTGTGTATATACACTGCACAGTAGCACTTCTCCAGTCTTATATACTATGTATAATTCTCAGTACATGCTTTTATACTGTGTATATACACTGCACAGTACACTTCTCCTGTCTTATATACTAAGT
>JARQOD010000003.1:346120187-346134428 GCA_033576555.1 Oophaga sylvatica | reverse complement strand
CATCTTCCTCTTGACAATACTCCATAGATTCTCTATGGTGTTATAGTCAGGTGAGTTTTCTGGCCAATCAAGCACAGTGATACTGTTGTTTATAAACTAGGTATTGGTACTTTTGGCAGTGTGGACATGTGCCAAGTCCTGCTGGAGAATGAAATTTCCATCTTCAAAAAGCTTGTCGGCAGAGGGAAGCATGAAGTGCTCTAAAATTTCCTGGTAGATGCTGCGCTGACTTTGGTCTTGATAAAACACAGTGGACCTACACCAGCAGATGACATGGCTCCCCAAACCGTCACTGATTGTGGAAACTTCACACTAAACCTCCAGCAGCTTGGATTGTCGCCTCTTCCACTCTTCCTCCAGACTCTGGGACCTTGATTTCCAAATGAAATGCAAAATTTACTTTCATCTGAAAGCAACACCTTGGACCACTGAGCAACAGTCCAGTTCTTTCTCCTTGGCCCAGGTAAGATGCTTCTCGCGTTATCTATTGGTCATGAGTGGCTTGACACAAGGAATGTGACACTTGTAGCCCATGTCCTGGATACGTCTGTGTGTGGTGGCTCTTGAAGTAATGACTCCAGCAGCAGTCCACTCCTTGTGAATCTCCCTCAAATTTTTGAATGGCCTTTTCTTCACAATCCATTCAAGGCTCCAGTTATCCGGTTGCTTGTGCACCTTTTTCTACCACATGTTTTCCTTCCACTCAATCTTCCATTAATATACTTGGATACAGCACTCTGAACAGCCAGCTTCTTCAGCAATGACCGTTTGTGACTTACCCTCCTTGTGAAGTGTGTCAATGACTGCACATCTGGACATCTACAGTATATAATCAGCAAGGTAGAAGTAACAGATAAAATATAACTTTTAATTATTACATTAAAAATATAATATGAGTTCCTATTCTCGACTTCACCTTGTATGTCCACGGCTTTTTTGGGTAATGTATGGAAATAAAAAAAGCCTCCCCCATCTGATGAAACTGTCTATGGACAATGGTGGAAGTACTTGATCAGAAGATGTGGTGAGATTGTTCCAAGAATTTTGAAAGGAGGGACATTACTATATTTCACTCTGACCTTTATTATACAGCTATTTGATTGATTTGAACAATTTTGTGTATATCGTCCAAAAAGATATTGCTCTTTAATTATTAGGATTACAATGATCAGAAAGGAAGGTGAGATTGTTCTAATGAAAGGAAGGGCACCTGTATTTCTCTTGTTGCACAAACTATTTGTTTTATGTGAATATAGTGTTTTTGTGTTGTTATGGCCTCTTGAATATTATGACTATGAATACCTCTCTATGAGGAGCTGACAAAAAAAGTGTGGTGATTATAGTTTTTTATAAGCTATCTAGTTATATTTCTATGAACCAGCTGGTTCATATTTTTAATGTAATAATTAAAAGTTATATTTTATCTGTTACTTCTACCTTGCTGATTATATATATCTAATGATTGGTAGCTCCATTGTTTATTCACATCTGGACATCAGTCAAGTTAGCAGTCTTCCCCATGATTGTGGAGCCTACTGAAACAGACTAAGGGACCTTTATAAACGCTTAGGAAGCTTTTGCAGATGTTTTTTGTTAATTATTCTAATTTACTGAGATAATGACTTTTGGGTTTTCATTGGCTGTAAGCCATAATCATCAACATTAACAGAAATAAACACTTGAAATAGATCACTTTGTAACGACTCTACATAATATATGAGTTTCACATTTTGGAATGAAGAACTGAAATAAATTAACTTTTTGATGATATTTAATTTAGTGAGAAGCACTTGTACGTACATTACACTGCACAGCAACTTAGTGCGCTCATTTTGCAACATGTGTCACCCAGTAGTCCCTGCCAAATGTAGAGGGAAAATGCTGCCAAAGTGCAGTGCTCTTTTATTGTTTTCATTGAGACACGGATATTTTATGGCCAGCACCCCTCCGTGCAGCTTAATTGGAAACAATCAAATCTACAGTGGTTGCAAATGAAAGGGTCAAATTATTAGACGCTAAAGTCATTTTTTTGTGGTGACCGAGGTTCCTGCAAAATTTACTCAACAGAAAATAAAATATTGTAAATTATTTTCTGGATTACTATGTGTTTTTCTTTTCTTCTTTAACATTTTGAGCAGAATATTAGAGCAATGTTCAAATATGTCAGCCTTAAAGGTACAGTGTCCTCATTATTTACATATCTATGTACACCCCTAGTGTCATTTTTTTTGTGCATTAGAATTTTTTTGTGTTTTCATTGGCATTACTTCCGAGCCTACGAGTCACTGATTCACCTAAGATAACAAAGACCGGAAATTGCAGCAATTAGCCGGCATATTAAAGGGGGTTTCCCATCATCATAAACTGATCAAATTTGAGAGTACTTTTTAAAACTTTGACATTTGTTAATAAATATCATCTTCATTTTGAAGAACGAAGATGAGTCTTTTTTACTTTTTACTACTCATTGCCTAGGTCACCGGCCACCACTGCAATGTATCCACAGTGGCTGGTCTCCTAGGCAAGGAGTGCAGTACTTGCAAGCTCTTAGCTATAGAGCTTGTAAGCGCTGCTCTGAGGCATGCTTGATCACTGGAATGGGCTGTAGGTTCCCGGCCAGCTTAATTCCCCATGAATTCCTCTGAGGCTGCCTCTGCTTGCAACTTTGAAGAGTATGTTGTTTGGTTCGGCAAGCATGGTTCACTGGTTCAAAATGTCAATCAGGATAAGACAATCCCTTTAAACCAGACAACCTCTTTAATATTGGCTGAATACAGCTGCCGCTATAATAGCATAACCTAAGCAGGAGAAGCGGTGTACCGTCCGGTGTCATACCCATCCGTGTCCTGTAGAGTTCTGCCCAACCTCTATGGTGCACATATATCAAGTTTTTTCATCTAATATATCCCCTACGTTGTCCTCACGGTTCACGGCAGATTCCGGCATCGGCTGTAAATACCGTACACGGCTTATTCAGATTGATGGCTTTGGGATAGAATGTAATTGGGGGATACGTGAAAAACAGCCCAGGGGAAATGACTGTAAAGGTTAGCAGAATTTGCATTTTATGATAACCATTATACAGCTTTATACACGGAGACGGCAGCAAAACTAATTCAGCCTCTATCCGTGATGTTACTGCTGGTTTATAAATAATGTATGCAAAAACATCATTACGCTGTCATTACTCTGAATTTAATTTCTTGGGATAAAAAAATAAACACTCAAATATATGTAAAGGAAGCCTTCCAAATGTAACATGATTAAAGCACACTTCGGCTAAATCAGGATTTATATTTTGCTATAAATTTAAAGGGAATTTGTCACAATATTTTTGCTATGCCACATGAGAGCAGTATGATGTAGGAGTAGAGGCCCTGATTCCAGCAATGTATCACTTGTTAGGATGCTTTCGGCAGTTTTGAGAAAATCATTGTTTTATCTGCTGATCTACCAGTTCCCTGTATAACCCTGCCCACCCCACTGATTGGTAGATTTATGTGCACATTGTGTAAAGGTAGAAAGCTGCCAATCAGTGGTGGGGGCGGGGTTGGACTACAATGCTGCAGGTCTACTAGTCTTCTACTGATAATCTTTTGCTGATAAAACAGTGATTTTATTAAAACTATAGCAGGCAGCTCAGTAAGTGATACATCGCTGGAATCAGGATCTCTGCCCCTACATCATGCAGCTCTCAGATTAAATAGCAAAAATCTTGTAACGTATTCCCTTTAAAAGTGATGGCGGGAGACAAAAAAGTCCTGTTGGCAAAACTACATGATGCTGTAGCCTCTCCTGTAAAGCTCCTTTACTAGAAAGGCTTCTGACAATGTATGGCTTCTTGGTGACCTCACTCAGCGATAGGAGCCATCATGCCAGTAATACAGTATGTGACGGCTAAGGCCAGTCATGTGGCAGCCGCTTGTAAACCAAGGACAGAGCTTCTGCACTGGCTCATAGAAGAAGCTAATATATAGTTTATCTTGTTTTCTTTTTTTTCACATCTGTTCCAGTTTTTTTGCAGGCTGGATAACCCCTTTAAATGAAAAATCTTTGGCTGCCTGCAGGAACTCAGCTTGTTAAATTCAATGGTAAAACAGTATTCAGTAAAATCCTACTTTTCTAAGTGGTGGCTGCATGTTATATCTCTCCTGGTGAGGAGGATCCTCCAAGCTCTTGATCTGGATGAGCAGGTTGTATTTAGAACTGACAGGTGGGGCTGGTGCAGGGTTTTCAATGGAAGTTCAAAGTAGCAGAGCTGGCTCAGCAATGTAGCAGAGTTTTGCTAAGCGATGGTGAACCGACGTAGTAGAGCAAAGTTTGCAATGGTGGTTCAGTATAGTAGAACTGGCACAGCCGTGCAACTGAGTTGACTTTGATGGACAACCAATGTAGCTGAGCCAAGTTTGAAATGGTGGTTCAGTGTAGCAACGCTGGCAAAGCAAAGTAGCAGAGTTAACTCAGCGATGAAGAACTTCTGTAGCAAAGCTGAGTTTGTGTTCATGGTCCAATGTAGCAGAGATGGCACAGTAATGTACTAAGTGATGAGGAACTGCTGAAACAAAGCTGAGTTTGTGTTCATGGTCCAATGTAGCAGAGATGGCACAGTAATGTACTCAGTGATGAGGAACTGCTGAAACAAAGCTGAGTTTATGTTCATGGTCCAATGTAGCAGAGATGGCACAGTAATGTACTCAGTGATGAGGAACTGCTGAAACAAAGCTGAGTTTGCAATGGTGGTTCAATGTAGCAGAGCTGGTACACCAATGAAGAACCAATGTAGCAGAGATGGGTTCACAATAGTGGTTTAGCATAGCAGATCTGGAACAGTGATGTAACAGAATTAACTCAGTCATGAGGAACTGGTGTATCAGACCTGAGTATGCAGTGAAGGCAAAATGCAGCAGAGCTGGCACAGCGATGTAGCAGAACTGTAGATCAAGGCTTGATGTAGCAGTGAGGGAGACATGAGATAGCAGAGTTGTATAGTGAAGCTTGATGTATAGCGCTGGCAACATGATGACCGGAGCGGCAGAGCTGATATTGCATTTGGCACAGGAGTCTGGACAGGTTCAAAACACTGCAGACAGTCAGATTGTATCATTTACCTGTACGTTTAGTTAGAAAATTTGGAGCTTTACCAGAAAGAAAGGTCAGAATGGGAAAATTAATACTGTATTTATAGTCAAAATTTGCATTAAGAGCAGTATCGGCAGCCGCAAAATTAACATTCAACTTTTCCAACAATGGATAGAACTAGGAAATAGCTGAATATAATTATTAATTTGACCAAAAAACACGTCTGTGATTTATGTTTACTGAGGATTTTTTTCAGGCATATTCATTAGACCTCCATAATAAATTTGACTGCAGAGAACTTGACATACTCTCATCTGATAATGTATGATGGCGGGCGCCGGGCATGAAGAGCATTGCCGCATATTACATATAAGTTATTCATTGCAGATTGATATCTCTTTATTGTTCCTGCTGTGGATAATGAATTTCTCATCACGATTTCATTGTCTCTGGCTTTGACATTAAGGAAAGTGATTGCAATTGTCATTCTCTGCTCAGCCTTACTAATTTATCACTCTGTAAAACAAGTGCTGGAGCCGGAGGTTTTGTTTGGAGGGATTTTCTGTGCATTAATGGAAATACTTAGGAGCAAGAAAGTAACTGGGGTTCAGACTTATCTGACTATGGATGAAAGTCATTTTAGCTTTGACGCCAAGTTTAATCAATCTGTAGACGCTGAAAAAGAACTAAATCACTTGCATTACGTTCTGCATGTTAAAGTGAACCTCCAATCAGGAGAAATGATGCCCGAGGTCATCCTACAAAACCTGAAGCCTCCGCCACATAGAGTATTCACAGATCTTACTGTGTATGTATATCAATTTGTGAAACGTGAGAAAATATGCTTTAAAAGATCTTCCCAGAGCAGCTAGAGGTGATTGACAGGTGTCTACCCATGTACATGTGAGGGGAGATACCTGTCAATTACATGCAGCAGCGCTGGGAGTAGCCGGCCTGGTGCGGAGCCGGTCTACTCTCATCTCCGGCTTTGGTCTCTGACCTGGATTTTCTAACTATACAGATACTAGCTGCACGATTGCAGGCAGGTTTTTTATTGTCTGAAACACAGCGGCATTTTAGAGAATAATATACCTGACTGTCATCATGCAGCAAGGCTCCGATTCATACTGCCTGCAGTTTGGGCTGCATGAATCAGCTGACAAGTTCCCTTTAATAGCCTTTTCCTTTATGAAGGTAGATCAGATGCATGGGCTTAGTAGGGTAAAGCAAAAATATAAAGCATAGCCACTAATGACCTTAGTGGTTAGCACTGTCGCTTTGCAGCGCTGGGGTCCAATCCCACCAAGGACAACATCTTCAAGGAGTTTATATGTTCTCCCCGTGTTTGCGTGAGTTTCCTCAGGGTTCTACGGTTTCCTCTCACACTCCAAAGACATCCTGATAGGGAATCTAGATTGTGAGCCCTGTTATGTCCCATGAATGAGACATTTTCCAGACTGTCCTGTGTATTTTACATGCTGTATTGCAGTCTCTCATATTGTTTACTGTTGCTATGTGTCCCTGTGTTTGCATAGCTGAAATCCTTCTTTACATCAAGTTTGTCCCTTCTGTCTCTCTGTCTCCCTCTTCTGGCATGATGTCATTTCCTTCTTCTTTCTCCTGTGTTTCATTCTCCATCTTGATTTTATCAGAATCACATGTGTTTTCAGTCTGTCTGCAGAAAGTCTTTTTTACCTGCTGCTGTTTGTATGCATTCAACAAGAATTCTTAAAGAAATCAAAGTCTCTTCTGGATTCTTCATAACATGTGTGCCGGCAGCTGAGTTAAGCTATCTGCGACCATCGCCAATTGTAAGTAAGGTAAAGAGATCCAGCATCTCACAGAGCCATATTTACAGCCACAGGCCCTGGGGACAGAATAGTAAAAAAGACTTTTCAGATTCATCTGTAAAACCCACAACTTCTATAAACCTACAGAACTTCCTGCAGAGCATCCGCTCTCAACGTATAAGAGTCTATACAGCTCCCCTTCTCCCTGTGAATCAGGATGGCTGAAGGAATAACTACACGGTCTCTGCCAGACCCATTGTCAGAGGAAGAGTGCATAGACCCTAATCCACCATTTAGTGAGAAGGCTAGACGTGTCACAAAGCCAACATGGAAAATAAGGGAGAATCTAGAATCCAGTAAACATGATCTTCTCCGTGCAACAGCAGAGCTATGGCAAAAACTCTTATGCCACATAAATAGCCTATCTCAGCCTGCTTCTCTCCAACGACCACTGGAGGGAGCTCTCGCACCACTGTGTTCAGATTATCAATGTTATGCAAAAATAACAGACCAATATATCGCAGTGTTAAAAAGACTTAACCCATCAGTTACCTGCAAAGAGCTGCAAGCTTTCCAAAAACTTAACTCTGAGAGAGAAAGCATGGTGCGCGATATAAAAGCCAAAACAGAGGCAAGAATCGCACTAATAGCCGAGATGTCATCTTGCATTTCTGGCTCTGCCAGACAGTCAAAGCGAACATCTAAGTCACGCTCTTCAAAATCCTCAACCCTCAGCGAACAGCTCATAAAAGCACGTGCGGAAGCTGAGGCCACTAAAATACAAGCTGCCTTTGCTCAAAAGGAAACTGAGATGAAAACTGAGGCCACTAAAATACAAGCTGCCCTAGAGGCAACTAAAATACAAGCTGCCCTAGAGGCCCTAGAGAAGGAAACTGAGATGAAAATTGAGGCCACTAAAATACAAGCTGCCCTAGAGGCCACTAAAATACAAGCTGCCCTAGAGGCCCTAGAGAAGGAAACTGAGATGAAAACTGATGCCACTAAAATCAAGCTGCCCTAGAGGCCCTAGAGAAGGAACGCCAACACGCCATAGCCATGGCAAGGTTAAAGGTCCTGGAACAAGCCATCAGTGGGAGCCAAAGAGACAGCATCAGTTTAAGTGGTTTTCATACTGAAGACCCTCTTAAGCGTACTAGAGACTATGTACAAAGCCAACACAGTGCTATCCCTGCTCCTGCAATCCTTCCTGACCACACAGATGCTCCCCTGAAACAACAGGGTTTTGATACTGAAGACCCTCTTAAGCGTACTAGAGACTATGTACAAAGCCAACACAGCGCTATCCCTGCTCCTGCAATCCTTCCTGACCACACTGATGCTCCCCTGAGACATCAGGACACAGAGTGTTTATCCGCATCCTGTACCCAAGGTCAGTACAATACGCTGCCAACCTTGCATCCTGATCCTCCTCTGTGCATCGAAATGTACCGGAAACCTGAAATCACCAAATCTTATACTCAGAATCCTACGTACAGGCCAATATGCAGGCCAGTCACCACACTCCGGTCAATCACACAATTCCAGTCCCATGTGTGGCAGAAACTAAGCTCATTAAGCCAGTTAATGGACTGAACGCCTACGCTGCCCCATATGTACCTGCGTTCCCAGGTCAAATCACAGACTGTATGAACAAAGCTATCCAGCCAGCATCGGTCCTTCCAAAATCGGAGAATGCTGATACGACTGGCCTTGCAAGGTACATGATTCGGCGTGATCTAACTAAGACCGGTCTTACAGAGTTTGACGATAAACCTGAGAACTACAGGGGTTGGAAGTGTACCTTTGAAACCACGATCAGTGATCTCGGCATCACCGCCGCTGAAGAGCTAGACCTGCTAATCAGGTGGCTTGGGCCACAATCCATGGATCGGGTCAAGAGACTTAAATCTGTCCACATCAGTAATCCCATTGCTGGTCTCACTGCTGCATGGAAGAGGCTAGAAAGAAACTATGGCAGTCCTGAGGTCATAGAAAGGGCCCTGTTCAAACGATTAGAGGATTTTCCAAAGGTATCTAATAAGGACAGTACAAGGTTCCAAGAGCTCAGCGACCCCCTGTTAGAGCTTCAGCTGGCCAAAGCAGACCCGTACCTTCCTGGCCTCAGCTACCTGGACACTGCTCATGGGGTAACCCCAATAGTTTCCAAGCTGCCACCCAATATCCAAAATAAGTGGGCTATGCTTGGATCAAAATACAAAAGGGAAAACCAAGTCTCCTTTCCTCCATTTTCCTACTTCTGCGAGTTCATCGAAAATATCGCAGAGTGTAAGACCGATCCAATTTTTTCTATGGAGAACACAGCGACCCTGTTTCATCTACTAAACACGACAGTCCACGTCTTAACTACAGGAACCACCAAGCTCCAATGTCTATCAAGAAGACTGATGTTCTTCCGGCACCTTCAGTATCACAAGATAAGAGCGACAAAGGTGAGAAGGTTGAGAATCCTAATCGCCAGTGTCCAATTCACAGACTGCCACATCCCCTGAAGAAGTGCATCGGCTTCAGGAAGAAGCCCCTTCAAGAACGAAAGGAGCTCTTGAAGAAGTTTGGAGTATGCTTCAGGTGCTGAGCCTCTACCGAACATCTTGCTAAGGACTGTGTCATCCCCATCAAGTGTCTAGAGTGCGACAGCGAAGACCACGTACAGGCGCTCCAATCCATCACAGCCTGACTCTGCGTCTTCACCTTCTCCCACCACAAGCCATGGCGGGGAGAGTACAGACCAGGTGACAAGCCATGTTGCGGTATCTTCCTCATGCACCGAAGTCTGTGGAGAAGGTCTTCGAGACAAGTCCTGTGCGAAGATTTGCCTGTCATGGGTGTATACCAAGGGCCATCCAGAGAAGGCAGTCAAGGTGTACGTTAGCCTGGATGACCAGAGCAACTA
Source organism: Oophaga sylvatica (assembly GCA_033576555.1). Taxonomy (NCBI): domain Eukaryota; kingdom Metazoa; phylum Chordata; class Amphibia; order Anura; family Dendrobatidae; genus Oophaga; species Oophaga sylvatica. Next base: position 346,124,648 of record JARQOD010000003.1, on the reverse strand, counting down.
ATCATTAGCCAGGTCAGAACTCTTTGACTTGTTTGACTTAAAAGGAGACGTCTATCCCTACACCTTGGCCACCTGCAGCGGCGTTTTACAAACCTCTGGAAGAAGGGCCAGTGGCCTCATAATAACTTCTCTTGAGAAAGGCGCCACGGAGATACCACTACCCACGCTTGTAGAATGTAACCGAATACCATTCAATAGGGAAGAAATCCCAACACCAGAAGTCACTCTTCAGCATACTCATCTCAGAATGATAGCCAAAGAGATGCCACCCCTGGACGATAAGGCAGACATCCTAATTCTCCTCGGCAGAGACATTATACAACTGCACAAGATGCGTCAACATATCCACGGACTACTCAATGAACCGTACGCCCAGCGCCTCGAGCTAGGCTGGGTCATCATTGGCAATGTCTGTAGTGACCAGACAAAGAATCAGAACAACATCTCCTCTTACAAAACCGTTATCACGTCAGATGACAACGACTTGTCCTCCCTGTCATACTCACGTCACCAATGGATGAAGGAGAAGTCAAACGACACTACGTGTCAACGGCAACTATCCGATATTTCAAGTCCGCTTTATCCTCGAGACTACAACCTCGAGATAACAGCATTCGATCCTTCAACCAAGGACAACAACTCACTACCTACAGAGGGAGACAAAGTGATTATCAGGGTCATGAGCATCAAACCCACCGAAGACAACTATAACAGTTGGGTAGCTCCCTCACCTTCTCTTCCAGCAAAGACTAAGTTGCCAAGGGATCCACAGCAAGTAACTGCTAAGTTCCCAACCTTTGATACCCATCTCCATCACAAGCCTGGTCAAACCGAAGCCGTGCTAGACTTCAGTGCTCAGAGTGAGAGCCCCTCTCTCAACAGCCTACCTCTGACCGATGGTGCCAGCATTTTCCCCACGCAATTCAGCCTCAGCTCACTGTTGAACAAGACATGTTCACTTCCCAAGCATCACCCTGTAAGGAACTTGCTATCGAACGAGGAGCCTCGCCTGTTGAAAACAGCATCGACGGTCCTCTCGGGTTTAAGACACCCATCGCAGTTCTAGGCAGGGTACCACTGAGACAGCTTGCAACTCAGGATATCATCAGGGAACACTGTGTTACCATCTCAGAGACAGCAAAGATGGGAGACGGCGAAGAAGTCTCTAAAAGCCTTACAACAAGTCCTGCCCCGTAGTTCTGTAAAGACTCTTTCAATCGTCATCAAGAGACAAGTCTGCCTTTCCTACGATGTGTCTACGAAGACTACAGCTGCAGGAGCCTTTCCCAGCGCTTCAGAAACCAGCAAAAAGGTACAGAAGCTGAGCTCTCTTTACCCTGGACATCCTTTCAACTGGTCAGCCATCGTATCTGCTGACATCCATTTCAGGTTATTCATCTGCTGGCTCCTTCGAGCAGGAGTCACATGATCCTAGCTTTGTCTCTGAACTCTGCCACGGCGGGGAGCATTTCTCTGCATACTACTGCCATGCTAGTATGCAGAACTATCAGCATCTGAATGAACTTTGAACTTTCCCTTGTTAACTTGAACTTTCATCTTTGGATTGTTTGGGTTGGTGGAGGCGTTTGCATGTTGCAGCTTCCCCAATCTGAAGATGGGTTCTCCCATAACTTGGTCTATCTAACCGTTGAGGACTTCACGTCATCAACCAAGAATTGGACTTACAACTGTTACAGTTTATTTCCGCATGTTGTGTTTCTACTTTATGTCTTTCAGGTCTACAGTGACATCTCCAGTGGACATCATAAAAATTATGAAATCTATAGATTTCAGACGGGGAGTGTTATGTCCCATGAATGAGACATTTTCCATACTGTCCTGTGTAGTTTACATGCTGTATTGCAGTCTCTCATATTGTTTACTGTTGCTATGTGTCCCTGTGTTTGCATAGCTGAAATCCTTCCTTTACATCAAGTTTGTCCCTTCTGTCTCTCTGTCTCCCTCTTCTGGTATGATGTCATTTCCTTCTTCTTTCTCCTGTGTTTCATTCTCCATCTTGATTTTATCAGAATCACATGTGTTTTCAGTCTGTCTGAAGAAAGTCTTTTTTACCTGCTGCTGTTTGTATGCATTCAACAAGAATTCTTAAAGAAATCAAAGTCTCTTCTGGATTCTTCATAACATGTGTGCCGGCAGCTGAGTTAAGCTATCTGCGACCGTCGCCAATTGTAAGTAAGGTAAAGAGATCCAGCATCTCACAGAGCCATATTTGCAGCTACAGGCCCCGGGGACAGAATAAGCCCTATGGGGACAGCAATGATAATGTCTGTAAAGCGCTGATGAATATGATTGCACTAGATAATTGAGTAAAATAAATAAACATGTCATCCCTGTGTCAAGCACTGCAATGGATGGACTGACTTTTTTTTAGATCAATATAGCTTGAGGGTGGCAGGCTTAAAGGATTTTTCCCATTTTGTCAATTTAGGAGCGCACTGCTCCTCAGCCTTCTGGTTACTGCTGCTTGCTGGGGGATACTGCATTCCTGCTTGTTCAACCTAACAGCATTGTCATGCTGGTGGCCCAAACTGTGCACCCAAAATAGTATTACATAAGACAGCAGGCCTCTGCAGCATCAAAAGCGCATGCGCCACTAGTAGGAATCCAGAGCTAACAATGCGCTCCATAAATCCAGGACAACTTCAGAGAATTGCTTGCAATCAGAAGCGCGAGTGCCACTGATGGGAATCCAGAGCTGACAGTGCACTCCATAAATCTAAAGGTACTGCCACACTAAGCAATCCCGCTAGCGATCTCGTTAGCGTTGCATACTAATGAGATCGCTAGCGGGATTGTTTCTATATCGCTAAAATGCTGCCGCATTTAGCGATATAGTTAACGACGCTATCGCCGTTAGCGATCTTCTTAACGACTTTAGCGGTACAAAAGTACCGCTAAATCGCTAAGAAAAGGTGCCACACAGCGATAAGATACTTACCCAGCGGGAGCGCCAGCGATGAAATAGGGTCCGGAACGATTCCAGCGACGAGCGAGATCACAGCAGGAAGCTCGTCGCTGGAAGCTGCCGCACTGAACAACATCGCTAACGGGATCGCTAAATAGTGACGTTTTTTAGCGATCCCGTTAGCGATATTGTTTAGTGTGGCATACCCTTAGGTCAACTTCAGAGAAGCGCTTATCGCTTATAATCTTTGTTGGAAAAAGCTTGTAAGCATTGTGCATGTTTGGCAAAGACTCCAATGTTACCGATATAAGAATATATGAATAACCCTTTAATGTAAAATAAAATAAAAAACAGTCTATGTGTAGAGCCAGATGACACTCGATCACTCGAGTCAATAGTGGCGATCCCACTAAAACAGTATTAGAAAAACTGTCACTTGCTCTTAGATATCATTGCTCTTAAGAAGTTTAGTCCAGAAATAGTAGAAATTACAGTGGTGTGAAAATAGCAAGTAACTGTAACTATGGATCTTATATCCAAGTGGTTTTCTGGCTGCAGGAGCCCCGAGTAGTTCCACCTATAAAAATTACCTGATCTGCCATTTTAGGTGATTTTTCTGAATTTATGTACTGCATGTTCATGAAGGGTAACACAATTTATATCCATAATATGACTTGCATCTTCCATTTTAACCAGTTGTCATATGTCACACTTGTGGATCGTGGGCCCACTGCGCCATGGACCAGTCTTACCCTGGAGGGGCATAACTAAGTGGCTAACTGGTTTTCACTGGAGCCTCTGATGGTGAGGTTAGGCTTGAGCTGCAGGTAGCCACCAGGTACCACCCCAGGACAGTGTCTGGAGCAGTAGCAGCTGACCCCAAGGGTCAGAGACGCATGTTCAGGTTCGGCGTCCCAGGCAGGACCGGTTTAACAGGCCATAGTATACCCAAAATCAAGACTATACCTGGGGTAATAGCAGCCTAGGCTTCATTATACCCAGGGTATATTTTGATATTTTGACCTACACCAATCTATACTCCGGGGGTCATTTCATACTTCTTCATGCCAGATTATACCCCCAATAATATCAGCATCGTTGAGTGATACATACAAGAATTACTTAATTTTTCAACATTTTACTGGGGGCTAATGTTTGACAGGTAAATTATGTGAGAAGATAACAGACTTAATGTAACAACCCTGCTGGCATCACTGCATGGCTTCCCCTTCCCCACATACCAACTTGCTCACTGCTCCAGGTCATGCAGTGATTTCTGTCTGCTGCCGGCTCCATGCTCTGTGCCTCTTGCTTTCTGCTTGCTCTCTGCATGTCTCCTGGCTGTGTACATGGTGCCAGAACTCTCTGGTTCTTATGGAGTCAGGATCCACCTGTCTAATTTGTCCCTAACCAATTACCATTAGCCCTCTAGTATTTAGAGCAGCTCCACCCTGTGGATCTTGCCTGTGCAATGTGTTAACTCAGTATCTTGCTACTGAGCTTCCAGGTCTTGCTTTGTGTTCCTCCATCTTTGG
>JARQOD010000003.1:346101965-346120087 GCA_033576555.1 Oophaga sylvatica | reverse complement strand
TTTTGTACGTGTTATCCACTTTTTGTTCAGCGGAGATCATAAAGTTTTTTTCCCTTTTTTTTTTTTTGGGGGGTTTTTTAAACTAAAGGGTTTAAACCTAGGGGGACAGTTTTTAGGGGGGGTCGTTACGGACAGGCGATACTAAATAGGGTATTTTTTTTGTTGGGTTTTGTTTTTTTTTACATTAAAAAATGAATTTTTTGGGGGGAAATTTATTTTTTTTTTTCATTTTTTAAAATTTTTTTTTTACACATTTATTTTTTTTTTTTTATTTTTTTAAACTTTGTCCCAGGGTGGGACATCACTGCAAAAAGTCAGACGTGTTTGACAGTGTGCACACGCTCTGTCAGACCAGCGATGGGGACGGGCAGTGCTGCAGGCTTTTCAAAAGCCTGCTCTCGCAGGCCTGAGGAAGCCGCCCCCCTGCAGGCCCGGGGGGACCCCTTTGGCCACTTGGATCCGGGGTCCTGTAGGGAAAAAGGGGCCTTCAAAAACAGCGCGGTCACATCGCGCTGTTCTGGGGGTCTCGGGGGGCAAACAGGGACCCCTTTCCCCTGCGCGATGCTTCTCTGAAACCGCTTAAAACATTCCCGATCTTTTTCCCGGGGGGCCAGTGGCCTGGGGTTAATGTCCCGGGGAGGTCTGTGAGCTCCTGAAAAATTTAGTCCCGGGGGGCAGTTTTTATAATCACTGACACCCACCCGCGACCCAGCTGCGTTCCGGGGGGGAGCCCCAGTCCCATGGCACAGGGGACGGGATAGTAGTCTGAGGGAAAAGAAAGGGGTTAAAAAAAAAAACATGAATTTTCCCAAAATTTAAATGCTTCATGAAAAAATCGAAATATGGGAGAGTTAATTGGGAATTTTTTTTTCCCGATGAAGTTTTTTTAAACGTTTTTGGGAAAGGGTTTTTTTTTGTTTAATTTTGTTTTTTTACCCCTTTTTTGCAGCATTTTTTTGACGTAAATAGTTTTTTTGGGCAGGGCAACTAGGAGCTACATCAAAGAAGCCACTTTCAATCCATCCCCCAACGCCCTGGGGAAAAAAGCTAAAAAAAAAAAATTTTAGGAGCATAGGAAACAAAAAAGGGGGATTTCCCCCTAGAAATTAAAGGGGGAAAAGTTTCCTGAGACTTTGAAGCAGTTTCCCGACATACCCCCCTGTCAAAAATTTACACCCCGGGGTCTTAGGCCGGGGGCACACACGAATAAGGGCGAGTGCAAAACGAGAAAACATTTATAGCACTCGGCCCGGGTTAAAACTATGGGGCAGCTCACATCTGCGATTATTTTCTCATGCCGAATTGCATGCTGCGATTGGCACCGAGACTCAGCCGAGTCTCAGCTTACTCGCACTCATATAAGCCTATGGGTGCGAGTGACTCAGCACACATCACTCGGATATCATTCGAGTGCTGTGCGATATACGCCGAAGCAGGCAATGGAGGTGATGGAGAAATTTATTTCTCCTCCTCCGCAGCTGTGCTCCGATCCGCTGTGTGCGAGAGGCTCAGAGCACAGTCGCATGACACTCGGCTCCCTCTCGCAGCAGAGCAGGAGCCGAGGGTCATTAGCATATCGCATCCGATGCGCTCGCATCGAATGTCATACGTTAGTCTGACTCCGACCTTACACTGAAAATGGTGATACTGCCATGTACAGATTATTCATCCACATCATTCAGATTTTTTTTTAAAAGAATTTCTCCTGGCAGAGGATATTGTGGATATGCAAGTGTGTAGCCCAGCTGCGTCTGGATTCATATCTCCCAGAAGGGTGCGCAGAAGGAATTCACCACTAGAGGTCTCAATATACATGCACACACCTTCACCCATCCCTAAGACCACCAGAGGGAGCTGTATAGACAGATAAAAGGAGGGTGAAGACAGGAAAGAGAGTTCAGTCAGATTAGAAAGATTAGAGAGACTGCAGAGCAGTTCGGTTCAGCAAAGTGGAGGCTAGTAGAGTGGAATTGAATCCATTCCAGTCTAGTCAGAGCTGAGACAAGTGAATAGTCTGCAGACAGAGCAGACTAGTGGAGTTTGCAGCGAGGGACTCTAGAGCTCAAGTTGAGAGCCAGGAGCGTGCCGACGCTCAGAGAGTGGCGAAGAGGCAGCCCACCAACTGCCAGTGTGTATAATCGTGTGAGGGCCCGAGTAGGCCGAAGGCGAGTGGAAAGAGAAGTAAAAGAGGCAGAGGAGCCGTAATAGCTCACCTCAACAAGTGTTTACCGGACACGGGGTACGAGCCTATAGGGATCTCTATGACCCATTAGGAGAACACCGGAGTTCCTGGAGGACTACAAGTCCCAGGAGTACCACAGAGCTGATACGTAGCAGGATCAGGAGGATGGAGTTCGGCAGGTACCTGCCATCAGGGACCCTGTCCTTTCAGAGAAGGTCCAATCACAAGGTCAGCCAGGTGCAAGACGGAGACTAAGCTAGGCCCAGCTACACGCAGGCCTGGACTTCATCACAAAAAGGCAGGGAACAGGAGGCCACACACCTACTCAGTGGGAGACTCTGGATGTGCAGCCTTCACCCTACAGTGCTCCAGGATGTGCCTGCAACATCTTCAGTAAAGGTACCAAAGTGACTTGTGTGTGTGTCCATCTTCTTACCCTTAACTGCCGGGTCCCCCCCTCCTCCGTCCTGCATCCCTATACATCTACCTGCCCTGAAGGACTCAGCCTCACCTGTGGGAGGCCTAACATCTAGCTGCACAATACCAACCCTTCAGTGGATCTGCATAGCAGCGCTGGTAACCCTGACCAGGTACTACAGGTGGCGTCACGAATCATCCTACAAACATTTAATCCCCTGTAAATATCCCACATTAACGGGTGAGCGCCAGAGCCACGGACTGAGTCTATAGGCTCAGATCCGAGTTCCCATTGCTCTGGAGGGCGACTCACAAGCACCCTTCTATTACACTAAAGAGGGGTCCAGGGAAGTGTTTTATAACCTCTTCCAAGGGGTAAGGTTTCTCCTTGTGCAGAGTGACAAACCAGGCCTGGCATGTCAGCGTGAGGAGAGTTATAGGCCATGCATGCTCCTCTGGGAAATTAAATATTTAAAATTGTTTCTTCCTAAGACTAGAATTCTAGTGGCACCTATTGGAAGGAGCGATCCTAAAAATCAATACTGACCCTTCAATGAGCCTTGCCATAATCTCTTCCAAAGTCTGATACAGAGCACATAAGGAGCCAATGACACCGGGAGGAGGATAATACAATATGTGACCAGTGACCAAGCATTCTTACATTGGCTGCAGTGGTAGATTATAATAATATATCTCTGAAACCTTATATTATAGGACAGACATGATGGATATGGAGAGTGGATGATGGACGGAGACCGGTCAGGTTGTGCTCCAAATCTTCATGGAATATGAGAAGTAGCGTCTATAATCATCACAAGTAATTGTGGGTTCTAATAATCCCAGAGAAGAACCACAGCATAACAGGTTGTGGTTACACTTTATTAGCAATAAGCAGTGGAGCCTTTGAAGCAGATCAATCCACAGATCTCACAGTACAAACAGCTTACATATACCGTGAAGTATAATTAAAACAACTCAAGGAAAAGTGCAATAAGAAAAATTATTTTTCTATCTAATAAACAAAATTAATGCACCCATGGAGAGTATAAAGGACAACTTGGAAAAATTAAAGCCAAAACAACAAACACACTGAAAAAATGTCCAATAATTAGAATTTTATTAGGTAAATATGCAAAAAAAAATTTTAAATACAAAGAAAGGGGGTAGGGGGACCAATGCCAAAAGGGGCACAACACAGGGTACTCAAAAGCAATCAAGTGTTGGACTATATAATAAGTGAAAAAATAAGCACAATCAATGCTGTGCATGAGATAAATAATAAATAAATAAAGTGCCAGTGCGAGAATCTTAATATTATGAAAAATCATATATAAAAAGGTTGATAAAACACATGAGGATAATAATGGTCTGACGAAGGTAATGACGAAATGCGCATCGGGGTGGGCGCATCCCGAGGGACTCTTTCGACATACGAGGTATGGCACCGTGCAATTCACTATAATTCACTTCTTTTCTCCTTTGTAAGAGATATACTTATATTGTTGCACTTTATCCATTGTGCTTTTCTACTTCGCATATCATATCGGATTTTGCACTGATTTTTAACCTTTTGTGTTATGTTTCGGTAACTGAGGAGAAATAGCAAAAAATAGCAAAAGCAGTAATACACCAGAGAGGCTGGAACCTATTGGATTGCAGTAACCTGAACTAACCACACAACTAGAAGTAGCCGTGGAGCGTTCCTACGGTGATCCTAGACGCCTCGTCACAGCCTGAGAGATAACTACACCTAAAGGCAGAAAGATGAAAGCTATCTGCCCCGGAGCAGATCCCCAAAGAAAATAGGAAGCCCCCAAACATGTAATTGCGGTTAGACAAGAAGAAAGCACGGACACAGACAGAAAATAGAATGAGCAAATGTTGGGGCCCAATCTGTCTAGACAGAAAAGTACTTTAAAGAATTCTGACTGCAATCCAAAAAAAAACCCTAACAAAAATACCAACACTTCTGATTGCCAAAAAACCTGAGATCACACGATCTCATCCACCTAAATCAGATCTCTGGTGTAACAAAACGCTATTTAGCAAATAAAAAGTAACAAAGGAGCAAAGCAAAAGTGCAGGCACAAACGGAGCACAATTGCAGCGCCAGACCCCCAAAAGGGGATAGGCTGCAATCCACTGCAAGCAGCAAACCAGCAGAGAAAATCAAACAGAGGAAAAAAAAAACAGCAAACACTTATCTGAAGGAGAGCAGGAAACTAGCAGTGCTTCAAGCAAGACCAGCAGGAACAATTGATAACCGACAAGGCTGCTGGGAACTCAGGCCACTTATATCCTACCATTCAGCGCCAGCTGAAGGTCATTCGGCAATCAGTTCATTACCCTCAGCAACCACCGGAGGGAGTCCCAGCTCAGAAGCCGCCTCCAGCATATTCGCAACACTTTTGCATTGGCACTTCAGCATTATTATCCTCACTACTAAGGTCAGGCAAAAAGCAGAAGAGACTTGTTTGGGCTAAAGAACACAAGGAATGGACATTAGACCAGTGGAAATCTGTGCTTTGGTCTGATGAGTCCAAATTTGAGATCTTTGGTTCCAACCACCGTGTCTTTGTGCGACGCAGAAAAGGTGAACGGATGGACTCTACATGCCTGGTTCCCACCGTGAAGCATGGAAGAGGAGGTGTGATGGTGTGGGGGTGCTTTGCTGGTGACACTGTAGGGTATTTATTCAAAATTGAAGACATACTGAACCATCATGGCTACCACAGGATCTTGCAGCGGCATGCTATTCCATCCGGTTTGAGTTTAGTTGGACCATCATATATTTTTCAACAGGACAATGACCATGTAAGGGCTATTTGACCAAGAAGGAGAGTGATGGGGTGCATGCTGCGATTGGCACTGAGAATCTCGGCTCACTTACACGCATATAAGTCTATGGTGCGGTGTTGGATTATGTTTGGTGCAATAACTACATTCCTGTCTATGAGTGTTTAGTTGCTAGATTTGTATGTTGTCTATAAAGTTAGAACAAAAGAAAACTCCCAGAGGCTAACTAAGGAAGAGCATATGACTGTAGTTTCTGTTTGTTTTCCTGTGTCTGTGTATGAGAGAAGCAGCCAGCTGTAGATGCTGCACAGATAGAGACACACAAATGATTTATTCCTGATCTATTAAGCTTATCATATATTGTTCCTGTTTGTTCCTGAATAAAAAAGCTCTGTTGTCACACGCTTGGAGAGTATCCAGAATAATACGCTGCCAACAGGTTATGGGCCCAGAGTGACACAGAACCCCAGAGTAACACAGCAACAGAATGTCTCGACCACGCACCACAATTGTGGGTTTCCAGGGATATGGGGTACTCGGAGCCGAGCCTGTAGATTTCTATAGGGAATGTCACTGGTAGCGTGGCTCGGTCCGTGTCCCTGGCGGTCAGGCGTTAAAGGGGGGTGAAATTGTGCAGGCAATTCTATACCTAAAGCACGTCTCTGTTTCTTCCACTGCGCCCTTCGCCCTGTTCGCGCTTTTAGCATAAGCACTCCACACTTCCTAGAGTAATACAAGGTAATCTTTTCTTGCTTCTTCCTTGGAGCTCGCTAACAGGTTCTCAGTATTCTTCTAGTTCAGGAGCACGTCGACTGAACTTCACTGTCCTTGGGACAGGCGACTGAAGTTTCTGCTGCTAACTCTTCTTTCTTCCTTAATTGTCTCTATCTCCTGATTAGGCACAGCTCTGACTAGGCTGAGGTGAATTGGCTCACCCTTACTAGCCTCCACTTTAAGAACTGCTGACAGGATCTGGCTGAACTTCTCCTCCCTCCAAGTTCAGGCTAGACACGCTGACTCACTTCTGTCCAACGACAGGAAACTGAACTGACTCCCTCCTCTGTCCGAAGACAGGAAACAGAACTCACTCTGCTGAATGTCACTAGCTTATATACACTATGGGTGTGTCTAAAGTGTGTGATGGAGTGAATGGATATCGAGCATTAAACTGTTACCTCTCCGCACATCCTCCAGGGTACTGTGTGTGCCTTCACACCAGGGCTACACATTCCCCCTTGGTAAAATACAGCACTCCCGGGCTGTGAAATATAAGAAGAAAGACATTTTGTTTTTCATTAACAATAAACATTAAACTCATCCAATCCGGGAGGCAAGGATTTCTTAAACGTTGCATTATGAACAATAGAAAATATAAAAGTATCAAAACATCAAGACACTCAATAAACACACAGTATTCTTGTGAAGGACCCGCAGCAAACCTTCAACGTGGGTCCTGGGTGGGCTGCAGGACATCTGGCCGCAGACCTCACTCAGTGCAACACCACACGGGTTTTCTGTTCAGAGGTAGTTGTGGTGGTTTCATGTAAAACCAATATAATGCACCAAAGCGCAACTATGTACAAAGATAAGTTCTGGGCTGGCACAGTCCTCAGCCTCTCAGTCCATGGCATAATAAAAGACACATATATATTTTCACTTCAATATTTACATTATATATCTATATATATACTTGTTTTAACTTTAATTTCACTTTACCCAACCAGGGTATTTGATGCAAAACTATGCACTCAACTTTTTCAAATTTTCATTCTTGTACCCAGCCGGGTATTCTACTCATTATAGAAAACATAGATACATTTGGCAATAAAGTGCAAATCTGGCAAAAATTCTCAAACTTTCTACAACGTTACATGTAGTAGACCCCTGTCTGGATCCTACCGGCCTTTACTGTTTAATTACTTCAACTACGTTTTCCACCCCGGGGGCTGGAACAATGCGATGCTCCTTAGAGCACATGACTAACAGGTCGTGACCTGCTATCAGGGTTTGGGTCGCTACAGTCCTTGTGCGAACCGCTTGGGGCACGCCGGGTGCTTTCTCCTTGTGAGACGCCGATTGCGTCGCAGTTTGCGTAGCAGAGGGCGATTCAATTTTAACCGCAGTTTGCGATGTAGATTGGATCGCGGGTTGCGATTTGATGCGAGGCACTGGCAGAGCAGAATATGCCGGGGGCGCTTCAAGCTGCAATTGACATTCAGGGGGTGATGCCAGGGCACGGCCTGGTGCAGCGGGAGCCCGGGACTGTGACGCGCTGGCAATGGTGACGTTACCTGCGTCAGGGACGGGGTCACGGACGATTGTGACATTAAGGGCATACCATCCTTTCATACCCCAGTGCCGTGTGTAGGTGACGATGTCTCCATTAACTAGGTCCCTTCCCGGATGGCCTTGTGGTAGGTGGACTCTACGTCGCGTCGGCTCACAAATACGCCTGGGTAAAGTCCCGGTTCCCGGATAAAACCCCAGCCCTTGCGGAACTGGAATTCGGTGACGCACCCCTGACGTCGTGGTTCCCTCCGGGTACCTTTATCGCGGCGAACGGTCTCCTTATCCGCGATGAGCTCTGCATGCTGCCGCTGTCGGTTGCGCTGAGCCTCCTGTTCTTCCTCCTGACGTTGCTGCCACGCACTTTCCCATCTTACGGCATATGCGACGTCATCAAGACGCTCCATCGCGTCCCAGTTGACGTCTGGTAACGATGGACAGGATCCCTCTGGTGTCCCTACCGGGGAACAATCATCTGCTGCGGCCTCCTGGCCGGGCGGGCGTTCCGGAACGGGCTGGACCTCCTCAACCTCCTTTGCCTCCACCGCTCCATCGGTGGGATCAGGGTCGGTACTTTTGGGAGTAGCCTCCGGTTGCTCCTTAGCCTTGGGCAGCAGAAATTTAGGCAATTCAAATGGCGGAGGGTCGTCGAAGGGAGAGAACACCGCGTCCCACAGCCGCCGTTGTATCTGGTTACGCCGGCGTTTCTCAATCTCCTCCACGCCAGGTCGTTGCTGAATCATTTTCTTTAACCTTGCATTTTCTTCTCCAATCTCCAGCAAGGCTTGCTGCAGGTGCAGGATCACAGATGGTTCCGGTTCTAGTGGCAGCTTGGCTGGGGAACGGGGCCTGCCTTCCACCGCTTCCCTGCTCGGCTGCACACGTCCTGCCTCTATCATACTCCAAGTCCGTCTCTCGTACTTTTCCAGAACAGTCTGGTCTCTTCCGTGGAGGCGGGGTTTGCGTCTCCTCCTCTTCGCAGGAAGGTGAAGAGGAGGCGGATCTCCTTTGCTGTAGGGCTGTATCGCACATTGTAGTAGGCCTTGGAGAGGGCGGCCATAACTTTCGCGCCTCAGGGGGGGTACACGCCCACGAATGCACGCCCACCTTCTTCTCCAGCGCCTCAGGGCGCGAATATGGCGGCAAAGATGGCGGTATTTGGCGCCAAACAACAGCAACAGTCTTTTTCACCAAAACACTTCACAGGCACACAGGGCTCGCAATTCTGCAAGTTTCGGATCCTGTTCATGACGCCAAGTTTTGTGTCTCGACCACGCACCACAATTGTGGGTTTCCAGGGATATGGGGTACTCGGAGCCGAGCCTGTAGATTTCTATAGGGAATGTCACTGGTAGCGTGACTCGGTCCGTGTCCCTGGCGGTCAGGCGTTAAAGGGGGGTGAAATTGTGCAGGCAATTCTATACCTAAAGCACGTCTCTGTTTCTTCCACTGCGCCCTTCGCCCTGTTCGCGCTTTTAGCATAAGCACTCCACACTTCCTAGAGTAATACAAGGTAATCTTTTCTTGCTTCTTCCTTGGAGCTCGCTAACAGGTTCTCAGTATTCTTCTAGTTCAGGAGCACGTCGACTGAACTTCACTGTCCTTGGGACAGGCGACTGAAGTTTCTGCTGCTAACTCTTCTTTCTTCCTTAATTGTCTCTATCTCCTGATTAGGCACAGCTCTGACTAGGCTGAGGTGAATTGGCTCACCCTTACTAGCCTCCACTTTAAGAACTGCTGACAGGATCTGGCTGAACTTCTCCTCCCTCCAAGTTCAGGCTAGACACGCTGACTCACTTCTGTCCAACGACAGGAAACTGAACTGACTCCCTCCTCTGTCCAAAGACAGGAAACAGAACTCACTCTGCTGAATGTCACTAGCTTATATACACTATGGGTGTGTCTAAAGTGTGTGATGGAGTGAATGGATATCGAGCATTAAACTGTTACCTCTCCGCACATCCTCCAGGGTACTGTGTGTGCCTTCACACCAGGGCTACACAAGAAGACCAAAGAAAAAGCAGCACAAAGCAATAGAGAAGATGTCCACTAGCAGCAATCCTGTCAAGTTCTCAGTTCCAAGCCTCATTAACCAGAACTACCAGTCCTGGAAATTCAATGTGAAGATGGTGCTCATATGTGGAAATATACTCAGGAACAAGTGCCTCATTCATTACCAGATGTGACAACCATAGAGGTCTTCTGGACACCTCTGGTTGTCTTGCCGACCAATCTGTGCACCACAATTATATGACGGGGTCATCGATGGGAGGGACTAGTGACGATCTTCCGGTAAGTGCGAGTTAAATGCCCCATCAGAGATTGACAGCGGCATTTAACTAGTTAACAGCCACGGGTGGATCGCGATTCCCCTCGCGGCTATTGAGGGCACATGTCAGCTGTATAGATCAGCTGTCATGTGCCTGGAATGGCCAGAGCCCGTACCAAATGGGAGGAGTCTGACATCAGTGTACTTTTACACCCGATGTCGGAAAAGGGCTAAAGGGAATCTGTCAGCAGGTTTTTGCTATGTAATCTGAGGACAGCATAAGGTAGGGGATGAGACACTGATTTCAGCGGTCACTTATTAGGCTGTGTACTTTATTTACAGGCAATTAATGTTTTATCACCAGGCAATTATCAATTCCTGGACTACAGCTCCTGGGAGCCATGGTCTGACCACACCCCTTCCTGTGATAAGCAGCTTACTGTCAATAGAAAGTGTACACAAAAGCTGTGGTGCAGCAGGGTCAGCATTCTGAGCTCTGCTACATGCTACATCTAAGAACTCTTTTTGTGTCACAACTGCTGCACTCAGTAAACTAAGTGATACATCGCTGGAATCAGGGTCTCTTTTCATACATTATGTGGATCTCAGATGTGGTATCAAAACATGGCGAGACATTCCCTCTAAGGCCTCTTTCACACATCCGTTTTTTGCCATCAGGCGCGATCCGGCGCTTTTTAAAAATAACTGATCCGTTTTTTTTAAACCGCCGGATGCGTTTTTTGTCATTGACTATCATTAGCGCCGGATCGCGCCGGATGTCATTGCGTTTAGTCCGTTTTTTGCCGGATCCGTCATAGATTTTCATTCTGGCGGCCGGACAGAACGCATCATGTAACGTTTTTTTTGTGCCGGAAATGCCTGAAGCGGCGCATCAGGCGTCCGGAAACAATAGAAGTCCATGGTACCGGATCAGTCTTTTTTGCAATCCGGCAAAAGACTGATCCGGATTCCGGATATCACGGACTACTACTACTACTACTACTTCCAGCTAAAAAACGGATCCGGCACATCAGTTTTTTACAATCTACGCCGGATCCGTCTTTTAAACAATTCGCCGGATTGTGCCTGATTGCAAAAAACGGATGTGTGAAAGAGGCCTAAGCAGTATTATTATAACTGTGTCCCGTGAGTCCATGCATCTTTTAATACATGACAATTTAATGCTTGCTTTAAAAGCTGCTGGTTGACATTGCTTACATTTCTTTAGTCTGTGATCTACAAGTACAACCAGATTCCTCTCTACAAGTGACTCTTCTAGTTTTTCATCTCTCCAGAACATATGATACCCAATATACAGTGGGGAAAATAAAATACAACAAAGGTGGAGCTAGCAGAATACATGGGTGGTAAATATATAAATAATAAAGATCAAATGCAAGAAAGATAAACGCTAATAAATACCACACACATGACCACCTATGGATAACAAGTGACCAACTGTAACAAGAACAAAGATACAGTCAAATGGTCATAATAAAATATAACATTTATTGAAAAACTCCTAAAACATGTCATAATTACCCAATGGTGCACAGATCAGTAGACACACGGCCCGCGTGCCGGGGGGGGATCTGTGCACCATTGGGTAATTATGACATCTATTGTATTTTCTGCCACCGTTTAATCTTAGCTTTAGTATGGGCGTTTTTTTCGGTACTTACCTATTAGCACATTCATTATATCCCATATGCATTGTTTCTACTCTGCAAATTGTGCAATAGGTGGCAGTTTTCTTACTAGTCTATATGTTATATAGCTATGCCCATGATGTACTGTCATGTTGTTCACATAGCCTGTTTGCATTATGCGCACTGTGAGTTTACATTCCCCATGTTGCCTTATTCCATGTTTTAGGAGTTTTTCAATAAATGTTATATTTTATTATGACCATTTGACTGTATCTTTGTTCTTGGTGAAGTGGGGAAAATAAGTACACTGCCGATTTTGCAAGTTTTCTGACCTACATAGAATGGAGAGGTCTGTAATTTTTATTGTAGATACACTTCAACTGTGAGAGACAGAATCTAAAAACAAACAAACAGAAAATCACAGTGTATGATTTATAAATAATTAAATTGCATTTTATTGCATGAAATAAGTATTTGCTACAATAGAAAAAAAGAAGTTAATATTTGGTACAGAAACCTTTGTTTGCAATTTCAGAGGTCAGATGTTTTCTGTAGTTCTTAACCAAGTTTGCACACACTGCAGCAGGGATTTAGGCCCACTCCTCCATACAGTCATGGACAAAAGTTTTGAGAATGACACAAATATTAATTTTTACAAAGTCTACTGCTTCACTTTTTCTAATGGCAATTTGCATATACTCCAGAATGTTATAAAGAGTGATCAGCTTAACAGCAATTACTTGCAAAGTCAATATTTGGCTAGAAAATGAACTTTATCCCTCCAAAACACATTTCAGCATCATTGCAGCCCTGCCTTAAAAGGACCAGCTAACCTCTTTTCAGTGATTGCTCCATTAACACAGGTGTGGGTGTTGATGAGGACATGGCTGGAGATCAATCTGTCATGATTAAGTAAGAATGACACCACTGGACACTTTAAAAGGAGGCTGGTGCTTGGCATCATTGTTTCTCTTCTGTTAACCATGGTTATCTCTAAAGAAACACGTGCAGTCATCATTGCAATGCACAAAAATGGCCTAACAGGGAAGAGTATCGCAGCTAGAAAGATTGCACCTCAGTCAACAATCTATCGCATCATCAAGAACTTCAAGGAGAGAGGTTCCATTGTTGCCAAAAAGGCTTCAGGGCGCCCAAGAAAGACCAGCAAGCGCCAGGACCGTCTCTTAAAAGTGTTTCAGCTGCGGGATCGGGCTACCAGCAGTACAGAGCTTGCTCAGGAATGACAGCAGGCAGGTGTGAGTGCATCTGCACGCACTGTGAGGCGGAGACTCTAGGAGCAAGGCCTGGTCTCAAGGAGGGCAGCAAAGAAGCCACTTCTCTCCAGAAATAACATCATGGACAGACTGATATTCTGCAAAAGGTACAGGCAGTGGACTGCTGAGGACTGGGGTAAAGTTATTTTCTCTGATGAATCCCCTTTTCGATTGTTTGGGACATCAGGAAAACGCCTCATTCGGAGAAGACAAGGTGAGCGCTACCACCAGTCTTGTCTCATGCCAACTGTTAAGCATCCTGAAACCATTCATGTGTGGGGTTGCTTCTCAGCCAAGGGAATCGGCTCTCTCACAGTCTTGCCTAAAAACACAGCCATGAATAAAGAATGGTACCAGATGTCCTCCAAGAGCAACTTCTCCCAATCCTCCAAGAGCAGTTGGTGATCAACAATGCCTTTTCCAGCATGATGGAACACCTTGCCATAAAGCAAAGGTGATAACTAAATGGCTCAGGGAACAAAACATAGAGATTTTGGGTCCATGGCCTGGAAACTCCCCAGATCTTAATCCCATTGAGAACTTGTGGTCAATCATCAAGAGACAGGTGGACAAACAAAAACCTAAAAATTCTGACAAAATGAAAGCATTGATTGTGCAAGAATGGACTGCTATCAGTCAGGATTTGTTCCAGAAGTTGATTGAGAGCATGCCAGGGAGAATTGCAGAGGTCCTGAAGAAGAAGGGTCAACACTGCAAATATTGACTTGCTGCATTAACTCATTCTAACTGTCAATATAAGCTTTTGTTACTCATATGTTTGCAATTATATTTCTGTCTGTGATAAAAACATCTGTCAAACACACACAAAAACCAGAGGGCAGCAGATCATGTGAAAATATAAATATTTGTGTCATTCTCAAAACTTTTGGCCATGACTGTACAGATCGTCTCCAGATCTTTCAGGTTTCGGGGTTGTCGCTGGGCAACATTGAGTTTTAGCTCCCTCCAAAGACTTTCTGTTGTGTGGTCTGGAGACTGGCCAGGCCACTCCAGGATGTTGAAATATTTCTTACGGAACCACTCCTTAGTTGCCCTGCTGTCATGGTCATGCTGGAAGACCCAGCCACGACCCATCTTCAATGCTCTTACTGAGGGAAGGAGGTTGTTGGCTAAAATCTCGGGATACATGACCCCATCCATCCTCCCTTTGATACAGTGCAGTTGTCCTGTCCCTTCTGCATAAAGGCATCCCTAAAGTATAATGTTTCCCCACAATGCTTCATGGTTGGGATGGTGTTCTTGGGGTTGTATTAATCCTTCTTCTTCCTCCAAGCATGGTAAGTGGTGTTGATACTAAAAAGTTCTATTTTGGTCTCATCTGACCACATGACCTTTTCCCATGCCTCCTCTGGATCATCCAGATGATCATTAGAAAACTTCAAAAGGACTTGGACAAGTGCTGGCGTGAGTAGGGGATTTTTATCCATGATGGTATAGTGTGTTACTAAGGCCAGGGTCACACACAACGATAAAAAATCAGTCCGTATTATACGGCCGTAATACACAGAAAAGTCCCCTGAAAAGTGATCCGTATGTCATCCGTTTGCAATGCGAGGATGCGATTTCCTCGCATCAAAACATCCGTGTGTTATCCGTATGGCATCCGTACGGTGAGATTTTCTCGCCGCCTTGCAAAACAGACAAATAACAGTTTTTAGGCCTGAAACCCATTAAAATCATCATGATCAACCCTATTTATTGCCTCTACAACAGTTGGCTCCCTCTAATCTTTGCCTTTCACTCCGTGGTTGAGTTGTGTGAGTTGTGCTTTGTCCTAAATATGGGAGACACACTTTTAACACAACTGAGCGTGTGTTGTATAACTGGGTATTGTCACGACGTTTTGGTGACCCGTACCCAGTGATTGTGGATCCGAGGAGGCGGAGAAGATTTTGGGTCCATCCCCTTTTGAGGCAACGGGTCAGTAAAGGGCATTTCCACCGTCTGTACGCATCTCTGCGTAGCAATCTCGACAAGTTTTTTGCTTATTGTCGGATGTCCCTTCGCACATTTTATATATTGTTGGAGATTGTGCGCCCTGGGATAACGTTTCAGGACACCAGGATGCGTAAAGCAATTTCTGCAGAGGAGCGCCTAATCCTTACGTTACGGTATGTATGCAACCGATATATTGATGATCTCTTTTATACACTTATGTATTACCTGCCCTTATACCTTTGTTATTTATACCTCTATTGATCTATGTGTCACCCCCCACAAGTTTTCATATACAATATAAGCTTGTATATTACCCAACAAACACAGAGCTTAGATTTTCAAGTTTTTGTGCCAAGGTTTCTTATTTATGGACTTAAAGTGTCATCTATGTATAAACATCTATTTAACTGCATGGCTTATCATGTTTATTTTCTCTTTTCTGTTTAGATTTCTTTCCACGGGAATGTCATATGCAGCATTGCATTTAGAACTCTTACTTGGAAGGTCAACCATCTCTGGGATTGTGAGGTCAACATGCGCAGAAATCTGGTCCTGACTCCATCACCTGGTCATGCCTCAGCCGCAAATGGAAGATTGGTTTCGTATAGCTCGTGGTTTTCAGGAGACCTGCCAGTTTCCACACTGTCTAGGAGCCCTGGATGGGAAGCACAGGGTCCCAATATTAAAATTATAAACAATATTTTTCAGTAGTTCTGTTGGCCCTGGTTGACAGTAGCTACAGGTTTATAATTGTAGATATTGGGGCCTATGGAAGAACTGGAGACTCAAGAGTCTTCAATTCTTCCATTAAGGGTCGGCGGCTGCGCAACAATAAGTTGAACATCCCACCCCTACGTAACCTACCAGGGACTAATATTGAAGCCTTGCCTTATGTCATGGTTGCAGATGAGGCTTTTCAGTTGACGCACAACGTCATGAGGCCGTATCCACGGAGAGCCCTGAACCACAGGCGCACTATATTTAACTTTAGACTTTCCCGTGCCGTCTTGTTGAGTGTGCGTTTGGTATTCTGTGCGCCAAATGAGGGGTTCTCCAGTCCGCTATTAAACTTGGTGAAGCCAATGTTAATGTGGTTATACAGGCGTGTGTTGTACTGCATAATTTCACTAGATACCATGATTGCCCATCCAATGTTGATGATGAGGTGGAGTATGTAAGTCCTGATCATACTAATGCAAGACCCGTCCATCCTCAACGTCAGTCAGCCCTCTGGGCTAAAAGTGCGTGATGTTTTAACCAATTGTTTTGCTTCCCCTGAGGGATCTACTCCCTGGCAACAGAATGTGGTGTCTATGTAGAAGTTATGGCAGTTTGTCACAGTGTTTTTGTAATGTTTTACCCTTTGAAGCCTCTAAGTATTTTGAGGATACCCTTAAATCTAGGTTCATAATAAAATAATGCTTAAAGAAAACATCAGACGCATGGTTTGTGTTTTTTGGCTAATTCTGATTAACTTTGTATCAAAATTGGTTCAACCATATTTCCATCATATGGCTGTAACGACCTACCATTCAGGCCTCATAATATACAAGTGTCGTACAACGGACAAATATTAATGAAAACCAAAATAAAAAATGAAGAAATAAAATACAAGATAATAAAAAAATAACAAAAGCCAGGACACCACATAGCCTCATTATAGGTTGTGGTAAGTTGGGGGTGGGGGTGAAGGGGGACGGTCACCTTGTGCAGAAAGAGGTCTGCTTTGTTGGATAACCTCTGTATCACCCTGTGCTAGGGAAGATGGCCAGGCTGTATTCAGGCCCAAGGTTTGTTCCTGTGGTTGCGGAACATAATAGTGGTGAGACTGGTATGGATGCCTGACATCCTGGCTATGGGAGTAACCCATGGATTCATACCCCCCAATATGCCCATGTCGAGCAGACACATGTTGGGACCAGCCTCCAGCATTGTGTCTGCTCAAGTGGGCATATTGGGCAGGTGCACTCAACTCAGACAAGTGTCCATAGATTGTTTGGACTTCGGTTTGGGTGGCCTGTGACTGGAAGGTAGGGGGGAGCCGAGTCTACTTCCCCTGACTGCTGGTGGGGAAGGTCTTGCAGCGGCAGAAGGTTGGTGCGAGACAACTGCCACCTTTCCAAAAAGGAAAAAATTATTGCGCAAGGCTACGGAAAAAGGCCTCTTCCCCATCGTCATGGGCAGCCCTGGATAGATAGTTCAGCACCCAAGTATCCACTTGCCTCCTTGTGGTAGAGGTCAAAACAACACTTCTGCGGCGTCCACAAAGTTGTATGGCAGAAGGCAGGGGTGACATTTCAAGCGGCACTGTAGGACTGCTGCTGTGGCCCACATCTTCCTCCTCGGGATTAGCCTCCTGTGTGGATGTTGCTGCTGCTGCAGATGGTGTTGGTGATGCTGCTGCTGGCTGATTGCTGTCAGGGGGTGCCAAAGAAGGGCCAGCCACTTCATCACCTTCACCGACAGGGTCAATGTTGACCTCGGAGTCTGATGCAGTCTCTCGTTCAGTAAGGTTTGACTCTGTTCTGTGTGATATAAAACATTGAACATTACAATAATTACTGGTGACAGTACAACATGTGTACAAGGTGTACCTTAATGCATGCACTTACGGTCTAAGATCCATGCTGGGGGCCAGAAAATTCAACCGGTCATAATACAGGTACTTTCTTTTTTTGGGTGCTGCATCCCCACTCCAGCCTAATTGCTGGCGTTCCCGTCGGTACTGGTCCCGGAAACTCCGCCAACGTCTAGTGACATCATTCACTGAAAATTGAAAGATACGAAAAACCTTATCAAACACATTGTGTGTGTTTTCAACATGTAGGCCTCAGTGCAATGTGGCCTGTGATGGTGCAAATGTGTATCCATAAAATATGGGTCATATAAGACACACATAATATATCCTGCATTCAAGGTTTTTATTTCACTGTTAACAAAATTGTTACATCAATGTACTTACTAATTTCTTGCTGCTCCGCACGAGGTCGGTCTTCAAAACCAGGGACCATGTGGCCATATATTGACCTCCATGCCGCATCCTTCCGGGAGCGGTCCGCATAATGGGGGTCGCGTTGGTACCACAAAACAGGCCATACTTGCACCAGCGCTAGGAGCATTTCGACATTGATGTGTCTGGCCATAATTACTCCGTGGAGGCGTGCTTCCTGGTTAGGAGTGGAATGTGCCAGGCTAATTTGCATGTCAAAACTTCCTGATAAAGCATGATTGAATTTCCTGTCACCAGGAGAACTCTTGCGTTTTTCTCGCAAGTCACACGTCTGGTCCGT
>JARQOD010000003.1:346068052-346101865 GCA_033576555.1 Oophaga sylvatica | reverse complement strand
TCTTTTATACACTTATGTATTACCTGCCCTTTTTACCTTTGTTATTTATACCTCTATGATCTATGTGTCACCCCCACAAGTTTTCATATACAATATAAGCTTGTATATTACCCAACAAACACAGAGCTTAGATTTTCAAGTTTTTGTGCCAAGGTTTCTTATTTATGGACTTAAAGTGTCATCTATGTATAAACATCTATTTAACTGCATGGCTTATCATGTTTATTTTCTCTTTTCTGTTTAGATTTCTTTCCACGGGAATGTCATATGCAGCATTGCATTTAGAACTCTTACTTGGAAGGTCAACCATCTCTGGGATTGTGAGGTCAACATGCGCAGAAATCTGGTCCTGACTCCATCACCTGGTCATGCCTCAGCCGCAAATGGAAGATTGGTTTCGTATAGCTCGTGGTTTTCAGGAGACCTGCCAGTTTCCACACTGTCTAGGAGCCCTGGATGGGAAGCACAGGGTCCCAATATTAAATTATAAACAATATTTTTCAGTAGTTCTGTTGGCCCTGGTTGACAGTAGCTACAGGTTTATAATTGTAGATATTGGGGCCTATGGAAGAACTGGAGACTCAAGAGTCTTCAATTCTTCCATTAAGGGTCGGCGGCTGCGCAACAATAAGTTGAACACCCACCCTACGTAACCTACCAGGGACTAATATTGAAGCCTTGCCTTATGTCATGGTTGCAGATGAGGCTTTTCAGTTGACGCACAACGTCATGAGGCCGTATCCACGGAGAGCCCTGAACCACAGGCGCACTATATTTAACTTTAGACTTTCCCGTGCCGTCTTGTTGAGTGTGCGTTTGGTATTCTGTGCGCCAAATGAGGGGTTCTCCAGTCCGCTATTAAACTTGGTGAAGCCAATGTTAATGTGGTTATACAGGCGTGTGTTGTACTGCATAATTTCACTAGATACCATGATTGCCCATCCAATGTTGATGATGAGGTGGAGTATGTAAGTCCTGATCATACTAATGCAAGACCGTCCATCCTCAACGTCAGTCAGCCCTCTGGGCTAAAAGTGCGTGATGTTTTAACCAATTGTTTTGCTTCCCTGAGGGATCTACTCCCTGGCAACAGAATGTGGTGTCTATGTAGAAGTTATGGCATTTGTCACAGTGTTTTTGTAATGTTTTACCCTTTGAAGCCTCTAAGTATTTTGAGGATACCCTTAAATCTAGTTCATAATAAAATAATGCTTAAAGAAAACATCAGACGCATGGTTTGTGTTTTTTGGCTAATTCTGATTAACTTTGTATCAAAATTGGTTCAACCATATTTCCATCATATGGCTGTAACGACCTACCATTCAGGCCTCATAATATACAAGTGTCGTACAACGGACAAATATTAATGAAAACCAAAAATAAAAATGAAGAAATAAAATACAAGATAATAAAAAAATAACAAAAGCCAGGACACCACATACCTCATTATAGGTTGTGGTAAGTTGGGGGTGGGGGTGAAGGGGGACGGTCACCTTGTGCAGAAAGAGGTCTGCTTTGTTGGATAACCTCTGTATCACCCTGTGCTAGGGAAGATGGCCAGGCTGTATTCAGGCCCAAGGTTTGTTCCTGTGGTTGCGAACATAATAGTGGTGAGACTGGTATGGATGCCTGACATCCTGGCTATGGGAGTAACCCATGGATTCATACCCCCCAATATGCCCATGTCGAGCAGACACATGTTGGGACCAGCCTCCAGCATTGTGTCTGCTCAAGTGGGCATATTGGGCAGGTGCACTCAACTCAGACAAGTGTCCATAGATTGTTTGGACTTCGGTTTGGGTGGCCTGTGACTGGAAGGTAGGGGGGAGCCGAGTCTACTTCCCTGACTGCTGGTGGGGAAGGTCTTGCAGCGGCAGAAGGTTGGTGCGAGACAACTGCCACCTTTCCAAAAAGGAAAAAATTATTGCGCAAGGCTACGGAAAAAGGCCTCTTCCCATCGTCATGGGCAGCCCTGGATAGATAGTTCAGCACCCAAGTATCCACTTGCCTCCTTGTGGTAGAGGTCAAAACAACACTTCTGCGGCGTCCACAAAGTTGTATGGCAGAAGGCAGGGGTGACATTTCAAGCGGCACTGTAGACTGCTGCTGTGGCCCACATCTTCCTCCTCGGGATTAGCCTCCTGTGTGGATGTTGCTGCTGCTGCAGATGGTGTTGGTGATGCTGCTGCTGGCTGATTGCTGTCAGGGGTGCCAAAGAAGGGCCAGCCACTTCATCACCTTCACCGACAGGGTCAATGTTGACCTCGGAGTCTGATGCAGTCTCTCGTTCAGTAAGGTTTGACTCTGTTCTGTGTGATATAAAACATTGAACATTACAATAATTACTGGTGACAGTACAACATGTGTACAAGGGTACCTTAATGCATGCACTTACGGTCTAAGATCCATGCTGGGGGCCAGAAAATTCAACCGGTCATAATACAGGTACTTTCTTTTTTTGGGTGCTGCATCCCCACTCCAGCCTAATTGCTGGCGTTCCCGTCGGTACTGGTCCCGGAAACTCCGCCAACGTCTAGTGACATCATTCACTGAAAATTGAAAGATACGAAAAACCTTATCAAACACATTGTGTGTGTTTCAACATGTAGGCCTCAGTGCAATGTGGCTGTGATGGTGCAAATGTGTATCCATAAAATATGGGTCATATAAGACACACATAATATATCCTGCATTCAAGGTTTTTATTTCACTGTTAACAAAATTGTTACATCAATGTACTTACTAATTTCTTGCTGCTCCGCACGAGGTCGGTCTTCAAAACCAGGGACCATGTGGCCATATATTGACCTCCATGCCGCATCCTTCCGGGAGCGGTCCGCATAATGGGGGTCGCGTTGGTACCACAAAACAGGCCATACTTGCACCAGCGCTAGGAGCATTTCGACATTGATGTGTCTGGCCATAATTACTCCGTGGAGGCGTGCTTCCT
This sequence comes from Oophaga sylvatica, assembly GCA_033576555.1. Classification (NCBI taxonomy): domain Eukaryota; kingdom Metazoa; phylum Chordata; class Amphibia; order Anura; family Dendrobatidae; genus Oophaga; species Oophaga sylvatica. Next base: position 346,098,915 of record JARQOD010000003.1, on the reverse strand, counting down.
GGTTAGGAGTGGAATGTGCCAGGCTAATTTGCATGTCAAAACTTCCTGATAAAGCATGATTGAATTTCCTGTCACCAGGAGAACTCTTGCGTTTTTCTCGCAAGTCACACGTCTGGTCCGTGTGCAATCCGTTTTTTTCACGCACCCATTGACTTGCATTGGAGAGTCTCGCCCGTAATACGCTGCAAATCGCAGCATGCTGCGATTTCACTCGCACGTATAAAACGGACGAGAAAAAATGATAGGAGCTGCCCCATAGATTAACATTGGTCCGAGTGCAATGCCATTTTTTCTCGCATTGCACTCGTCCGTATTTCTCGCTAGTGTGACTCCGGCCTAATGGTAATGTTTGAGACTGTGGTCCCAGTCCTCTTCAGTTCATTGACCAGGTCCTCCCATGTAGTTCTGAGCTGATTCGTGACCTTTCTCAGAATCATCCGAAACCCCACGAGATGAGATCTTGCATGGAGCCCCAGACGAGAAAGATTGACAGTCATCTTGTGTTTCTTCCATTTTCTCATAATTGTGCCAACCTTAGTTGCCTTCTAACCAAGCTGCTTGCCTATATTGTCCTATAGCCAATCCCAGCCTCGTGCAGGTCTACAATTTTGTCCATGGTGTCCTTAGACAGATATTTGGTGGGGAGGTCGAGTGTGAGTGAATGAATGTGTGAATAGGTGTATTTTATACAGGCAACAAGCTCAAACAGGTGCAATTAATACAGGTAATGTGTTCAGTGTAGGAGGGCTTCTTTAAAAAAAAACCAACAGGTCTTTGAGAGACAGAATTCTTGCTGGTTGGTAGGTGATCAAATACTTATTTCATGCAATAAAATGCAATTCAATTATTTATAAATCCTACCGTGTATTTTTCTGTTTGTTTTTTTTAGATTCTGTCTCTCACAGTTGAAGTGTACTTACGGTAAAAAATTACTGACCTCCACATTCTTTGTAGGTGGGAAAAATTGCAAAATCGGCAGTGTATGAAAACACTCATTTTCCCACTGTAACTAGTATCCATGTTCATAATTATAAATTTCTCTATACTGAACTCTATTTGACAAGTGAATGCTTAAACACAAAGCTTGTCCAAATTAGCCTGGTACTTATGAACATCCTCCATAGACTGCACTATTGTAGCGTTGGCATCCCTGCACGTTTCCCATCCTCCCCTTTCCTGGCAACTCACTCACCACCCTGGACCTTGTCCCGCGCGTCCTCCTCCTGTTGCTTCCCAGGGTCTGTACATGCGTGCCAGATCCCAGGCACTTCAATTAGGGAGCGCACGCATGCATCCTCTGCTTCTTGAAGAGATGCACCGTCCAAAAGTGTCCCCAGCAAATGGCACAATTTAAGGCACCTCCACCTGTTGGGAGGTGTCTGAGCAATTTGTTAAATCAGTTAGTCTGCACGCTTGCTAGTTCTCAGGTCCCCTGTCTGTTAGTACCTGCCAGTATCTGCTAGTACCTACCAGTATCTGATTGTTACTGCCCATCCCTGATTGTGCCTTTCACTACATGCATAACTGTATACCAGCCCTGCCTGCCTGCACCTGCCGTGTCAGTCTGCATACCAGCCGTGCCTGCCTGCACCTGCTGTGCCAGTTTGTATACCAGCCGTAACTGCCTGCACCTGCTGTGTCAGTCTGCATACCAGCTGTACCTGCCTGCACCTCCCATGTCAGTCTGTATACCAGCCGTACCTGACTGCACCTGCCGTGCCAGTCTGTATAACAGCCATACCTTCCTGCATCTGCCGTTTCAGACTGTATGCCAGCTGTACCTGCCTGCACCTGCCATGCCAGTCTGCATAACAGGCCTACCTGTCGGCACCTGCTGTGCCAGTCTGTATACCAGCCACACCTGCCTGCACCTGTCATGCCAGTCTGTATACCATACCTGCCTACACCAGCCATGCCAGTCTGTATACCAGCTGTACCTGTCTGCACCTGCCGTGCCTGCCTGTACTTATCAATGTCCATCCATTCCTTGGCAATTACAACTACCTGTCCCTTTTGGTGTCAGCTGCCGTGTGTCCAAGGTCTGTCCTAGAGTAGCTCTTGGCGTCCATTATGTCTAATGACATCTTCGGGGGTTCTAGGGAGGATTCAGGTGTTCACCTAGTAACACCCCTCCAGGCTCTACTTGGTCCACAGCACAGTGGTTCCACCACTATGCCCATTACAGCTATGTTATTATTATTGTTTTTTTTATAGCACCATTGATTCCATGGTGCTGTACATGAGGAAGGGTTACATACAAAACACAAGTCAAAATTACAGTGAACAAATTAATAGTGACAGACATGTACAGAGCAGAGAGGACCCTGCCCTTGTGAGCTTACATTCTACAGGATAATGGGGAAGGAGACAATAGGATCGGGGGTTGCGACAGCACCAGTGTCAGTGAAGCAGCGGGTCTGGTAGTGGCAGGGCGGCAGAGGGGTCATTGCAGGCTGTAAGCTGTTCTGAAGAGATGGGTTTTCAAGTTCCTCTTGAAAGTTCCAAAAGTAGGGGATAGTCAAAAGTGTTAGGCTGTGGTTCCACGATTCGGAACCACAGCGCTTTGGACGGAGCGGAAAGTCCGCTCCGCCCAAAGCCCCGCCCCCTGGGTGAACGCGCGGTCAATCCGGATGTGTTCATGGAACACATCCAGAACACATCCGGAATGACCGCAGGGCTACACAGGCCTGTGTTATTTCCCTTGCGGCGACGCAGCGTCGCCGCAAGGGAATAGGACATGCTGCGGTCTAAAAAGACGCGCCGCATGTCCGTTAACGCAGGTCTTCCGCCTGCGTGTTTTTAAGCATAGTGGAGATGGGATTTCTTGAAATCCCTCCATTATGCTGTAACATCTGGACGCTGCGTGTTTGACACTGCGCCAGCGCACAGCGTCAAACACGCAGCAATTACTGAAGCATTCCGGATCGTGGAAATATCGTCACTCCTTGCGGAGATCAACATGCTAAGCATGCCGAGATGAGGAGACTTAAAGCCGCAATACTCCTCTGAGAAATATGCTAATTATGCAAATTGTCTCTTCAGAGAGGAAGAGAGCTAAAACTCTAGTGCCACCTTTTGGAAGGTAGCAATCCTACAAGTCAATGTCGACCCTTTAACGAGCCTTATCATATGACCTAGGATAATAGCCAAACCAGAATCTCAATTTGCAGACACTGTGTTTCGGGGTTCAGCCCCTCGTCAGTGCAAAGCGGAGATCTGGTTTGGCTGTGTGAGAGGCGTCAGACCATTGTCCAAGAAATATCGTCACTCCTTGGGAGATCAACATGCTAAGCATGCCGAGATGAGGAGACTTAAAGCCACAATGCTCCTCTGGGAAATATGCTAATTATGCAAATTGTCTCTTCAGAGAGGAAGAGAGCTAGAACTCTAGTGCCACCTTTTGGAAGGTAGCAATCCTACAAGTCAATGTCGACCCTTTAACGAGCCTTATCACATAACCTAGGATAATAGCCAAACCAGAATCTCAATTTGCAGACACTGTGTTTTTTTTGTTTTGTTTTTTTTTTAAAACCATTCAGGTTAGTTATAAACAACTCAATATAAGCTCAGCAACTTAAACGTCGTTGTTTCAACTCTCATCATCATGGTTCATATTTAATTCAGCATAACAAACTAAAGGTATACACAAAAGACGTCATAAACATCAATAAACATCACTAAAATTCACTGATATTTGATCAAGTGCTGCCATTTTTTAAATTTCAAAACGCCCTCTGCATCAGAACCACCACCGCCTTCACTGTCTAATTTATAAATCAAGTATAATCTAGAAAGGATCAGCCCGACACACTTATTCACAGATAAATGCTTCTCTTTGAAAATTCCTAAATTCCTCACATCCCACAAACTCTGCATCACACAAGTCATAATTAACCATAGGATTCTATTTTTCACACGACCACATGCACCAATTCCAAACATTGCAACACGCCAGTCAATAAAACTCACCCCCGCTAATTCCTTACACAACCCACCTACACACTTCCACACACTGTACGCGTAATCACAGTCCCACATAGTATGCCACACAGTCTCACATCCACCACAACCTTCTCTCGGGCACACTTCCGTTCTGGTCAGGCCTCGTCTCTTCTGAACCTGTCGCACAGGCAAAATATTGTGCAAGGACATCCATACAATATCCCTTTGTCTATTAGACATCCCATGCGTTCCCAAACTCTTCCATGCAACCGAGACTTCATTCCCTCTCAAACCCACAATATTACTCTCCACATCATTCTTATATATTATTTTCATCACATTCTTAGCCATTCTAAAATCATTCATCGGCACACTCAGTAAATCATGCTTCCTCACAAACTTTAAATCACCTCATACCAGACCGGACAATTGAAAGCAACAGGCACTCTAGCATCCCTCTTTCTCCAACACAAGCCATACAACATCCAACCAGCAGAATAACTTGCCATATAAGCTCCTTTATTTCCTTTATTCAACAAAATAACTACCGTTTTGATATACTGAAGCCCCAGAAAAATCTCAATGTTTGGAAAGGCCATGCCACCATGGTGACATGCCTTAAAAAGACTTTCTCTCTTAAGTTTTTCTATTTTACTACTCCAGAAAAAGTAAAAACTAACTTTTCCACTCTTTTTATTTTCCTATTAGACGGTGGAAAAACTGTTGCAATAAAAAGCAGAATCGGAAGAATCACCGCTTTTATGACCAAAATCTTACCACTCAAGGTCAAGTCTCTCAGTCGCCAAAAATTTAACTTACGCTCTATGCGTGACGCGCACCACATGTGTGGATACCAGGGCTATGGGGTACTCGGAGCCGAGCCCATTGATTTCTATGGGAGATGTCACTGGCAGCGGGACTCGGTCCGTGGCCCTGGCGGTCATGCAATGGGGGATATTTACAGGGGATTATAAGGATAGGTAGTTCGTGACGCCACCTGTGGTATCTGATCAATTGGACCAGCGCTGCTATAAGGATCTTCACAGGGGATGTTATGGGGCAGCTAGATGGTTGGTCTCCCACAGGTGAGACTGGTCCCTGGAAGTCTATGGTGATGATGCAGGGTGTAGTTAAGAATTCAGTCACACACAATGTAGCTTCTTTTCATACCTATACTTGTAGGTGTTTCAGGAAGATCCCGGGAAGCTGGTCGGGGTGGAGAATGCACATTCGGGATACCGCTGAGCAGGTTAGAGGCCTCCTTTACTTCATATATATCTGAGCCCAAACTTGCATGAAGCGAAGTTAACTCTGCAATCTCCAGCTTTCTCAATAGCTGTAACGCCCGGCCGACATTGTGGTGGAGCCTTCTATGTCTCTGATTATCAGATGTTGAGAGAACTAAGTCCTTACTTTTGCAGGGCCCTGCTCAAAGTCCTTGTTCCCCCTGACTCCGTTTACGTATCAGCGCTTAGGGCTACCTTCTGTGACCTGTGGTCCAGAAAGCCTCCGGTTTTCTTGTTACTAGGCTTGAAACACTAGCAACGCTTCGGACCCCGGTGTCCGGTGAATTAGTGCAGGTAATCCGGTACCTGGTGCACTAGCATCTATCTTCTCCACTGTGCCCTTCGCCCTGCTCTTGCTCTTAACATAAGCACTTGTAGCTTTTGATGGTAATGTCAGCTTTCTCCAGAGCTCACTGAACAGCTCTCAGTATCCTTCAAGTCCAGACTGGACTGACACTGAACTACACTGTCCTAAGACAGGAAGCTGACTGACTGAACTCCTCTGTCTGATCTGCACTGTCCTTAGACAGGAAGCTTGAATGATCTCAGCTCTTCTCAGACAGGAAACAGACTGACCTCTGCTACGTGTCACTACCTCTTATACCCCTGGTGGGTGTGTCTGAAAGTGTGAGTGACGTGAATGGATATCAAGCTTTTGCGGTTACCTTCCTGTGCATTTTCCTGGATTATGTGTGCCTGACATAGCTGGGCCACACATGCGCAATCCACACTCCTCCCAGCTCTCCTTACCTTCCAGCTCCTTATTAAATAATACTCCCAGCACTTTGAGAGCACCCTCCTCACATTTAACCCCCTCCATTTTACCCCCATCGTCCCCAAAACATTTAAAACTACATTTATTCCAATTCACTCTAAAACCAGACGCAAAAACTCCAAAAGCAACTTAACTCTACTCATAGACGCAACACTTTCACTCACAACCACAACATCATCCATATATCCAAGAACTTTCACATGCTTTCCACCACTCCCCGGTACCAACAAACCTCGCACCACCTTATCACGTCTTACCAAGCACAACAAAGGTTCAATCACACATACAAATAAGACAGGGGACATGGGACACCCCTGCCTTACACCAGACATAATATTCACTTTCTCACTCAACCATCCATTAACAAGAAACTCGCTTGACACACAATCATACAAAGACATTATCCCATTCACAAATTTTTTAGGAAATCCCATTCTCTCCAGAACTTTAAACAAAAACACATGCGAGACCCTATCAAACGCTTTCTCAAAATCAATTGTCAGAACCATACACTTCTGTTTCCTTCCCATGCAGTCCCCAATCAAATCCCTTAATAACAATAAGTTATCACTCATACTTCTCCCAGGCACCGCACACACCTGATCCTCATCCACAACATTACCAATCACCTCACGCATACGATTCGCCAACAATTTGCTATAGATTTTGTAATCTGCATTCAGCAGCGTTATAGGTCTCCAATTCTCTAAACACTTTCTCTCACCTTTCTTATACACAAGCACAACCACCCCCTCCTTCATTGATTCACACAACTTACCATTCTCCCACATGTACTTACATATCTCAGTCAAATCAGCACCCAGAAAATCCCACGCTTTCACATAGAATTCTACCGGCAATCCGTCTTTCCCTGGTGTCTTATTCTTTTTAGCACTCTTCATCACGTTTTCTACTTCATCCATAATCATGTCCTCATTCAAAATATCACATTCTTCACTACCCAACTTGTTTTCTAACCCATTCAGCACTTCTGAAACAAGACCAGAGTCAATCCATTTTTTATCATATAACTTGCTGTAGAACCTATTCACCTCCTTTATCACATTCTCACCTGACACACACAAACCGTTCCTATCCAGGACTTTATCCATATCAACCTTTCTCCCATTCATTTTCTTAAAAAAGAACCTTGTGCACTTTTCATCTTTCTCAAGATGTTCTATTTTGGTGCGATAGATGATTTCCTTTCCTTTCGCATCCATAACACTCTTTAGTTCACTCTTTGTCTCAGCCAGCTCATCAGACACATCCATCCCACTTTCTCCACACTTCCTTAACCAGTCTATACGCCTGTTTAAATCATTAAATCTTTCCCGATAAATAGCAGCTTTTTTATAGCCCCATTTTTTGAAGAATTTTTGCAACACACCTTAACCCAGTCCCACCATTCCAGCACACACGCAAAATTCCTCTTACATACTCTCCACTCTTTATACTTTATTTTTAATTCATTCATCACATCCTCATCTTCTAACAACCTAACGTTCAGCTTCCAAACCCCACCACCATACACACGGTCATCAATCGCACTAAACACACCTCTCAAACACTCATGATCAGAAAAAGTTACAGCATTTTGTTCAAAATTCATACACAACATATTTTTGGAAAACAACATTTTATCTATTCTGGATGCAATACCACCCCTATCAGCATGGTATGTTGGCGGTGGTGGGATGCCAAATTTCAGAGCAGCAGCATCTAGAAGGGAAAAATCAGAAATAAGATTGGATAACTTTTTACCAGTTATGTCACAATTCCCTTCTGTGATGCAATTAAAGTCTCCAACTAAAACTGTAGGCATTTTGCCTGGAAGAAACAAACTTAATTTTTCCAAAAGAGCCAGACGCTCCTTTTTCTCATCCTTTCCTGATGGACAGTACACATTAATAATTCTAGCCCGCCACCCCCTATAGCTAACATGTGCAATTATACATCTACCCACCTCTACCACCGTGTAGCTATCTAAACTAATCTCCCTGTTACCCATTAATATCCCTACACCATCATTCCTATTAACACATGAGCCAGACCATACATGCTGACCATAAGGCCAGTCCTTATCGCTTGGAGCGTCCTCAATCCCACATTCCTGAAGACAAAAGATGTGAGCATTCATCTGTTTAATATAATCTAGGACGACTGCCCTCCTGGATTTAGATCTAATTTGTCTGACATTCAGGGACGCAATGCCCCAACCAGCTTGGGGAGCCATAACATGATGGTGTTATTTACATGACGACAAACAGGCCACTTCTTCTTCAGCCGTTTTCGTCTTCCATCTGGAACTGCAACTCCCCGAATCTGTTTACGTCTGCGGGAATGCCTAAAAAAACATTGGTGTCAGGAGAGAAGACATTCTGAGGGTAACTACGTTCACTCACCGGACTTAAACAATCTTCACCGGCGTCCGCCCAATCCGTTCTGGGCTTTTTACAGGAAGTTCCAGGCTCCTCCTCCTCCTCAGAGGGCCTTGCAAGAGTGAAGTCACCTTGATCTCCACAACTGGTCAACTCCTCCTCAGTAGCTAACCAAGATATACTGGGGGTATTACCAAGAGAACCCTCCAACTCTCCCTCCCCACAGACATCAGACTGATGAGGGAGCTCACATTCAACCTCAGCAAGTTCCAAACCTGCCACCTCTGGGCTGGGAGTCTCCGTTTCGGGCAGGGCCTCCTCATGTGCATCCATGATTTCAGGTTCCTCAATAAGATCCGGGTCTGTAACCTGTGGAATGTCAACAACAGCAGCAGGGGGCGCAGCTGCCCCACCTGTGACCTCAGCGTAAGACCTAGGACTGATCCTGGCCTTACAATCCCGATACTTATGGCCCTCCTCACCACAAGCATTACACATAACAGGATTTGTGCAGTCTTTTGCCATATGGCCGGAACCATTGCAATTCCTACAAGTTGGCATGTCCTTGCAACTATCCTGGGTATGCCCGAAATTTTTACACCTCCTGCAATACAGTGGGGCATCTGGAAAAAACAAAAAACCACTATTTTTCCCAATTGAAAAATTAAGAGGGGGGTAATGGATGCCTCCCGGGCCTTGGGGATCCATCCCAAATCTCACAAAAAATTTGTACTTCCCGGTCCAGAGCCCTTCTCCATTCAGGACCCTGTGGGAGTACTGAACATAAATGCAATGTCTTTTCAAAAATAAAGTAATGTCCTCCAGGGAAACAAAAGGGTTGTGCATGAAAACCACAAGTGGGATATCCCCCTTAGAGTATAGCACAGTAAAGGTAAGTCCTTCCAGCAAAGGATTTGCAACTCCATTTTTCAGGGCAGTAAACAAATTCTGGCAAGCCGCCATAGAAGATAGCACCAGCACATACCTGCCTTCCCTCCTGAACTCCTGCAGGCATATTATATCGGACTTCCGAATCTTCAGGATGTCATAAAACACCATGTTGACCAAATATCCCAGGGAAAAATGCAACTTCTTATCTTCAGCGATTTCAATCCGGAATCCATTTTTGACCCGGCTATCACCGGTCCCAGAGAATTGAAGTCGGATTCCCATCGTCCACAACTCCAAGGATCTTCTCCCTGAATCCTCCTGGCTATCTCCCTAAAGCAGCAACCGGCTTAAGCCACCGAAGTGGCGATGCCGGAAGGCCAAGAGACAGCACTCAAGGTATCCAGGACACTTTGCACCTCGTCAGTGCAAAGCGGAGATCTGGTTTGGCTGTGTGAGAGGCGTCAGACCATTGTCCAAGAAATATCGTCACTCCGCTTTGCACTGACGAGGGGCTGAACCCCGAAACACAGTGTCTGCAAATTGAGATTCTGGTTTGGCTATTATCCTAGGTCATGTGATAAGGCTCGTTAAAGGGTCGACATTGACTTGTAGGATTGCTACCTTCCAAAAGGTGGCACTAGAGTTCTAGCTCTCTTCCTCTCTGAAGAGACAATTTGCATAATTAGCATATTTCCCAGAGGAGCATTGCGGCTTTAAGTCTCCTCATCTCGGCATGCTTAGCATGTTGATCTCCGCAAGGAGTGACGATATTTCTTGGACAATGGTCTGACGCCTCTCACACAGCCAAACCAGATCTCCGCTTTGCACTGACGAGGGGCTGAACCCCGAAACACAGTGTCTGCAAATTGAGATTCTGGTTTTGCTATTATCCTAGGTCATGTGATAAGGCTCGTTAAAGGGTCGACATTGACTTGTAGGATTGCTACCTTCCAAAAGGTGGCACTAGAGTTCTAGCTCTCTTCCTCTCTGAAGAGACAATTTGCATAAGGATCGTGGAAACACACCCTTAGGGCACAGAATTCCAGAGGATTGGGGATACTAGGAAGAAGTCTTGCAGTCGATTAGGTGAGGAATGTACGAGTGTGGATGAGAGAAGAAGGTCTTTGGAGGACCGGAGATTACGTGTGGGAAGATATCGGGAGATTAGTTCAGAGATATGTGGGGGAGACAGATTATGGATGGCTTTTTAGGTCAGCGTTAGCAGTTTGAAGTGGATACATTGTGGAATTAGGAGCCAGTGAAGGGTTCTGCAGAGGGAATGTGGAGGAATAGCGAGGAGAGAGGTGGATCATTCGAGCCAGAGAGGTAGATCTGAGTGTCATCAGCGTATAGATGGTAATTGAAGCCATGGGACTTTATGAACTGTCCCAGGTCAAAGGTATAGATGGAGAAGAGTAAGGGGTCCTAAGACAGAGCCTTGGGACTTCGACAGAGAGAGGTTGGGATGAAGAGGTCGTGTGGGAGTGGGAGACGGTAATTGTGCGGTTAGAGAGGTATGAGGAGATCCAAGAGAGGGCAAGGTCTGTGATACCAAGGGAAGAAAGGATCTGCAGTAGAAGGGAGTGGCCAACTGTATTAAAGGCAGAGGACAGATCTATATGGAGGAGTATAGAGAAATGTCTGTTAGCTTTGGCAGTGAGTAGTAAGTATCACAAGTGTGTCTCGTCCTCCTGGGAGATCTGGGGTTAGGCAATATTTACATACTGTGAATCGCAGGTCTTCCATTTGAGGTGTGTGTTTTGTTTCTCATATTAAATGGACTTTGTTTTTTAGCGCTGAAGAGGTTAATGACTGTATGCTGGTTAGAGACATGCAGCTCCATCTCTCAGCTGCTCCAGACCATCTCATCTCTGACTGTGAAAGTTTTGCTTCCTAGCTTGCTGGAGTTTGTGTGCTGAAGTTGGAATTCGTAGTTGCTGGAGATTGTTTGCTGGTTTTGGGTGTATGCTTTTACATTACCCTATTCCCATTTGGCTTGTACCTTCCTATCCTTCCCTTTATTCCTCTCTACCCTTGGTGAGTGCTTTTGTATGTAAGTTACTTTAGGTATCCCTTTGTCTTTTCCTGTATATACCCTAACTTTTCCGTCCCATGCCTCCTGGGGAGGGGCAGTAGACAGCTTAGGACATTAACAGGAGCATAGTAAAGTCAGACACTCGGGCCTCTCAACCTTTAACAGTACTGCTGAGACAGGGATAGTTCCAGGGACAGTTTAAGGCCCCCCTTCCTTACCGAAGACCAACACAGCGTGACAGTAAGTCATTGGTGATTTTGGTTGGGGCAGTTTCGGTGGAATGGTGGGGCAGAAGCCGGACTGAAGGTTGTCAAGATGAGAGGTGGGAGGAAAGTGCACTGTGGACTTGCTTTTCAAGGAGTTTGGAGGTGAACGGGAGCAGTGATGTGGGCCGATACCTGGATGTAGACGTCGAGTCAAGGGATAGCTTCTTCAGGATAGGTGAAATTGTGGCTTGTTTGAAAGCAGAAGGGAAGGTACCAGTAGTTAATTATAAGTTGAAGAGATGGGTTAGGGCTGAGATAAGCATGGTGGTGAAGTTGGAGAGGAGGTGGGATAGAGTCAAGTGTACAGTGGGTGAGGTGTGATTTGGAGTGGAGATGAGTAAGCTCTCCTTCAGTGATGGTGGGGAGGAAGGTTAATGGGGGGTGCAGTGGTGTGGTATACATAGGGGTTGTGTTGGTTGAGTAGTAAATTGCCTGATTTGTCGATCTTGTTGTTGAAGTGTATGGCAAAGTCTACAGCAGAGATGAGGGAGATTACAGGGGGAAGTGGTGGGCGGAGGAGGGAGTTAAAGGTGTTAAATAACTGCTTGGGTTGTAGGATAAAGAGGATATGAGCAGTGGCGTAGCGTGGGGGAGGCGGGGGGGGCGGGGGGGGCGGTCCGCCCCAGGCGACACATGTGTGGGGGCGGCACGGCAGCATTTCCTGTCCTCTGTGGGAGAAGCGCGGAGGCATAGTTCAGCAGCCCCGCGCTCCGGACTGCACTCCCATCCTCTGCTCTGTGCTGTGGGAGCCCTGCACACAGTGCACAGGGATAGGAGAAGTGAGTGGTGGGAGCCCTGCACAGGCAGTGTATGGAGGCTGCAGGCTGCACCTCCCGCCCTGCAGGCTCGGATATCCCCAGCGCTGTTTACCACAGACGGTGCCACGGTCTCTCCCAAGAGCGGAGGGAAGGGGCGAAGGGGGCGCCCTCCATGCACGGTCACTGGCTGCACCAGGTAAGTGCAGGGTCTGAGGCGGGGGGCGGACGGTCTGAGGCGGGGAGCGGAGGGTCCAGTTCTGAGTCGGGGAGTGGAAGGAAGGGGCGCCCTCTGTGCACGGTCAGTGCTGCACCTGTTCGGGTGCTCGGCAACAAGTAGTGCAGGGTGTGAGGGCAGCGGGAGGCGGCAGGGAATGGCGCCGGCTCCAGGTGTGTGCGGAAGTAAGACCTTGCCTGTATACAGTATATACTGTCTGATGTGGATACAGCCCTGCTGCGTGTACTGAGTAGGATAAAGGGACAAACGTGGGCATATAGCCTATCCCTGATCTCTCCTTATATGCAGCCTATCCCTGATCTCTCCTTATATGCAGCCTATCCCTGACCTCCCCTTGTGTACAGCCTATCCCTGACCTCCCCTTGTGTACAGCCTGTCATGGGTGCATCGCCACGAAGATCGTCGCGATTGCACATTCTGACTTCTCACAGCTGAGCTGCTGTTTCTTTGTGTTTGGTAATGAGAGAGTTAATTTTACCTAGCTCTTTGCTAAGACTAGGTCCAGCCTCGCCCGGCTGCTTTGGATTATGTTCTAATTAGTTTCCTTTATATTCCTGCCAGTCTGGGTGTTGGATGCCGGTGAAAGCATTCATATAGTTTAGCAGACTGGATCGGTTCTGGGAATACTTAAGCTAAGAGCTCCTTAGTTGTTTTTACTCTTACAGCTTATAGTTTTTTCTCTGAGACCTAAGGTGTTCCTACTGTGTGTGAGTGTTGTATGTAAGACTTTATTTACTTTATTTCTTATCTTTCTTGTATGTCTTTCTGTTCATTAACTGTTACCTGGTCATTCCCTTTGGTGGTATTCAGGGTCCTTCTTAGGACTAGAATACAGTTGGCAGGGATTGATAGGAGACAGGGTTTACGCTGGTGGCCTGGACCTCTGTACCTTTAACAGTACCTCCAGGTTGAGGGATTAGTTAGGACCCCAGTTAGGGTCAGCTTAGACCCCGGTCACCCTCTAGCCGGAGACAGCGTATAACGGATTCCGTTTTGACCCACTGGACTTTCTGTCAGGTAAATCTATGTTATCATATAGCTATGCGCATGTTATATAGTATGTTGCCCTTTTGATATAGATTATTGTCATCACATATATATATCTGCTATACAGCGTGACATTTTCACCGGCCCATACTAAAGATTCTCCCCAGCTATCATGGATCCAGTAGCCCAGCTGGCCCGGCAGTTGCAGGGATTGTCCATGGAGTTGGCAGACATTAAGTCCAAGGTTTTGTCCCCCCCGGAGCAAACCAGATCTGAACCTAAGGTTGCTCTCCCGGACAGGTTCACTGGTGGGCGGGACAAATTTTTTACTTTCCGGGAGGCATGTAAATTGTACTTTCGGCTACGGCCTCGGTCATCTGGGAGTGAAGAGCAGAGGGTGGGAATTGTTATCTCGCTCTTACAAGGGGATCCTCAATCTTGGGCGTTCTCTATTCCTCCAGGCTCCCCAGATCTCCAGTCAGTGGATCGATTTTTTACTGCCCTGGGTCTGGTATATGATGATCCGGATCGAGTCTCCCTTGCTGAAACAAGGTTACGTAAAATACGGCAAGGAAATCGTCCAGCGGAGGAATATTCTTCTGAGTTCCGTAGATGGGCAACAGATACTCAGTGGAATGACCCAGCTCTTAGGAGCCAGTTTTGTCAAGGGTTGTCTGACAAATTAAAAGATGTGTTGGCTCAGTATGATTCTCCTCCATCACTGGAGGCTGCTATGGCCCTCGCTATTCGCATTGATAGACGTCTTCGGGGAAGACGCGAGGTAATTCCGCCCCCGTGATGACTCCACCTACTACTAAAGTCCCTTATACTGAGGTTCCCCTGGTCTGTTCTGAGGAACCCATGCAGTTGGGAGGGACATCATTTTGTAGGAGGGAATCAGCGGTGCGCCGCAAGACTAGAAGGTGTTTTTTTTGCGGGAGAGAGGGACATTTTGTTGGGGGGTGTCCATCCCGGACCTCTTTGAACCAAGGAGTTAACCTGGGAGTGTGTATTTCGTCCCCAAATCCCTCTCAGTTTCTCGTGCCTGCGGAGGTGGTGATTGGTACTAGAACTGAGAGGATTTCTGTTTTTCTTGATAGTGGGTCCGGGGCTAATCTGGTGGACACTCGGTTTGCCCAGGTGCATGGTATGCAACTGAGTGTATTGGCCAAACCGGTCCCTATACTCTCTATTGATTCTAGACCTCTTGGTCAAGGTAGCTTGGTACAAGCTGTTCATAACATAGATCTTCGAGTAGGGGCAATACATAAAGAGCAATTGTCTTGTTATGTGTTGGAGGGTCTGCCTGCTCCTATTGTGTTGGGACTTCCTTGGTTGGCTAAACATAACCCAGTGATTGATTGGCAATCCAGAAAGATAAGCCAGTGGGGTGAATTTTGCAAGAATAACTGCATGAGCACGGTCATCGGTGCGGTTGTGCCTAGGACTTTGCCTCCTTTTCTGGAGGACTTTGGGGAGATGTTCTCAGAGGAGGGGTGTAAAGAGTTACCTCCTCATCGCGCATATGACTGCTCAATAAAGTTGCTTCCTGATGCCTTATCTCGTACTTTCCCAGGGGCCGGGAAGACGGATAATCCGGTTCCTATTCCTCAGGAGGGAGTTGTTGTGTCAGCTGTATGCTCTGAGTTTGAGGGGGAGGTATTGGGGGCTCAGGGGACGCCCCTGTGGGACTTCCAGGGAGACTGATAGTTCCAGATCGCTTAAGACTGAAGGTTACGGGGAACCGTTACAAACGGATGGCTGATAGGAGGAGAGTTTCTGGTCTAGATCTGAAGGTGAACGATCTGGTTTGGTTGTCTACCAGGAATATAAAACTTAAAGTTTCCTCCTGGAGGTTGGGTCCCAGATTCATCGGGCCGTACAGGATCAGTTCCATAATTAATCCTGTGGCATTTCGTCTGGACCTCCCTCCTACGTTCAAAATTCATAATGTGTTTCACAAGTCATTACTTAAAAAGTATGTGGCACCAGTCATACCGTCACCTCTACCTCCTCCTTCAGTGGTAGTCAATGATAACGTGGAAGTTCATTGGAGGGGGTATGGTCCTGAGGAGAGGACGTGGGTCCCTGCGTCTGATGATAACGCAGATCGATTGGTTCGGACCTTTCACACAATTTACCCGGACAGACCTGGTCATGAGGGTCCGGAGGCCCCTCGTAGAAGGGGGGTACTGTCATGGGTGCATCGCCACGAAGATCGTCGCGATTGCACATTCTGACTTCTCACAGCTGAGCTGCTGTTTCTTTGTGTTTGGTAATGAGAGAGTTAATTTTACCTAGCTCTTTGCTAAGACTAGGTCCAGCCTCGCCCGGCTGCTTTGGATTATGTTCTAATTAGTTTCCTTTATATTCCTGCCAGTCTGGGTGTTGGATGCAGGTGAAAGCATTCATATAGTTTAGCAGACTGGATCGGTTCTGGGAATACTTAAGCTAAGAGCTCCTTAGTTGTTTTTACTCTTACAGCTTATAGTTTTTTCTCTGAGACCTAAGGTGTTCCTACTGTGTGTGAGTGTTGTATGTAAGACTTTATTTACTTTATTTCTTATCTTTCTTGTATGTCTTTCTGTTCATTAACTGTTACCTGGTCATTCCCTTTGGTGGTATTCAGGGTCCTTCTTAGGACTAGAATACAGTTGGCAGGGATTGATAGGAGACAGGGTTTACGCTGGTGGCCTGGACCTCTGTACCTTTAACAGTACCTCCAGGTTGAGGGATTAGTTAGGACCCCAGTTAGGGTCAGCTTAGACCCCGGTCACCCTCTAGCCGGAGACAGCGTATAACGGATTCCGTTTTGACCCACTGGACTTTCTGTCAGGTAAATCTATGTTATCATATAGCTATGCGCATGTTATATAGTATGTTGCCCTTTTGATATAGATTATTGTCATCACATATATATATCTGCTATACAGCGTGACACAGCCTATCCCTGACCTCCCCTTGTGTACAGCCTATCTCTGACCTCCCCTTGTGTACAGCCTATTCCTGACCTCCCCTTTGTACAGCCTATTCCTGACCTCCCCTTTGTACAGCCTATCCCTGACCTCCCCTTGTGTACAGCCTATCTCTGACCTCCCCTTGTGTACAGCCTATCCCTGATCTCTCCTTATATGCAGCCTATCCCTGACCTCCCTTGTGTACAGCCTATCCCTGACCTCCCCTTGTGTACAGCCTATCTCTGACCTCCCCTTGTGTACAGCCTATTCCTGACCTCCCCTTTGTACAGCCTATCCCTGACCTTCCTTGTATAGAGCCTATCCCTGATCTGTCCTTGTGTACAGCCTATTCCTTATGAAACAGTGTGATCAGCAGTGCTAAGTGGGTGTGGTCAGGGCGTGGATATGGGTGTGACCAGTGAAATGGGTGTGGCTAGGGGTGTGGCCTCAAATTTGCCGCCCCGGGCGCCACAAACAGTTGCTACGCCACTGGATATGAGGGTTGGGAAGTAGGCCTGTTTAGTAGAGGTGAGGGCTGACTTAAATGTTAAAGTCGGTTGTTTGAATGTGGTGAAGTCTTCCTGTAAATGTGTTTTCTTACAACACTGCTCTGCAACCCTGGATACTCGGCAAAAGATTTTTTGGTGAGGTTGGTGTGCCAGGGCTGTCTAGTGATCGTCACATTCTGCCATGCAAGAAAGGGGTGAGCTAGTCAATAGCTGATGTGAGTGTAGCATTGTAGAAAACAGTGGCGCTGTCTGTGTTGTGGGAGGGAAGATATGGAGGACAGCGGTAGAATAGAGTTAGATTGTGTGAGGGTGTCTAGGTGTGTGATGTTTCTGGGGTGTGCTAGATGCAGGACTTGGGGAGCAGGCAAGGAGAAAAGGGAAGAGAATGTAAGTAGATGGTGGTCAGATAGGAGGACAGGTAAGTTAGTAAGGTTAGATAGGGTAGAGTTAGGTGAAGCTCAGGACTAATGTATGTTCCTCTGTGTGGGTGGCTGTAGAGGATCACTGACTGAGGTCAGAGGAAGAAGTAAGTGACAAGAGTTTAGAGGCTGTCAACTGATGGGTGTCAGTGGGGATGTTGAAGTTACCCATGGTGATAGTGGGAATGTTGGCAGAGAGATGGTGGAATATCGGCAGTTATATTACATAGCTTGCTGTCATACACAAAAATAGGAACAACAGCATTAATCTCGCCTTCTACATCATTAATAAGTTGAATACCTGCCTGGCACTGAACCTTGTGGTCGAAGCAGTAATTTCCACAACTCTCTAGGACAGTTTTCGATCCAATTACAAACCTTATTTTGAAAACTTATGTGTGATAAGTGCAAAATCAGTAAAGAAAAAATTCACAGACACTTTTTTTTCCTGTTCACTACAAACAGCAGCATTATTGAAACCATGTCAGTTTTACTATGGTACCTCTATTAGGGTATGTGCACACATTGCATCAAGCAGTCAAGGAACCTTACACTCTGCTGGAAGTTACAGCTCCATTCCATCATAAACAGCCAGTTATTATAGGAACGTTAGGTTTAGAAATGGATAAATCCGATGTACCCTGCCAGGTCCTTCACATGGCTTATTCAGATATTGGTGGTCTGCTGCAGGCACTTTCAAAAAGGTTTGTGTAACAATAGTGCCACCTCCTGGACATACTAAGTACTTTTATATTTTACCTCTTTTTTTTTAGATCTTTTTTTCAGTAGACCATTTTATGAAATCTGAGCTGTTGCACAAAATAATGTGTAGGCTAATATGTTTCTTGTATATGTAGCAACATTCAGCGGTGATCAAAATTAGAGGTCTCTTCTGGAAACAGATTCTGTGCCTTTGTTCCTAATCCCTCATTCAGACATCGGTTTTTCGCATAAGCGCGCTATTCGTGATTTTCACTGTAAACAATCATACCTGTGATAGTCTATGGGTCCATAATTTTTTGCGGAATGAGCAGTTTACGGAAGACCGTGGAGACATGTCTGATTTTGAACAGAGGGTCGGATCAAATCGGAAATGCAAGCCTCTGGGTCCATGAAAAAAATAGGACTGCACAGTAGGATGACATTCGATTTTCACGGACTGTCAGAAATTATATGGACAAATGAGGTTTATTTTTGATGTACTAGAAAAACTTATGACGCTCAAAGTCTGATAAAAATATCAGTTCATTTTTTCTTGTGCGTGAGAAAGTCGGATGTCTGAATGAGACCTAAGGCTAAGTACACACTGCATTTGTGCTCACTGTCGGGTGCATACACTCAGGAGATATACACCCAACAGCGGTCAGAGTCACGATGGATGCCGTGACCTCCTTGCACCATAGGAAGCCATTGTAGCAAAGGCTTTCCTGCATAGGAAAGTGCAGACTAAAAGTGCACAACAGCCAGTAAGAGATGGGAACAAACTTTTAGCCACCGTCTGGTGAATGGGGGCTTATGACAATATTTAGGTGTACCTGGGGAAAAGATAAGTGCACAGTGGTACTTATCCTACACTATGAGCGTAGTTATTTACATCAGACCAGTGCTAATCACAGCTGAATGGTTGAGGTCCTGGACCCCACTGATCTGATATAAAACAACTATGGATGAAGAAAGCAATCACTGGACAAGGATGTCATGGTCAGAAGAATAGAAGGAACGAGGCGAAGAGAAAGACCAGCAACCCGAAGGCTTGATACTTTCAAGTTAATGGCGGAGAAGACCCTGGTGGACCTATCTAGACATACACAACATCAAACTTCCTACAGATCGTTCATCCATCAAGTCGCCATGGTGTAAGGGGATGAAGAGAAAGATGGATTCGAATGGGGTTGCCTCCTTGCTCCGTGTCCGGAACCACCGGCGCAGCTGGACCAGCCTTCCCATGTGACAGAAGGGGGCAGGGATGAGATAAAAGGCGCTGCGCATGGGAAACTGAGAGGAGTCCGGGCAGGAAACTGCAGCGCGCAGGGAGTGAGTTGCCAACTGCGCCACAGGCCTTTAGTGTGAGAGGCCCCCGACTTATCACAGGAGCAGAGAGTCTCGGCGCTGTGAGCGTCCCTCGAACTGACACAGACCTGCCAGCCTCCGTGACCGGAGGAGACTCTCCCGATAAGGTAGAGGTAGACGCTGACGCGCTCAGGCCTGGTGAACTGTGCGAAAGGCCTGAGCTCCAGAGAAGAGTGATTAGACTGACCAAGGAATGCAATATCGTCCCTGCGTTGACTCGCGCTGTACGGAGCTTTGTGACAAAGACAGGTGGGAGCAGGACCTCGCCCCACCCTACATCCTTCCGTTGTTCGCCTCAGAGACCGTGTCCCTTCCGTGGACTGGGAACTGAAAATGACTGCATGTGCCGCTGTTGACGGTGCCAACGTTGGATGAACGAACCCTTCAATCAAGCCTTCAAACTGATAAGTGCTTTCTGCCTTTTGTTCATTTTTTTCTTGAAAGACTGTTTTTCGCCTTTGCTTGTTGCATATAATCTTCGATACTCCTCCCTGTGTGGAGTGTTCTGATTTTGTTTAATAAACCTTTAACTTTTGATCTGCCTCACATCCGTGGTGACATCCACCGTACCTGCAGTATCTTACAAGTGGCGTAGTCGGCAGGTGTGGAGGGGCAGACCAAGCAGTTGAGGAATGCCCCAGGTCTAGCATCTACTTTTCGAGCCATGCTTAATAATTTACCAAAGTTTTCGGGGAATAATGTGATGTTATGGAGTTGGACGGAAAGCATCCAGGGGACGATGCGGATGAATCCCATGACGCCAGCCCTGGAAGCTGAGATAGCCATGATGGCCCTAGAAGGAGAGGCCTGGGATTCTGTTCTACATAGGCCCCCCAGGCGAGAGATACCCTGGACAAAGTTTTACTGATACTTGAGGAGACGCATGGGCACCCCACTGACGTAGAAGAGCTGCGCATGTGTGTGGCCCAGCTGCGCGAGGCACACATGTCTCCTGGAAAATGCACAGGAAAGGTAATTGTAAAGCCTGATATTCATTCACATCACACACTTCTTAACACTGCCACTAGAGGCATTTCAGACTTTTTGGTGTGTGACGTAGCAATAGTGAGTCATTCTAGTCAGAGCTCAGTCTGAGCTAGACAGAAGTAGGATTGAAGTTCCTGTCTTTGGACAGAGAGGTTCAGTTAGTTTCTGTTTTAGTCAGAGACAGACGGAAGGAGAAGAGAGTTCAGTCAGAGTCAGTCAAGCCTAGGGAGGCTCAGGAGTGAGTCATCCCATCCATCTTGAGTGAGATTCGTAGTTCTAGTCTTGGAGGGAGAGGAGATAAGACTGAGATCTGAAGGAGCTCCTGTAGTTCACCTCATACAGAAGTGGAGGCTAGTACGAGTGGACAAGTGAAGCACTCTAGCCTAGTCAGAGCTGCAACTGAAGCAAGTGAAACAGTTACCTCAGAATAAGCTGTCTGTGTTCTCTAGAAAGTGGGAAGTGACTCTCGGAGCTACAGCGTGTATACAGTCTGACGGAACGTCCTGTGAGCTGCTCTGGACAGGGTCTGGAAGGAAAGAAGGAAAGGAACCACTGCAGTTATAACAACGAGGCAACTGAGAACAGGTCAGTGAGCTCTGGAAGGAAAGCTTACGACTACAACCACTGCTACCTGTGCTTATGTTGAGGGCAAGAGCAGGGCGACAGGCGAGTGGAAAAAGAAGGACAAGTGACCTAGGTGACAGATCACCTTCACGTAGTAAACCGGACACTGGGGTCCGAAGCATTGCTAGTGCTTCACGCCTAGTAATAAGAAACACCGAAGGCCTTGCTGGACTTCAAGTCGCAGAAGGTAGCCCTAAGTGCCGATACGTAACTTGAGTCAGGGAGAACAGGGACTTTGAGCGGGACGCTGCAAAAGTAAGGACTTCGTTCTTGCCAACATCTGATTATCAGAGACAGAAAAGGCTCTACCACAATGTCGACCGGGCGTAGCTGTTGCATTAAGAGTTAAACTTGACTTTATGCAGGTTAGGACTCACATACACATTAAGGAGAAAGGAGGCCTTAAACCTGCTCAGCAATTCCCTGAATGTGCATTCTCCAACCTGACCAGCTTCCCGGGATATACCTGCAACATCTACAAGTAAAGGTATGGAAAGAGACTGCATTGTGTGTGACTGACTTCTTATTCGCACCCTGCATCACCATAGACTTTGAGGGACCAGTCCCACCTGTGGGGGACTTAACATCTAGCTGCCATAACATCCCCTGAGAGATCTACCCTGCAGCGCTGGTCAATCAGATCAGAAACCACAGGTGGCGTCACGAACTATCTTTATAATCCCCTGTAAATATTCCCCCATTGTATGACCGCCCAGGGCCACGGACCGAGCTCTGCTGCCAGTGACATTCCCCATAGACTTCCATGGGCTCGGTGCCGAGTACCCCATAGCCTGGTACCGTGTGTGACTCACATGCGTCTGTTCCACCGGTTACAAAGAGAGGGGGAGATGGTGACACAGTACATGAATGCACTGCAGGAACTGTATACTGCCATTACCCAGAAAGACGACGTAGGCGTAGGGCCAATTGATATTGTGCTGCGGGACCAGCTAGTGACGGGTCTGCGTGACATGATGATGAAACAGGCCCTGCGGGAGCGCATGTGAGTGAAGCCGAGGATGACTTTCTCTGAAGTGGGAGTGAGGCGCGTACACACGAGCAGGAGCAGGGAGTGATAGTGCCGTTGGGGATGCTCTGGAGCGGGGAGGTAGCTGCCACCACGGCCGCTGCCCCTCAATGGGTGGAAGACTTGCATAAGGAGATACAACAAATCTGCGAAAAATTGGCTGATTCTCTTCTGGCGCGCGGAAGAGAGTCCGACTCCCATCGAGAGACTAGTGTTTCCCGCCGCAGAGGATTGCCCACGTGTTACAATTGCGCAGGACCAGGACATATACAGTAGCTCGGTGGTGAACTCGACGGAGCTGACCCTTACAGCGCCACCCGTTAAACTAGGCGGCTCCGAGCCTGGGGACGTCGCCCGGAGCCTGTCAATTCAAGAGGAAGTAGCGAAAGTCCCACTAACCTTGTTTCCACTTGTCCCTTGGTCTGGGCCGAGATGAACGGGCGAGCAGTACGTTGCCTAGTCGATACAGGCTCCCAGGTCACCGTCGGCACTTCTCGGAGGCAATGCACCCAGAATGGGGACCCGTGATTAAGCTCACGGCGGCTAACCACTTACCCATCCCAGTCGCAGGGGTGGTATGAATGAACATAGTGGGCTGCGGTAAAGATGTGGGGAGAAGAGGAGTAGTGCTGGTAGATGGAGAAGCCGCCAGGAATCATACCGTGACCTTGGGCATGAACGTGCTTAAAGATTTTGGAAGCCTTCTTGTCAACGAGTCTCCAGATCAGTTCCTGCGGCAGTGGAGCACCCGTACACCACAAAGGAGAATCTTCCAACAGCTGATATGAACTGCTCAGGTCCAGGAGACATGTAGCAAAGGGAGACCGCTGGGAAAAATAATCGTACCCACATCAATTAATCGAATATTGTCCCCAGGGCAGACCGTGTTCCCTCTACCCATCCGGGCTTGTACCCCTATGGAAGGGGTTGAAGTGCAGATTGAAACCAGCTAGGCTGACCGACTGCCGTCAGGAATATTAGTCACACGGACATTAGCTACAGTACGAGATGGAACCATCCTTGTGCCTTGTCTGAACTTAGGGGAGAATGACGTTACTCTACCCCCCAGAAGTGAAATAGCCCACCTCTGGGGCATGCCCGAAGAGTTGGTATAATGTGAGGTGGTGCAGCTAATGGTGAAGCCGGAAGATCCCTGGATGGTGACTCTGGGTGCATGAGTGACGCCCGAACCCCAACTTGTGAAAGAAGGGCAACGGATACTGGAGCAAATGAAAGCGGGCCTCACAGAACTGACCCCACCACAGGTCCCATGAGTAGAGTCCCTGCTAGGAAAATACCAAAAGGTGTTCGCACAGCATGAAGACGATTTTGGGCGCACCACCACCATAACGCACGAGATTCCCACCGGCAGTGCGGCCCCCATCAGAAAGCGATACTGATAAATTCCTCCACAAATGTACCAGGAGGTGAAGGGGATGCTATCTCATATGCTGCAGAAGGGAATAATACAAGAAAGACAGAGCCCGTGGGCTGCCCCCATTGTGCTGGTGCGAAAGAAAGACGGGACTCTACGCTCTAGAAAGACGGGACTCTACGCTTCTGTGTGGACTACCGTAAACTCAATGCCTGTATGGTACAAGATTCGTACCCACTGCCAAGAATAGAGGAGTCTCTGTCCGCGTTAGGGAAAGCCAGATACTTTTCTACACTGGACCTGGCTAGTGGCTATTGGCAAGTCCCAATGTCTGAGCAAGAACGAGCCAAGACAGCTTTCATTTTCCCGATGGGGCTATATGAGTTTGATCGAATGCCGTTCGGCCTTGTCAATGCTCCAGGTACGTTCCAGCGCCTGATGGAAAGATGATTAGGGGATCTGAACTTTGAAGCTACCCTAATTTACCTGGACGACATCATTGTCTTCGCACCTACCATTGAGGAGCATCTACAAAGGCTGGAGCAGGTCCTGAGTGGATTACAATAGCATGGACTGAAAGTAAAGCCCGAGAAGTGTCATCTCTTCCCGACTCAGACCGAGTATTTGGGACACGTTGTCTCAGCAGAAGGAGTAAGACCCTCTCCGGAAAAGATTGCGGCGGTGCAGGAATGGCCTAACCCAAGTACCGTGAAAGATGTACGAGCATTCCTGGGACTCACAGGATACTTCCAGCGTTTCGTAAAAGACTTCTTATGCATCGCCATTCCTCTCCACGAGCTACTGAGAGGGGTACCCTCCGTTGCAAAAAAACAGGAATCTGCAGTGGGGCGAGCGCCAAGAAGAAGCGTTTCGAACTCTGAAACTAGCTCTCACGGAGGCTCCGGTACTGGCCTACGCTGACTTTACACAGCTGCTTATCATACACACCGACGGAAGTCTACACGGACTCGGAGCAGTCCTGTCTCAGATGCAGGATGGAAAGGAATGTGTCTTAGCATATGCAAGTCGGTCCTTACATGGCTCTGAGAAGAATCCAGATAACTACAGTTCCTTCAAGCTGGAGCTGTTGGCGTTGGTGTGGACTATGACGGAAAAGTTTGCGGAGTACCTGGCCGGCTCTAAAGTTCACCTGAGCACAGATAACAATCTGTTGGCCCATCTGGAAAAGGCGAAGCTCTGGGATTTGGAACAACGCTGGGTAGCACGTATGGCTAAATTTCGTTACAAGATCACATATAAGAGAGGAGCAGAGAACACTCATGCTGACGCCCTATCCCGAGTAAACTACCGCAGGTGAGCACTTAATTGAGATGAAGAGCTGGAAGATGTGGAGGTTCCAGAATTTGGAGGTACCGCCAGGACAGTGGCGGCAACGAGGGAACAAGTGCAAAAGACAACTCATGTACGTCTGATGGATCAACCCCAGGATGAATGGGTCCGAGCCCAACAAGACGATGAGGAGATAGCTCGGTGTAACACGCTGTCCCCATCATGCTGCGGATTTTACGGCAATGGAGAGGTTTCAGCTACGGGGCGGCATATTGTATCGTAAGGTATTCCTACAGCCAGAGCTCAGTATTACATGTCAGACGGTAATCCCCTCGTCTCTGTTGTACCAGATAGTTACAGAAGCTCATGAAAAAGGAGCCCACTTCGGTCCGAAGAAGACATTTCAATGGTTGCAACGCCTGGCTTACCATCCAAATCTGAAAGGTGCCGTGGAAGAAGTTTGTCAACAGTGCCGGAATTGTGAGTTGGTCAAACCGCCTAAGCAGCGGGCTCCCACGCAGACGGTGAAGTCCTCCGCTGGAACTGCTAATAATAGACTATCTAACCATCGGGACCGCACATCAGGGCTATCAGCACTGTTTACTGATGGTGGACCACTTCACGAAATTTGCTGTTGTAACCCCAACACGAGATCAGACCGCTGAATCTGCTGCGTATGCCATCTGTAGACACTTTATTCAAGTGTACGGATGTCCCACGCGTATCCACTCTGACCAGGGTGCCTTTTTTCTCGGTAAGGTGATGGAGGAGCTGCACCAGTTATACGGAATAGGGAAGTCTCGTACAACGCCATATCCACAGGGAAACGGAGCCTGCGAACGATTTAACCGTACCCTCATCCAAATGCTGAGAACCCTGGAGGAGGACAAGAAGGCAAGATGGCCTAAATACATTCCCGAACTAGTGTGAGTGTACAACAATCGAAGGCACAGCACCACTGGCTTTACACCCTACTCCTTCCTTTTCGGGCTGCCAGGAAAGGAGTTGGCTGAGTTAGAGTCAGAGCCTGAGGAGGACTACACATGGATGGGGATGTCTTGCTGGGTTCGTGAACAACACCATCGACTACAGACTCTCCATCGTCTGGTGCGGACCAGGTTGGAACATGCTCAGATTGCCCCTCTGCACGGAACCGCCCTGCAAGCCGGTCTGGTCCGGGAAAAACGCCCACGTAGTAAGCTGGAATGCCGATGGGAAAAGAGCCCATATAGGGTAAAACGGTGAGTCAGCGGTAGTCAGTGAGGCTGCGCGGAGTCCCTGGCTGACCTGAAGTGAACTCGATAGCATGGGAAAAAGTTCAGAAACTTTCTCACGCTAATCAGTTCATCCCCGGTCAGGCGGGGAGCCTGCGCAGACATGATTTCATTCATTCTGCAGTGGTTTACAGCCAAGCCGGTAGCATTAGCACTGGTCCCTGTTGTAAACTAGTTAACCCCTTGCGATGGTTTGCAGCGGAGGACCTGACTGAACGGTGGAGAGATATGCATATTGTTGCTTTTTTATTTTTTTCGGGTTACAGGAGAACAAGGGATTCAGTTGGATTGGCAGCATAATAAATTTGATCAAAAATTTTGTGTTATTATTATTTTATTAAAATAATTTTTTATTAATGTTTGTGTGTCTTTTTTAACCCTTTACTACTATAGGATTAATAATGGATAGTTGTCTTATTGACACGTCTCCATTATTAACCCGGATTAATGTCACCATTCAATAGCAAGGTGACAGTAACCCCTTATTAACCCATGAGCAACCACTAAAGGCAATGGGAATAGAGAGGCTATGTGCCAGAAAAGGCGCATCTAATAGATGTGCCTTTTCTGGGATGGCTGGGGCCAGATGTTTGTAGCCAGTGGGGGGCCAAAAACAATGGTCCCTCTCTAGGCTATGAATATCTGTCCTCAGTCACTGGCTTTCCCTCTCTGGCGGAGAATATACCATGGGAGCCCACGCATTTTTTTTCAACGAATTTACCCGCTAATTTAACACCTACAAGTCACAAATTTTTCACAATACACTAATCTAATTATTAGTCAAAAACATATATAAAACTAAATGAAATGAAATGGTTTACTGTATGTAAACCATGTGTCATATAATGTCAGGTACTGTAATGATTTTACAGAAGCCGGCAATTGACTTAGCGGCTATTATGCTATGTAGAACTCTATGAACTATAAATATATATACCGTATTTTCCGGCATATAGGACGAATTTTTAACCCCTGAAAATCTTCTTAAAAGTCATGGGTCGTCTTAAACGCCGGATACAGACCAATCATCATATGGTTTGGGAGTGGTCCTGATGACAAAGGGAGGTGGCTTTCACAGGCAAGGTGTTGGAGTATCCCCCTATTACCTCATTGTGTCAGCGGACTCAGCGGTGCTCTCTGCGGGTCTCTGCTGGGGGCGGCGGCGGTGGCGGCTCATCTTTCAGCAGCATGGGGGCTCTGTGCTGGGGACGGTGGCGGCTCTTTGTGCAGAGTCAGGGCTCTGCTGGCATTTCTTCAAATCCCGGAGGTCTCGGCAGCTTCATTGCTGCGATGCGGTGGCCTCCGAGAAAATGGTCGCTGCATGCTCAGATTCAGATCTCATCTCAAGATCTCGGGAGACGAGATCTGAAACTGAGCATGCGCCGCCCCCAGCCGCCATTTTCCCGGAGGCCACCACATCTCAGCAATGGAGCTGCCTGGGCCTCCAGGTTTTGAGGAAATGCCGGCAGAGCCCTGACTCTGCACAAAGAGCCGTCACCCCCATGCTGCACAAAGAGGAGCCGCCGCCGCCCTGCAGCACAGAGCCCCCACGCTGTACAAAGAGGAGCCGCCACCCCCCAGCACATAGACCCGCAGATAGCACCACTGATACAATGAGGTAATAGGGGGATACTCCAACACCTTCCCTGTGAGATGCCCCATCCCTTCGTCATCGGGACCCCCCCACCATATGCAGATTGGTCCGCACCCACCCTATAAGATGACACCTGGCCTATAAGAAGACCCCCCACTTTTAAGAAGATTTTATATTTTAACTGGAAAAGTTGGGGGTTGTCTTATACGCCTAGTCGTTTTATATGCCGGAAAATACGGTACAGTTATATGAAAAAGTTTGGGCACCCCTATTAATCTTAAGCTTAATGTTTTATAAAAATTGGTGTTTTTGCAACAGCTATTTCAGTTTGATATATCTAATAACTATTGGACACAGTAATGTTTCTGCCTTGAAATCAGGTTTATTGTACTAACAGAAAATGTGCAATCTGCATTCAAACAAAATTTGACAGGTGCATAAGTATGGGCACCTCACCAGAAAAGTGACATTAATATTTAGTAGTTCCTCCTTTTGCAAAAATAACAGCCTCTAGTCGCTTCCTGTAGCTTTTAATGAGTTCCTGGATCCTGGATGAAGGTATTTTTGACCATTCCTCTTTACAAAACAATTCCAGTTCAGTTAAGTTTGATGGTCGCCGAGCATGGACAGCCCTCTTCAAATGATTCCACAGATGTTCAATGATATTCAGGTCTGGGGACTGGGATGGCCATTCCAGAACATTGTAATTGTTCCTCTGCATGAATGCCTGAGTAGATTTGGAGCGGTGTTTTGGATCATTGTCTTGCTGAAAGATCCATCCCCTGCGTAACTTCAACTTTGTCACTGATTCTTGAACATTATTGTCAAGAATCTGCTGATACTGAGTGGAATCCATGTGTCCCTCAACTTTAACAAGATTCCCGGTGCCGGCATTGGCCACACAGCCCCAAAGCATGATGGAACCTCCACCAAATTTTACTGTGGGTAGCAAGTGTTTTGCTTGGAATGCTGTGTTTTTTTGACGCCATGCATAACGCCTT
This sequence comes from Oophaga sylvatica, assembly GCA_033576555.1. Lineage (NCBI taxonomy): Eukaryota > Metazoa > Chordata > Amphibia > Anura > Dendrobatidae > Oophaga > Oophaga sylvatica. The sequence goes on along the minus strand of JARQOD010000003.1, from coordinate 346,070,232 downwards.
TTTGTATGACCAAACAACTCAATCTTGGTTTCATCAGTCCACAGGACCTTCTTCCAAAAAGAAATTGGCTTCTCCAAATGTGCTTTTGCATACCTCAGCCGACTCTGTTTGTGGCGTGCTTGCAGAAACGGCTTCTTTCGCATCACTCTCCCATACAGCTTCTCCTTGTGCAAAGTGCGTTGTATAGTTGACCGATGCACAGTGACACCATCTGCAGCAAGTTGATGCTGCAGCTCTCTGGAGGTGGTCTGAGGATTGTCCTTGACTGATCTCACCATTCTTCTTCTCTGCCTTTCTGATGTTTTTCTTGGCCTGCCACTTCTGGCCTTAATAAGAACTGTTCCTGTGTTCTTCCATTTCCTTACTATGTTCCTCACAGTGGAAACTGACAGGTTAAATCTCAGAGACAGCTTTTTGTATCCTTCCCATGAACAACTATGTTGAATAATCTTTGTTTTCAGATCATTTGACAGTTGTTTTGAGGAGCCCATGATGCCACTCTTCAGAGGAGATTCAAACAGGAGAACAACTTGCAAGTGGCCACTTTAAGTAGCTTTTCTCATGATTGCATACACCTGGCTATAAAGTTCAAAGCTCAATGAGGTTACAAAACCAAAAAAAGTGCTTTAGTAAGTCAGTAAAAAGTAGGTAGAAAATGATAAGGGTGGCCATACTTATGCACCTGTCAAATTTTGTTTGAATGCAGATTGCACATGTTCTGCTAGTACAATAAACCTCATTTCAAGGCAGAAACATTACTGTGTCCAATAGTTATTAGATATATCAAACTGAAATAGCTGTTGCAAAAACACTAATTTTTATCAAACATAAGGCTTAAGATTAATAGGGGTGCCCAAACTTTTTCATATAACTGTATATGTGTGTCTCAATGACATGTAATATATATATATATATATATATATATATATGTATTCTATGTGTATATATCTATTCTTTATTAAACATGTCAGTGTGATTTTACAGTATACCGAACTGAATTGCCGGCTTTTCTAAAGGTGCGTATTTCTCGCAATTTACACGTGTGGTCCGTGTATAATCCATATTTTTCTCGTCCCCATAGACTTGCATTGGCATGTTACGGGCATAGTATGGTGACAATCGCAGCATGCTGTGATTTTCTCAGCCCGCATAATACGGCCGAGAAAAAATCGGCTGATGGGAGCTGCCCCATAGATTAACATTGGTCCGAGTGCAATGCGATTTTTTCTCGCATAGCACTCATCCTTATTTCTCGCTAGTGTGTATCCAGCCTTAGCGTTTGGATCTATATGACAGAACTGTGGAGAACTTTCTGTATAGCCTTGTTTACTGGCAGAGGCTTATTATTTAGAATCACTCTACAAAGCCTCAAAAACTGATGGCTAATCCTTAGGGCTCGTGCACATGGCCGTATTTATGGTCCGAGTGCAAATCGACAAAACATTGGATTGCACTCGGACCAATGTTATTCTATAATATCTGTCCAAGAAAAAAATCTCAGTACACTCGATTTGCATCCGATATTCGGATTGCACTCATCCATGCAAGTCAATGAGTGCGTGGAAAATATCGGCCTGTACTCGGATGACATTAGACTAAAAGTGGGGTTGTAGAAAAAAAATTGGAAAATAACAGAAAGAAAACCCCCAAAACCAAAACAGCAGGAATGGCTCCAGCTGGATTAGACTTTTTCTTGCAGTTTTCCTTCTATAATAATGAGAAGTCCACAATATTGTTGCAGCTCTCTCGGAGGTGTAGAGTTGGGGCACTTTAACTTCTACAGTAATGGATGCAAATGGGAAACATGGATGCACAGAATACTGAGCCTTTTATTAGATATTCCATGAGGGATTGTAGGGACGAGGCTTCACTCCCCTATGTATCATGTAATAGGCGTTCAATCGTTACAATTAATCAAAAGATGGCTATTCATTAAGTGATAATACTGGACGTGTACATTTATGTCCTCAGGCGGGAAAGTAATCAATCCAGAAATTCTGTAGAGAACTTCAAGATAGTCATTCGGCCCAGAAGTGGAAATGATGTTGTTTTCAACTGGCGAGGCTCCTCGTTCGATTGCAAGTTCCTTACAGGGTGATGCTTGGGAAGTGAACGTGTCTTGTTCAACATCCGCCAGTGAGCTGAGGCTGAATTGCATGGGGAAAACGCTGGCGCCATCA
>JARQOD010000003.1:346026339-346067952 GCA_033576555.1 Oophaga sylvatica | reverse complement strand
TCCCTTGGTCTGGGCCGAGATGAACGGGCGAGCAGTATGTTGCCTAGTCGATACAGGCTCCCAGGTCACCGTCGGCACTTCTCGGAGGCAATGCGCCCAGAATGGGGACCCGTGATTAAGCTCACGGTGGCTAACCACTTACCCATCCCAATCGCAGGGGTGGTATGAATGAACATAGTGGTCTGCGGTAAAGATGTGGGGAGAAGAGGAGTAGTGCTGGTAGATGGAGAAGCCGCCAGGGATCATACCTTGGGCATGAACGTGCTTAAACATTTTGGAAGCCTTCTTGTCAATGAGTCTCCAGACCAGTTCCTGCGGCAGTGGAGCACCCGTAAACCACAAAGGAGAATCTTCCAACAGCTGATACAAACTGCTCAGGTCCAGGAGACATGTAGCAAAGGGAGACCGCTGGGAAAAATAATCGTGCCCACATCAATTAATCGAATATTGCAACCAGGGCAGACCGTGTTCCCTCTACCCATCCGTGCTTGTACCCTTATGGAAGGGGTTGAAGTGCAGATTGAAACCAGCTAGGTTGACCGACTGCCTTCAGGAATATTAGCCACACGGACATTAGCTACGGTACGGGACGGAACCATCCTTGTGCCTTGTCTGAACTTAGGGGAGAATGACGTTACTCTACCCCCCCAAAAGTGAAATAGCCCACCTCTGGGGCATGCCCGAAGAGTTGGTATAATCTGAGGCGGTGCAGCTAATGGTGAAGCCGGAAGATCCCTGGATGGTGACTGTGGGTGCATGAGTGACGTCCGAACCCCAACTCGTGAAAGAAGGGTGACGGATACTGGAGCAAATGAAAGCGGGCCTCACAGAACTGACCCCACCACAGGTCCCATGAGTAGAGTCCCTGCTAGGAAAATACCAAAAGGTATGAAGACGATTTTGAGCGCACCACCACCATAACGCACGAGATTCCCACCGGCAGTGCGGCCCCCATCAGAAAGTGATAATGACAAATCCCTCCACAAATGTACCAGGAGGTGAAGGGGATGCTATCTCATATGCTGCAGAAGGGAATAATGCAAGAAAGACAGAGCCTGTGGGCTGCCCCCATTGTGCTGGTGCGAAAGAAAGATGGGACTATGCTTCTGTGTGGACTACCGTAAACTCAATGCCTGTATGGTACGAGATTCATACCCACTGCCAAGAATAGAGGAGTCTCTGTCCGCGTTAGGGAAAGCCAGATACTTTTCTACACTGGACCTGGCTAGTGGCTATAGGAAAGTCACAATGTCTGAGCAAGAACGAGCCAAGACAGCTTTCATTTTCCCGATGGGGCTATATGAGTTTGATCGAATGCCGTTCGGCCTCGCCAATGCTCCAGGTACGTTCCAGCGCCTGATGGAAAGATGTTTAGGGGATCTGAACTTTGAAGCTACCCTAATTTACCTGGACGACATCATTGTCTTCGCACCTACCATTGAGGAGCATCTACAAAGGCTGGAGCAGGTCCTGAGTGGATTACAATAGCATGGACTGAAAGTAAAGCCCGAGTGGTGTCATCTCTTCCAGACTCAGATCGAGTATTTGGGACACGTTGTCTCAGCAGGAGTAAGACCCTCTCTGGAAAAGATTGCAGCGATGCAGTAATGGCCTACCCCAAGTACCGTGAAAGATGTGCGAGCATACCTGGGACTCACAGGATACTTCCAGCGTTTCGTAAAAGACTTCTTATGCATCGCCATTCCTCTCCACGAGCTACTGAGAGGGGTACCCTACGTTGCAAAAAACAGGAATCTGCAGTGGGGCGAGCGCCAAGAAGAAGCGTTTCGAGCTCTGAAACTGGCTCTCATGGAGGCTCCGGTACTGGCCTACGCTGACTTTACACAGCTGCTTATCATACACACCAACGGAAGTCTACACGGACTCGGAGCAGTCCTGTCTCAGATGCAGGATGGAAAGGAATGTGTCATAGCATATGCAAGTCGGTCCTTACATGACTCTGAGAAGAATCCAGATAACTACAGTTCCTTCAAGCTGGAGCTGTAGGCGTTGGTGTGGTCTATGACGGAAAAGTTTGTGGAGTACCTGGCGGCTCTGAAGTTCACGTGAGCACAGATAACAATCTGTTGGCCCATCTGGAAAAGGCGAAGCTCTGGGCTTTGGAACAACGTTGGGTAGCACGTATGGCTAAATTTCGTTACAAGATCACATATAAGAGAGGAGCAGAGAATACTCATGCTGACGCCCTATCCCGAGTAAACTACCGCAGGTGAGCACTTAATTGAGATGAAGAGCTGGAAGATGTGGAGGTTCCAGAATTTGGAGGTACCGCCAGGACAGTGGCGGCAACGAGGGAACAAGTGCAAAAGACAACTCGTGTACGTCTGATGGATCAACCCCAGGATGAATGGGTCTGAGCCCAACAAGACGATGAAAAGATAGCTCGGCTAAGGCGGTGGGTCGCGACCAAGCAGATGCCCAGTCATCAGGAAAGGAACACGCTGTCCCCCATCATGCTGCGGATTTTACGGCAATGGGAAAGGTTTCAGCTGCGGGGCGGCATATTGTATCGGAAGGTATTCCTACAGCCAGAGCTCAGTATTACATGGCAGACGGTAATCCCCTTGTCTCTGTTGTACCAGATAGTTACAGAAGCTCATGAAAAAGGAGTCCACTTCGGTCCGGAGAAGACATTTCAGTGGTTGCAACGCCTGGCTTACCATCCAAATCTGAAAGGTGCCGTGGAAGAAGTTTGTCAACAGTGCCGGAATTGTGAGTTAGTCAAACCGCCTAAGCAGCGGGCTCCCACGCAGACGGTGAAGTCCTCCGCTCCGCTGGAACTGCTAACAATAGACTATCTAACCATCGGGACCGCACATCAGGGCTATCAGCACTGTTTACTGATGGTGGACCACTTCACGAAATTTGCTGTTGTAACCCCAACACGAGATCAGACCGCTGAATCTGCTGCATATGCCATCTGTAGACACTTTATTCAAGTGTACGGATGTCCCACGCGTATCCACTCTGACCAGGGTGCCTGTTTTCTCGGTAAGGTGATGGAGGAGCTGCACAAGTTATACGGAATAGGGAAGTCTCGTACAACGCCATATCATCCACAGGGAAACGGAGCCTGCGAACGGTTTAACCGTACCCTCATCCAAATGCTGAGAACCCTGGAGGAGGACAAGAAGGCAAGATGGCCTGAATACATTCCCGAACTAGTGTGAGTGTACAACAATCGAAGGCACAGTACCACTGGCTTTACACCCTACTTCCTCCTTTTCGGGCGGCCAGGAAAGGAGTTGGCTGAGTTAGAGTTAGAGCTTGAGGAGGACTACACATGGATGGGGATGTCTTGCTGGGTTCGTGAACAACATCATCGACTACAGACTCTCCATCGTCTGGTGCGGACCAGGTTGGAACATGCACAGATTGCCCCTCTGCACGGAACCGCCCTGCAAGCCGGAGACCGAGTTCTGGTGCGGGAAAAAACGCCCACGTAGTTGTCATGTGTGCATTACCACGAAGATCGTCGCGGTTGCACATTTTGACTTCTCACAGCTGAGTTGCTGTTTCTTTGTGTTTGGCAGCTAGGGAGTTAATTCTGTCTGTGCTCGGTGCTGGGACTGGGTGCAGTTTCTCCCGGCTGCAATTGATTATTTGTTGATTGGTTTCCTTTAAATTCCTGGTTGTCTGCTTTGGGAGTTGCCAGTGAAATCCTTCATGCAGACCACAGATAGGAATGAATCTGTATAGACTTAAGTTGAGAGCTCCTTAGCTGTTTTAAGCTCAACTTGCTTAGAGTTTATTCCCCAGACCATTTATTTTCCTTCGGTGTTTGAGTGTGTATGCAAGTGAGTGCTATCCTGTCTGTCTTATATGTCTAATCTGTGTATTTAGCTGAGATCAGCCCATATCCCTTTGGTGGTAATCAGGATCCTTCTTAGGACTGATTACAGGGTTCAGGGTCTGACAGGAGACAGGGTTAGGCTGGAGACTTGGACCTCTGAACCATTATCAGTACCTCCAAGGTAAGGGATTAGTTAGGACCCCAGTGCAGGGTCAGGTTAGACCCCGGTCCTCCTCTTTCCTGTTACAGCTCATCAAGTCCTCAAGATTAACCCTGAGTTCAACTATATCGTTTCTGCACATCTAGTCCTCAAGATTAACCCTAAGTTCTGCAGAGATTGTGTCAGGTAAATCTATTTTATACTTACATTCTGATGTTGCTAAACTATATGTTGTATAGAGTGTGGTTCCTGTATAAATAGTTTACTGACATTGTATTCATATCATTAGACAGCGTGACAGTAGTAAGCTGGAATGCCGATGGGAAAAGAGCCCATATAGGGTAAAAAGGCGAGTCAGCAGTAGTCAGTGAGGCTGCGCGGAGTCCCTGGCTGACCTGAAGTGAACTCGATAGCGTGGGAAAAAGTTCAGAAACTTTCTCACGCTAATCAGTTCACCCCTGGTCAGGCGGGGAGCCTGCGCAGACATGATTTCATTCATTCTGCAGTGGTTTACAGCCAGGCCGGTAGCATTAGCACTGGTCCCTGTTGTAAACTAGTTAACCCCTTGTGATGGATTGCAGCGGAGGACCTGACTGAATGGCGGAGAGGTATGCATATTGTTGCTTTTTTATTTTTTTCGGGTTACAGGAGAACACCGGATTCAGTTGGATTGGCAGCATAATAAATTTGGTCAAAAAACTTTGTTATTATTACTTTATTAAAATATTTTTTTATTAATATTTGTGTGTCTTTTTTAACCCTTTACTACTATAGGATTAATAATGGATAGTTGTCTTATTGACACTTCTCCATTATTAACCCGGATTAATGTCATCATTCAATAGCAAGGTGACATTAACCCCTTATTAACCCATGAGCCACCACTAAAGGCAATGGGAATAGAGAGGCTAAGTGCCAGAAAAGGCGCATCTAATAGATGCGCCTTTTCTGGGATGGCTGGGGCCAGATGTTTGTAGCCAGGGGGGGGCAAAAACAATGGTCCCTCTCTAGGCTATGAGTATCTGTCCTCAGTCACTGACTTTCCTTCTCTGGCGGAGAAAATACCATGGGAGCCCACGCATTTTTTTTCAACGAATTTACCCACTAATTTAACACCTACATGTCACAAATATTTCACAATACACTAATCTAATTATTAGTCAAAAACATATATAAAACTAAATGAAATGAAATGGTTTACTGTATCTAAACCATGTGTCATATAATGTCGGATTCTGTAATGATTTTACAGAAGCCGGCAATTGACTTAGCGGTTATTATGCTATGTAGAACTCTATGAACTATAAATATATATATACCGTATTTTCCGGCATATAAGACGAATTTTTAACCCCTGAAAATCTTCTTAAAAGTCATGGGTCGTCTTAAACGCCGGGTACGGACCAATCATCATATGGTTTGGGAGTGGTCCTGATGACAAAGGGAGGTGACTCTCACAGGCAAGGTGTTGGAGTATCCTCCCCATTACCCCATTGTGTCAGCGGACTCAGCGGTGCTCTCTGCGGGTCTCTGTGCTGGGGGGCGGTGGCAGCTCATCTTTCAGCAGCGTGGGGGCTCTGTGCTGGGGGACGGTGGCGGCTCTTTGTGCAGAGTCGGGGCTCTGCCGGCATTTCCTCAAATCCCAGAGGTCTCGGCAGCTTCATTGCTGCGATGCAGTGGCCTCCGAGAAAATGGTCGCTGCATGCTCAGATTCAGATCTCGTCTCAAGATCTCGGGAGATGAGATCTGAAACTGAGCATGCGCCGCCCCCAGCGGCCATTTTCCCGGAGGCCACCACATCTCAGCAATGGAGCTGCCGGGGCCTCCGGGTTTTGAGGAAATTCCGGCAGAGCCCCGACTCTGCACAAAGAGCCGCCGCCGCCCTGCAGCACAGAGCCCCCATGCTGCACAAAGAGGAGCCGCCGCCGCCCCGCAGCACAGAGCCCCGCAGAGAGCACTGCTGATACAATGAGGTAATAGGGGGATACTCCAACACCTTCCCTGTGAGACGCACCCTCCCTTCGTCATCGGGACCCCTCCACCATATGCAAATTGGTCCGCACCCTCCCTATAAGATGACACCCGAGTGCAATGTGATTTTTTTCTCGCATAGCACTCGTCCTTATTTCTCGCTAGTGTGACTCCGGCCTTAGCGTTGGGATCTTTGGTGATCACTGTCTATATGACAGAATTGTGGAGAACTTTCTGTATAGCCTTGTTTACTGGCAGAGGCTTATTATTTAGAATCACTCTACAAAGCCTCAAAAACTGATGGCTAATCCTTAGGGCTCGTGCACATGGCCGTATTTATGGTCCAAGTGCAAATCGACAAAACATTGGATTGCACTTGGACCAATGTTATTCTATAATATCTGTCCAAGAAAAAAATCTCAGTACACTTGAATTGCATCCGATATTCGGATCGCACTCATCCATGCAAGTCAATGAGTGCGTGGAAAATATCGGCCTGCACTCGGATGACATTAGACTAAAAGTGGGGTTGTAGAAAAAGGAATTGGAAAATAACAGAAAGAAAACCCCCAAAACCAAAACAGCAGGAATGGCTCCAGCTGGATTAGACTTTTTCCTGCAGTTTTCCTTCTATAATAATGAGAAGTCTACAATATTGTTGCAGCTCTCTCGGAGGTGTAGAGTTGGGGCACTGTAACTTCTACAGTAATGGATGACAAAGATTATAGATGGGAAACATGGATGCACAGAATACTGAGCCTTTTATTAGATATTCCATGAGGGATTGTAGGGACGAGGCTTCACTCCCCTATGTATCATGTAATAGGCGTTCAATCGTTACAATTAATCAAAAGATGGCTATTCATTAAGTGATAATACTGGACGTGTACATTTATGTCCTCAGGCGGGAAAGAAATCAATCCAGAGATTCTGTAGAGAACTTCAAGATAGTTATTCGGCCCAGAAGAGGAAATGATGTGAATAAGTTGGACACAGTCGCACGTCGCCAGCATATGACGTCACTGTATTTTGAGGATACAGTCTTCCATGGGGGAACAAAAAGGGAGGTCTGTTACTGTGCTGAGCATAATGTAGAAGTAGGGGAAAACGTGGGGAATGTGATCTAGAAGCGATCAGCTGTAGATGACTGTGTGTTATTTTCTGCAATGTCGAGTATTAGCTGGAAGAAGAGATGGCAGTCTGCACCGGATGAAGAGGAAAAGTGAAGATGAAGCACTTCACCTATAGACGTCACTGGTGTGTCAGCGTGTTACTTGCACACTCACACTGTACACTATATATTATGTACAGAGCTCCTGTGTGTAATGTCACTGGCGATTACATTAGGGTTCTTAGTATTGTGTTTTATATTAATGATCAGTATTCTAGTATTCGGTCACTGTGTGGTGGTAATATATTGTCTGGTCATGGTGTGGCAGTATTTATCCCATGAATGTGATATTATTTGGTCACTACATGGTGGTAATATGTGGTCTGGTCATAGTGTTACAGTATTTGTCCCTTGTATGTAATATTTGGTCACTATATCGGGGTAATATGTGGTCTGGTCATGGTGTGGCGGTATTATTTGGTCACTATGTGGTGTTAATATGTGGTCCGGCCTTGGTGTGGCAGTATTTGTCCCTTACAGGTGGTATTATTTGGTTACTATATAGTGGTAATATATGGTCTGGCCATGGTGTGGCAGTATTTTGTACATATTTGGCCTGTGGATGCAGAGGCCAGAGATTAGGTGCAGCAGATAGTTGAGGTGACTGATAGAAAGGTTGTCATATTTTCCTATTTCAGCAGTGTTCTTTTAGTATTAATTTTAAAAACTTGCAGAAAATCCTTTAATTTTATTCACTACAGTAAGAAGTGACAGTGTTTGTCACCAGAAAAAAACACTATTAACCTGCAGATATGGGGTTAATCTGCTAGTTAACGTTATTAACCTGCTCTGCGCCCGCACGTAGCCGAACACTGTGGTGAGGAAATGAACTTTATTCCCCACCCCCCATCCCCGCAGTGTTCCGGTTTCAGTTACGGTGGTGGCGCCGGTGGCATTGGTTCAGTCACCGCTCGGAGTATAGAGAGGGTGTCTGTAATAACGCCCCCGGGCCAGGGGAGCGATTGCAGCTGCTGCTTTGTATACTATCAGAGAGGTGACCTAAACCGTAATGCTGTAGGAGGGAATAAAGTTGAATTTCTACCCGCAGCGTTCGACTAGCAGGCGCTGAGCAAGTTAATAACGCTATTATCTGCACATTAAACCTATATCTGCTGGTTAATAGCGTTTATTTACTGGTGACAGGTTCCCTTTAAAAGTTATAGCAAAATGTATTTCCAAAAGATGTTCTCATGGTAGGGACAAAAAAATGTGTGTAGATTTGTACTTATCAAACACCTGTTTCTGAGATAGAGATAGAATGAGACTGCGACCTTGGATTTATACAGGACTTATGTTATCATCATCTGTGGGTTAGATAAGCATGCGTATTCAGGAGAGACAGTTCAAGACAGCCTCATGGCTTCAGGTATCTTTGGTATGAAAACTAACATTCCAAGAAGTTAATTACGCCAATAGATATTAACCAATAAGAAACAGACAAGTATCTCTGAGTGACTCTGTTGTACTCTAAGAGTGTAAAAAGTCCTGTGATGTACAATAAGGCTGCTTTCACATTTGCGTCTGTTTGCTCAGTGTTTCATCCGCAGCAATCCGTATGTGTCATGTTTCCCTATCTTGACGTTGGTATTGTCGAGATGTTTACTCGCATGGAACCAAGGACTCCCAAACTGAGCCCCTTCCCCATATCAGAACAAACCCCGTTATCCTTCCCCAAAAACGAGAAACAATAAATCTTTGGAATATATATGGCCACAGCAGCCTTTATTTAATGTACAAACAATATTAACAATAATTAACAATGTACCATAACAACATTAGGGAGGAGTCCTTGAAGCCCCAAAGATCATGGTGAATTGACCCAAAATACTGTGAACAACACCCAACCTCTTACTCCCAGCTGTTACCGCACAGGCTCGGGACCCACAACAATCGAGATATGTTGTTCACCCAGCTACTTGGGGATCCGCCCACTCATGTGTGAACTCCCCTTCCACCTTTCACCAGATCACCATCCACGTAACTTCAGACAGTGGAGACCCTATACTGAGTCCCCCCAAACCAATCTCCAAACAAGTTCAAGGACTCTCCCCCCACCCCCTGAGCCGCCATGACCCAAAATTATACAAAATAAACCACCCAACATACAGGGAGGGAGAGCGGGACTACTGATGGGGCAAGGCAGGAACTGACACCTGGAGCCGCCTCATCGCTGCCTTATAATCCCCCCACCCCCTTTTATTTGAATGTTCCTCCCTCTTTGTAAACCCCTCCAACCCCCCGTCATGCCGGCCTCCGCCCACGCCTCTTTCTTGAGGGGAGGGAGGCTCTGCTCCGGCCATTACTCGACGTTGGTATTGTCGAGATGTTTACTCGTATGGAACCAAGGACTCCCCAAACTGAGCCCCTTCCCCATATCAGAACAAACCCCGTTATCCTTCCCCAAAAACGAGAAACAATAAATCTTTGGAATATATATGGCCACAGCAGCCTTTATTTAATGTACAAACAATATTAACAATAATTAACAATGTACCATAACAACTTAGGGAGGAGTCCTTGAAGCCCCAAAGATCATGGTGAATTGACCCAAAATACTGTGAACAACACCCAACCTCTTACTCCCAGCCGTTACCCCACAGGCTCGGGAGCACCAACAATCGAGATATGTTGTTCACCCAGCTACCTGGGGATCCGCCCACTCATGTGTGAACTCCCCTTCCACCTTTCACCAGATCACCATCCACGTAACTTCAGACAGTGGAGACCCTATACTGAGTCCCCCAAACCAATCTCCAAACAACTTCAAGGACTCTCTCCCCACCCAACTGAGCCACCACAACGAGGGCCCCATTGAAACCTCAATGGCCCGAGACCCCCCCAACCCGCAGAGCTATGGCCCTTTCTATACCTTCCTGAATACCCAAAGCCCAAATATCCGAACCAACGGCATTCAGATGAACCCCATCAGCCAACCAAAAATCCCCCTTACCCTTCTCCAGATCAAAATGCCACACAGACACATTACCGTTTCGAGCCATAAAAGAAGATACGGCCCTATTAACCTTTATCCTGGCCTTATTAATCTTAGCCAGGGACCTCATGTTCCGCCAACGCCTGCGTGGAACAATTTCGGACCAAACCATGGTGACCCCCGGATATAACACCCATAACCGCAAGCAATCCTGCTTAATGTCCTTTACTAATTCCCGGAAGGGTCGCACCGCGAGATCATTCCCCCCTACGTGGAGTACCAAGATATCAGGAGCACGGTCCAAACGAGCGCAACCATGAATTTCGGGCAACACCCTCCTCCACTGCATCCCTCTAAAACCGAGCCATCGAACCACCGCCATAGACCTGGGAATTCCCAGTAGCCGACCATCAGTCCTGCCATCAGCTCGCAACGCTCCCCAGTGGACGAAGGAATGACCGAAAATCCAAACCAGCAGGGGGGCGATACCTGAAACGAGAAAACAATACTAAACATACCAAAAGAACACCCTCAAAACTGCTCCAATAGTCACTCATCCCCCAACCGTAAGGCCAACGCCCCCACGTCGTGAATTAAGGCCTAATGTAACTCCGAAATCGATTAGACTTCCAACCCCCAATACGTTGTATAGATGACGAACCCAAACCCCTAACTGCCGCTTCAGTCGCCACACCAATACGGAAAGAATGAGTCCCAAAACGAGAGTCATCCAAACCCAACGCTCGAATGGACTTCTTGAAAATGGCGTTAAACTGATACCGAGACAGGCTACCGCCATCAGCATGGCACAACAATGAGCCCCCCAATCCAGGGCCCAACTCCAAAAACGCTGCAAGCATAACACCGGACACATCGAATACCCCGGTACACTACCCAACACGACCAGTCGGCCCTTCCCCTCCTGATCCGTTTTAGACCTACGCAGCCAAAATTCAACTCCACGCAACGTCTATAGCACGTCTTTAGCCAACAAACCGCCTACCACGTGCTTATTACCCGAAACCAGCTCGCCCACCCGCAGGGCCCAAAAAATGCCAACGAAAAAGCCAAACGTAATAATAAAACCTCAAAACGAGGGGAACACATCGTGTCCAAAATAAAACCCAACCGCTCTAACAAAACAAAGGATACCGGGCGCCTCGTGTCACCCAGCCCCTTTGTTCGACGAAAACCTTTCGCCGCCTGCTGTACCAAAAAGGTCTTTGACAAATCACAAGTCCCACGCAAACGGAAACCAAAAGACAATGCTGCCAAAACCCGCGATACTTTAGCACAAGACCATCCTTCCCTCGCTCCCTGCTCCAACCAAGCTAACAAGACCCTTTGTTGATCCACCCCATGCCCCACAACTGGAACTGTCGCTAAAAACTCTTCCCATTTAAGCCACACTGCCTGATAAGCCGCCCAAGTTTTTGGAGCCAACGACGCCCTAATCAGCGACTCTGCAGACCGTAAACCACCTTCCACAGCTCCTCTGGGCAGGCTAAACCTTCGAACTCCGCTTCTGGGGCCAATGAGCGAAAACGATCCCACTGTAAACGAGAAAGAGAATCAGCTATATCATTCTTCACACCCGGAACGTGCGTCGCCGTCACGTGCGCATTCAATGACAAACATAACAAAACCAAATGTTGCAAAACTCGAACGACAGGGGGAGAGGATGCAGTAAGCCCATTAATTGCACAAACAACTCCCATGTTATCACAATTGAACCGCACCCGACGATCCCGAAACTCCTGCCCCCATAAGTGCACTGCCACAAGGATCGGAAAAATCTCCAACAATGTTATGTTGCGTACCAAACCTGTCGACGCCCACTCACCAGGCCAACGAGTCGCACACCACTATCCCCTGAAATAAGCTCCAAAACCAACACCGCCGGCCGCGTCCGTGAACAACTCCAACATATTGTTCCCAACAACCTCAGCCATGACCAATGAGCGGCCGTTATACCCTTCCAGAAAAGAATCCCAAACTGCCAAGTCCGCCTTAAGTTCCCCGGACAACCGTATGAAGTGATGAGGGGCTCTAATCCCTGCCGTAGCGCTTGCCAGCCTACGTGAAAAAACTCGCCCCATCGGCATCACTCGACACGCAAAATTTAGCTTCCCTAGCAATGACTGCAAATCCCGCAACGACAACTTCTTCAAACGGCGCGCTCTTCCCACTTCAGCCCGTAAAGCCAACAACTTTTCCTCGGCAATCTGAACTCCCATGCCACCGTGTCGATGACTATCCCCAAAAAACACAAACAAGTACTTGGACCCTCGGTCTTACCGGGCGCCAAAGGAACCCCAAAACGCTCCGTCACCCACTCAACAGCTCTCAAAATCCCATGACAGCGCGAAGAGTTTGCCGGACCCTCACACAAAAAATCATCTAAGTAATGAATAACTGAATCGCAATCGGACACATCACGCACCACCCACTCTAGAAAGGAACTAAAAGCCTTAAAATACGCGCATGATAAAGAACACCCCATGGGTAAGCACCTGTCAACAAAGAACCCGCCTTCCCAAAAACATCCCAGCAGCTTCAAGCTATTCGGATGCACCGGTAATAGTCGAAAAGCAGATTCGATGTTGGTCTTAGCCATAAGGGCCCCACGACCGCACTTCCTCACCCACCGCGCAGCCTCATCAAACGAGGAATAAACCACCAAACAAATTTCAGGATCGATGCCATCATTCACCGATCTACTCCGCGGGGAAGAAAGATGCTGAATAAGCCGAAACTTGTTCGGCTCCTTCTTCGGAACATTGCCCAAAGGGGAAACCACTAGATCATGAAAAGGTGGCGCCATGAAAGGGCCCGCCATGCGACCCAACGAAACTTCCTTTGCCAATTTTTCCCCCACTACCTCCTTATGCAATAGGGCCGAACGCAAATTCCTAAGTACCCGTGGAATAACAAACGGGGGATGCGGGATAACAAAACCGTCCTTAAAACCATTGTACAACAACGCCGCCTTCTCCTTGTCCACATATCTATTTAGATAAGGGACCATCCTTTCCAGACTCACTGGAGTCTCTCACTTGTGAATTACCACCCCCAGATTTTTGCTTCTCTTTTTTAAAACACTTAGACGCTCCATGTGAGGCGCCATTGCAGTTGGAGCAAATATGTTTGAATTTACAATTTGCCCCAAACTTACACTGGCCGTCATTAAACTGCCAGCATACCCCCAACTTGTTTCCACCTGCTTGCCCTTGACCGCTTCCCCCCGCTGCCCCAGCATTGTTGCTACTCTGGCTGGCGCCCCCAGCCCCCCCATGAAAGGAATGCCCAAACTTATTCTGTGCTATGACTCTCATCCACAGACCAATATCCTTCTGATCCCAACGAATTGCCGGACGAACAGCCTTCCTTTGCCTAAATTGCTCGTCATACCTAAGCCAAGCCTGCCCCCCATACACCCTATATGCCTCCCCTATAGCATCAAAGTAACAAAATAAAGCCGAACAGTTATCTGGAGCTTTTTCTCCGATAACACTTGCCAAAATGGCAAACGCTTGTTGCCAATTAACAAACGTCTGAGGAATTAAGCGCCACCTCCGTTTTTCCTCCTCCTCCTTCTTACTATCCTCCTTTTTACTTTTGTCCAAATTAAATTTCTCCAGAAGCAATAAAGAGAATATTTCAACATACTCATCCTTCCAAATACGCTCTTTCACTTCCTTCTTCAAATGCGCCCCCAAGGGGCCCTCAAAACATACATACACCTCCCCGTGAGCCCTATCATCTAAACGCACCCGACACTATTTTTCCTTTTCCGTCTGCACCGACACAGACACGGGTTCGGCACTATGCCCCTCCTGCTCCACCCCGCTCGAAACCAGTTGCCCCCCAACCTGCGACCCAACCCAAGCCAACACCGGAGACGGAGAACCGAAACCCTTCTCTAACCGTGACAGCAAATTGCGCACATCAACCAATATTTCCTTAACCCCAGCTACTTCGGCAGCCCCCCAATACTATTACCGACCCCCGACCGAACTACCCCAAACGGTGAAGAAGACAAAAACGAATGACAGACACTTGACACAGAATTATACTCACCAGGCTGCTAGGGTGCTGTGAGCCCTCCAGCCGGAAAACCTGGCTCCAAAGATGCGTCCCCACTGTCGCGATCCGACACAACGACTCCGCTGACCTGTTGCTGACGTCCAGAAACCCCGTCGGGACCTCCAGGGGAGAAAGGCCCAGACCCCATTGGGGATTCAGCCCGCTGGTCCTCAAATAGTGATGACGACTGGGTCGCAGTAGCACCCGATGCTGCTCCAATGCCGCTCCCAGTAATGACCCCCCGCTGCACTCCAGTGACACCCGCGTGGGACCCCCACCCGCTATCCACCGAGGTCAGCTGACTAAGCCCTGCCGTGTTGCAGGCCGACGCTAAACCCTCAGGGGCCTCAGCTCTAGAATCGGCAACGTAGGCAGGCCGCCCCTCGTTCACCACACGGCGACAGCCCCCCGCCGCATCTAGAACCCCACTCAGCATGGGGGATAAAACCTGCTGTCCCGAACTGCCGACCGTTACCTCGGCCGCCGAGCCTCTGGAGCCATCAACAGAGGCAGGCCGCCTTGCAGGAACACTGCCCCTGCGGCCCCCCCGACGAACCTGGAGCCCCCCCCGCTATCAAGGGGGGAAAATTGATGGCCTGATGAGCCGGCCAATCCATTGGCCGCCGACGTACCCGAGGTGCTGCCTGAGGCAGGCCACGCAGCAGGCCCATCGCCGCTGCGACCTCCCGAGGACGCAGCTCTCAGAGGATGTCCGGCGCATAATGGCTCCGCCCCCTGACTTGAACGCGGCGGAGGGGTGATTACCGCCGCAGGGCCTCGCCGGCTGGCCGGATTCCTCCCAGGCCGGGGCCTGCTGGCATGAGCACCGCGTGGCGCCCGGCCTGGAGGGGCCCGTGAGGGGCTCCTGCGCCGACGTGAGGCCCGAGGCGCCTGATCAGGCGAAAGCCGCTCCGGAGGCCTCACCCATCTCGGACGCCTCTCCCGCTGTGCTGCCCCAGCCGACTGACCGGGGGTTCCCTGGATAAGGATCGCGACCTGTGCCTCCAGCCATCCTGGCGGCTGCGACAAGGCCGCAGACCTGAGGCGCTCCAGCGCCACATTAACTGACATGGTGAGCTGTACTACTGATGGGGCAAGGCAGGAACTGACACCTGGAGCCGCCCCATCGATGCCTTATAATCCCCCCACCACCCCCTTTCATTTGAATGTTCCTCCCTCTTTGTAAACCCCTCCAAACCCCCGTCATGCCGGCCTCCGCCCACGCCTCTTTCTTGAGGGGAGGGAGGCTCTGCTCCGGCCATTACTTTAACATGGTATACGCAGGGGCATGCGTTTGCATCAGTTCGCATGCCTCAGCATATGCATGCGTTGTTTTTCGGTGTGCAACAGGTTCCTGCGAACGCAACATGTTGGATTTTCTGAAGCAGCAAAAATCCAGCAAATTTGCGTAATCATGCGCCCACAGATGAAATGCGTCAAATAAGCGCATTACTGTCTATGTAAATGCATTTTTTAATGAGTTGTTCCAGGAAGTGACTCAACCACCTGCTAATTGATAGCTGTATAAAAGGAAGTGTGGACACTGCAAGGCCATAACTCTCTGGACACTGGCTGATACCACCACACTGACTATGTAAGTAAAGAACCTTAGAATATGTCTGTCTCTCGCACTGCTTTTTGTACTCTGTACTAATTTTTTTTTCTGTTTACTTTTAGACATTGGCTCCTGGTTGGCTCCTGGTTGGCTCCTTGTTGGCTCCTGGTGTTGCGGTTTTCTCCATTTCGTCTCCTGGTGCTGCTTTCTGTCGTGGTGAGGACAACACAGTCTATGTAAGTATAGAAGCTTTGGAAATGTCTGTCTCTCTGAATGCTTTTTCTGTTCCTTGTAGACTGGCCGATTCTCTCTGGCGCAGTGGGTGTCTCCTGGTGCAGCGGTTTTCTCCATTTCGTCTCCTGGTGCTGCTTTTGTTGTGGTGAAGACAACACTGTCTATGTAAGTATAGAAGCTTTGGTAATGTCTGTCTCTCTGAATGCTTTTTCTGTTCCTTGTAGACTGGCCGATTCTCTCTGGCGCAGTGGGTGTCTCATGGTGCAGCGGTTTTCTCCATTTCGTCTCCTGGTGCTGCTTTCTGTCGTGGTGAAGACAACACTGTCTATGTAAGTATAGAAGCTTTGGAAATGTCTGTCTCTCTGAATGCTTTTTTTGTTCCTTGTAGACTGGCCGATTCTCTCTGGCGCAGTGGGTGTCTCCTGGTGCAGCGGTTTTCTCGTGGTTGTCTCCTGGTGCTGTGGTTGGCTCCTGTTGCTGCCGTCTGTCCCTGGCCTGTGCTGACTGCTGTGGTGTTTGACTACTGCCTGTAATGTAAGTATTGTTGTCCTTTTTTGGGGGGTCTAAATTGTTTTTGGATCCTTACAAGTTTAATTTTTCTTCTGTTCTTTTCTGTAGTGTTTCACTTGACTGCTGCCTGCTCTTCAAAATGTCCTCAAGTGAGGAATAGACTTCTTCCCAGGGTGGAATGGACAAAGATTATGTAATCACATTTGCTATACTGATTGGTATGTATTTACTGGCAATACTCCACATGTGTTAAATCATTTAATTTCTTTACAGGTACCTGGCAGTGATGAAGAGCAGGAGCAGTCCAGTAGAGAGGATTCTTTCCAGGGTCGTCGGACTCATGTGTCTCAGGAGGAAAGTAAGTAAGTATTCCTTTCATCAGAGTTGGAATGCAATTTTTTTTTAAGTTTTACTTAAAATTATTTTTTTCTATATTATCTATAGGTTTCACAATGGGAAGAAGCCACAGTGGATATAGACAACGAACAACTAATCCACCTTGTGCAACAGCAAGTACCGTTGTGGGACACCCTTGACCGTCAGCACTCTGACAATGTGGTGATTCAATGGCTCTGGGAAGAAGTGGCAACATCACTGCTGCCTGGTTGGGACTGTGCCAAACAGCATGCCAGAACTGATTTTAGTAAATATTGCAATGTGGTCTGAAACAGCAGTGAACCTGTGAATGGATGTGCATTGTTTTCTAATTATTTTTTTTCCCCCTTCACAGTGAAGTGAATCAAAGTCCGTTGGCACGCGATGAAGTGCCACTTCAACAAGAACATGAGAGAGGAGGTTCAGGTTCGAAGTGGTTCTGCTGCAATGTTCCACAAATACCACCGGGACCTTGCCTTTCTGAGGCCTGCGCTAAATCAGAGAACGTAAGTATAGAATTATTTTTTTTCTTCTTACTAATGTTTACATTTTTTCCACACATAGAACCAGGAGCAGCACAACACAACCTTGATTTTTGCACTAATGTTTTCCTCTTTTCCACACAGAACCTGGTGCAGCACCACACAACCTGGATCATCCTCTGTTGAAGTGGCCCCTCATCTACCAGCCACTGAACAGATGCAGTCCCAGTCATCCACCAGCAATGAAGCAACCTTGCAGGCTTCACAGGCTGGGGAAGGGACAGACGGTCCATCAAGTTTTCCTCTCTCCCAGCCCCCTGCCTCTGCTTTTGCTGGGTCTTCGAGTCAGCGACAGAGGGCCTGGGAGAGGTCAGGCATGCCAGAGTCCAGCACCCATCTAGCCAGCAGTATCCACAATGCTGCCCACTACAGCACCCCTGCCCAGTCCAGCACCCCTGCCCATTCCAGCACCTCTGTCCATTCCAGCAACCCCTGCTCACTACAGCACCCCTGCAGCCAGAAGTATCCACAATGCTGCCCAGTCCAGCACCATGCCAGATGACTGCTACAGAGCCCAGCACTTCCACTTGGCCAAGAAAAGCGAGGTCCAAAAAAAAAAATCTTGGCCTCAGGACCAAAACCAGGAGCCAAAAAGATCTACCAACCACCTCCACCCTCACCTACCAATTTGTCACTACCTTCCCTTGTGTCTCTTTCTGTTCCTTCCAGTTTGTCTATCGTTTCCCATGATTCCACTTTGTCATCTATCTCCAATCTCTCCACTGCCATCTCTGATCCAATTTTTCAATTTGTTGCCCCTTCCCCTGTAGACCCTTCCACTGTAAACCCTTCCTCATCAGCTACCACTCATTCCTCACATCTCCACACCCCCAAGGTCCTCCCTATTTCACCCTCACGTACTTTTTTTGTAAAAGTGTTTAAAATAAAAGATGTAAAAGTGTTGAAAATAAAATTTGTATTTTGTTAGCACTATACTTGTGTTTTTTTTATCTTTATGTGCCACCACCGACACAAACACAATTTATTTTTGAGGTAAGGTGCAACACAAACACACTATATGTTAGAGGGAAGGTAGTTTATATTTAACTCAGCAAACATTAGGGGTAAATTACATTACATGTATATGGTAACATCACAGCTACATTTAAACATAACAGGTATGTAATGTTTAACATTACAGGTATGTTTTAAACATAACAGGTACAAAACATAACAGGTACATTAGCGGCTTAAACCATTTTGACTTACCATGCCACACGTCCATTATCTGAAACAAAGTAAACAGCAAACTTATCCCTCATCTGGGCAACTTCCACTGTGGTTGTGACAGGGTGAAATTGGTAATCATGCAATGTAACAGGTTCCTCAGGTTGTAAGCTTGGTCGCTCTTTTACCATGATATAGTTGTGCAGAAGAACACATGCTTTCACAACCTCATCAATAGTGTACAGTCATGGCCAAAAGTTTTGAGAATGACACAAATATTAATTTTTACAAAGTCTACTGCTTCACTTTTTCTAATGGCAATTTGCATATACTCCAGAATGTTGTAAAGAGTGATCAGCTTAACAGCAATTACTTGCAAAGTCAATATTTGGCTAGAAAATGAACTTTATCCCCCAAAACACATTTCAACATCATTGCAGCCCTGCCTTAAAAGGACCAGCTAACCTCTTTTCAGTGATTGCTCTATTAACACAGGTGTGGGTGTTGATGAGGACATGGCTGGAGATCAATCTGTCATGATTAAGTAAGAATGACACCACTGGACACTTTAAAAGGAGGCTGGTGCTTGGCATCATTGTTTCTCTTCTGTTAACCATGGTTATCTCTAAAGAAACACGTGCAGTCATCATTGCAATGCACAAAAATGGCCTAACAGGGAAGAGTATCGCAGCTAGAAAGATTGCACCTCAGTCAACAATCTATCGCATCATCAAGAACTTCAAGGAGAGAGGTTCCATTGTTGCCAAAAAGGCTTCAGGGCGCCCAAGAAAGACCAACAAGCGCCAGGACCGTCTCTTAAAAGTGTTTCAGCTGCAGGATCGGGCTACCAGCAGTGCAGAGCTTGCTCAGGAATGGCAGCAGGCAGGCGTGAGTGCATCTGCACGCACTGTGAGGCGGAGACTCTTGGAGCAAGGCCTGGTCTCAAGGAGGGCAGCAAAGAAGCCACTTCTCTCCAGAAAAAACATCATGGACAGACTGATATTCTGCAAAAGGTACAGGCAGTGGACTGCTGAGGACTGGGCTAAAGTTATTTTCTCTGATGAATCCCCTTTTTGATTGTTTGGGACATCAGGAAAACGCCTCATTCGGAGAAGACAAGGTGAGCGCTTCTCAGCCAAGGGAATCGGCTCTCTCACAGTCTTGCCTAAAAACACAGCCATGAATAAAGAATGGTACCAGAATGTCCTCCAAGAGCAACTTCTCCCAACCCTCCAAGAGCAGTTTGGCGATCAACAATGCCTTTTCCAGCATGATGGAGCACCTTGCCATAAAGCAAAAGTGATAACTAAATGGCTCAGGGAACAAAACATAGAGATTTTGGGTCCATGGCCTAGAGACTCCCCAGATCTTAATCCCATTGAGAACTTGTGGTCAATCATCAAGAGACGGGTGGACAAACAAAAACCTAAAAATTCTGACAAAATGAAAGCATTGATTGTGCAAGAATGGACTGCTATCAGTCAGGATTTGGTCCAGAAGTTGATTGAGAGCATGCCAGGGAGAATTGCAGAGGTCCTGAAGAAGAAGGGTCAACACTGCAAATATTGACTTGCTGCATTAACTCATTCTAACTGTCAATATAAGCTTTTGTTACTCATATGTTTGCAATTATTATATTTCTGTCCGTGATAAAAACATCTGTCAAACACACATAAAAACCAGAGGGCAGCAGATCATGTGAAAATATAATATTTGTGTCATTCTCAAAACTTTTGGCTATGACTGTAAATTTTTAGATTAATGGATGTGCACAAAATGCGCCATTTCGATAACAGCAATCCAAATGCACACGCCACGGTTCTTTGTGCCCTTGTCAGCCTATAGTTCAAAATTGTTTTTGTGTGATTTAAGTTCCGACTTGAGTATGGTTTAATGAGGTTGGCACACATTTGAAACGCCTCATCATCAACAACAACAAAAGACATTGGAGGTCCATCAGTGTTGGGCAGAGGTCGTGGCGGCATAAAATTAAAATCATTCCCTTACAGACGTTGGCCCATGTCTGCGAGTCATTGCCTCATCCAAATGAGCCAATGTTCACGGCAATGAATCTACAATTGGCCTTCTATAAAAGCCATTAGAACAATGGAAAAATATTTTTTAGAATTGAAGTACTCTGTTCCACTTCCAGATGGTTTCATAATCCTAATGTGTTTGCCGTCCACAGCCCCACACAGTTAGGAAAATTGCAAATTTCCTGGAATTTGGAAGCATTTTCAATCCAGAGTTCACTTATTGGTTGGGGGAGGAATTCTTGCCGCAGAATGCCAACTAAAGCACGACAAGCGTCTACAATAATCCCAGAAAGGGTGGATACTCCAATTCGGAATTGGAAATGTAATGAGGACAATGTCTCTCCAGTAGCCAGGAATCTGCGGAAAAGAAAATGAAAAACAAAAATCAGTACACTGCTTAGGGTTAGGGATAGGGTAGGGTATGGTTTCCTTGTGACAGAAGTTTATTTTTCAACACTACGTACCTCAGGGTCTCAAGGTGACCAAGAGACGTTCCTCAGCAGGACTTGCTCAACTGAGCTGTGTGTCCTGCCTGGCAATGGATTCTTGGACACGTAGCAGCAAGACATGGAAGCTCTGTCGCGACATATTTGTGTAGTCAAAGAACTTCTCCGGGTTTTGCTGCAGGTCGGTGTACAAAGAGTGGTAGGCTCCACTTCTCTCTTGGAGTTCAAGGATGGTGTGTTGCCAATAGCGATGACGACGTCTTCTCAGTCTTTCTCTTCTTTTGTGTTCTTGACAAGCAAAAGCAAAGGCAGCAGCCAACTTCAATTGTAAATCCAGATCTTCTAGGAAGCTGTCCAGGACAAGATCCATCTTGCAGCAAGATACAGCAGCCAAAGACGAGGATTTCCTCAGTGCAGTGTGTCTATATATATATGTATAGAATTCCATGAGACACGCCTACTGGGTGTCTGATGTCAAGGAAAAGCTACTGGAAAAAAATTGAAATTTCTTACGCGTGCGCATAAAAAACGCAAACACATGCAAAAACACATACACACGCATGTAAACGCTGTTTTTTTTTGCCGTCATGCGTAAGATGTGGATAAAAAACGCTGCTTTCACATTCGTTTGCATGCGTTTTCGCATGCATTTGAGAATGCGGATGATACGCTGCGGAATCAAACGCAAATGTGAACCTAGCCTAAGTTAGACAATGCTTATGACCCATGCCTTGTCCACTTGCTTCAAGATAAAAAAGGAAAAAAACTGCCTGGTTCCGGATGAGACCATGCCTCTGGAGATACATTTTCTAACAGCTTGGTCGTTCGAACCGAAATTCAAGAACTCTCGCCCTTCAGGGTCAGGGCTGCCACCATGCATGGGATGGCCAAAGGCTACTTATTCCAAGACCTCCTGCTGAAATACTGTAAAAAGAAGCCAGCCCCTCTGGATATCGGGAGGGTGACGGGTTCTAAAAGTGATAAGACAGGCCACAAAGAGAAAGAAGAGGAAGAGTTACTAAACTTGACAGACTTAGATGTACTATTGAAAGATGGAGACTACAAGATAGAAGTGACCATTAATGGGACTCAAGGGCATCAAGAACAGTGGTGCATCCTCAGGACACACCCCATGTGCGGAAATCTAGCGAAAGCATATGTTTAAGAGGGGCCAACGGTCAAATGCATAGGGAAAAATTATCCCTACCAGTAAAAATACCATACAAATATGTACTTGAGGAGCTTATCTCTTCAGACTATGTGTGTTATCAAGAGGTAGAGGGAACATGATGGCAGCGGATTACTTAGGATACTTTCCAAGTGTATAACAACAGAGGTTCTTTATTCAGGAACAATATATGATAAGCTTAATAGATCAGGAATAAATCATTTCTGTGTCTCTATCTCCATCATCTACAGCAAGCTGCTTCTCGCATACACAGACACAGGGAATACAGTCACATGCTCTCCCTGTGTGAGCCTCTGGGAGTTTTTTTTTAACTTTATAAACAGGATAAAAATCTAGCAACTAAACACTCATAGACAGCAATGAAGTTGTTGCACCAAATATATTCCAACTCCCCCACTCAACAATCACTTATCCTGTTAGTCCCATTGCGGTTCTGAAGTCCACAAACTTGGCTCTTGAAAATGGCTTTGTCATACCATCAGCTATCATCTTGTCAGACTCATGAAAAACAAACTCGAGTACACCACCTTCCACTAAGTCAAATAAGTGGTGATGTTTTACATCAATGTGCTTAGTCCTTGCACTAATCTTCTCACTGCTGGCAAGTTTAATGCATCCTTGGTTGTCCTCATAGATAACTGTTGGTTGAGCAAGTGGCTTGCCAAAATCTTCCAAAAGTTGTTTCAACCAAATTACTTCTTGACTTTCGTAAGCAGCAGACATATATTCTGCTTCTGTAGAAGATAATGCGACTGACACTTGTTTTCTACTGGACCAAGAAATTGAGTTTTCTCCTAACTTTAACAAGTAACAACTTGTTGATTTCCGATCACTTGAATATCCAGTCCAATCTGCATCCACATAACCTCTGAGAGTGAGATCTCCTGATGCAGATATCTTAAGATGTAGCCTTTGAGTTTTTTTAAGATATTGAAGAATTCTCTTAATTGCATACCAGTCTCTTTGGCGTGGCTTGCTTACCTGTCGGCAGAGAATTTCAACTGTGGCAACAGAGCTTCTTTATTGAGGAACAAACAGGAACAATCTATGATAAGCTTAATAGATCAGGAATAAATAATTTGTGTGTCTCTATCTGTGCAGCATCTACAGCTGTTTCTCTCATACACAGACACAGAAAAACAGGAAAATACAGTCACATGCTCTCCCTGTGTGAGCCTTCTGGGAGTTTTTTTTAACTTTATAAACAGCATACAAATCTAGCAACTAAACACTCATAGACAGGAATGGAGTTGTTGCACCAAACATATTCCAACAGAACATCAGCAAACTTCCAGTTACTAAGCCTATAATATTGAATATTCATGATGCTATATCTATTGTCACTAGAGTCTTAGTGAACTCTGATTCTCCACATAATTTTTTGGGTACTGATATACTCAGTGCACTGCAGAGGCGCAGCTAGAGGTTTGATTCAGGGGGAAGAGAAACTTATGAGTGGCCCCTAACCAGGTAATCTTGATTACAACTATAGTGGATAGTTGGTGTAGGAGAACCTCAGCAGATGAGGTTACAAAAAAAACTCTCTATACAAAGACCAACACTAATATTACTGCCATCAGGTGACCATATAGTGATAGATAGAGAACGTATAAGAGATTACAGCACAATTACAGACAGTGACTTATAGCTGACATTCTTACTGGTGGAGTCATTCAGTTTTCCCGTCTTTTCCATCTGGCTCAGACCAACATTGCAACTTCTTCCAGCCGGGACTCTGCTGCAGAGATTACAATAAAGACACATATAACTTCTCACATTTCCTGCCCCGTCCCCATCTATTCCCAACCTGCACAAACTCCTCATCCTGCTGATACCCCAATGCTGAGCTGCTGCTACCATATGTGTCCCTATTAGAGTTGAGCGATACTTTCCGATATGCTAAAGTATCGGAATCGGAATGGTATCGCCGATATCACTAAAATATCGGCGATACCCGATACCGATACCGGAAGTCCCATGTAAGTCTATGGGAACAAAATATCGCAACTAAAAAAACCCCATTCTTTCCTTGTAAACACTAAATATACACACATAGAATACATATATATATATATATACATGTCATTGTGACATATATATATACATATATGTATAGTTTATACACTTCTACATAGTAAAATATCCTTTGATTCAATTGCCGGGTAAAGCCGGCTTCAGTGAAAAGACAGAAGCACCCGACATGAAATGACACTTGGTGTACATAGGGTTAAACATTTCTTTTCATGTCCTTTGCTATCTAATTTGCACAAACAATTAAATCAGACTATGTGTGCAAAATTTCACACCTGTAGGGGTTAATTAAAGGTGTAAATTCGTTGTAAAAAAAACGGACTTTGTTGCTACGAATTTACACCTTTAATTAACCCCTAGAGGTGTGAAATTTTGCACACATAGTCTGATTTAATTGTTTGTGCAAATTAGATAGCAAAGGACATGAAAAGACATGGTTAACCCTATGTACACCAAGTGTCATTTCATGTCGGGTTCTGCATTTTCACAAAAGCCGGCAATTGAATTAGCGGCTATTATACTATGTAGAAGTGTATGAACTACAAATATAAATATATATATATATGTGTCACAAATTCAATGACATGTATATATATATATTTGGTGTAAAATTGCTGAAAAAAAATGCGTGGGCTCCCGCCCTATTTTCGCAACCAGACAGACAAAGCCAGTGAGTGGGGGCAGATAATAATAGCCCAGAGAGGGACCATTATTTTTGCCCCCCCCCCGGCTACTAACATCTGCCCCCAGACACCCCAGGAAAGACAAATCTATAATTAGATTCGCCCTTTCTGGCACTTTGCCCGTCTATTCCCATTGCCCTGTAGCGGTGGCGAATGGGTTAATATGGGGTTAAAGCCACCTTGCTATTGAAAGGTGACCTTAAGCCAGGTTAATAATTGAGAGCTGTCAATTAGACAACTATCAATTATTAATCCTATTGCATGAAATAAAAATAAACACACACCACTTTAATTAAAAATCATTTTAATGAAATAAAGACACATGTTTTTGACCATCTTTTATTTTACTGCAAAAACCATTTCCTGTAATAAAAATAAAATAAAAAAGCAAAATTATTCTTACCTATCCCATGCACAGTCAGGTCCCACGGTGTAATCCTTCAGAAAGGGTTAATGTTTACTGCAGGGACCGCAGCTAATGCTGCAGCCTCACAGTAAACCCCAAATGAATGAGTTCCTCTCCTGCCTGACAGGAGAGTAAAGGCTGGGTGTCACATAACGATACACCAGCGATCCCGACAACGATATGCACTTGTCAGGATCGCTGGTGTATCGCTACATGATCGCTGCTGAGCTGCCAAACAGGCAGCTCAGGCAGCGATCTGGGACAGCGACACTGCGGGTAACATCGCTTAAGGGCCCGTCTCACATAGCGATATCGCTACCGAGATCGCTGCTGAGTCACTAGTTTTGTGACGCAGCAGCGAGCTCACCAGCGATATCGCTGTGTGTGACATTCAGCGACGATCAGCCCCCCTGCCGGGTATCGCTGATCGTCGCAGAAATGTCAGGACCTTTTTTTGATCGCTGGTTTCCCTCTGACAGGCACGCATCGCTGCGTGTGACAGGCGGGAAACCAGCGATCAAAGGTCCTGACATTTCAGCGACGATCAGCGATACCCGGCAGGGGGGCTGATCGTCGCTGAATGTCACACACAGCGATATCGCTGGTGAGCTCGCTGCTGCGTCACAAAACTAGTGACTCAGCAGCGATCTCGGTAGCGATATCGCTATGTGAGACGGGCCCTTAAGTGGAAAGCTTAATTGATTGCTTTCCACTTTCACTTCAGGTCAGCCAGGGACACAATCAGTGACGTCAGAGGGAACTGATTAACAAAAATAGGGGTTCCCTTCGAAAAAAAAATGGCGTGGGGTCCCCCCTATTTTTGTTAACCAGCCAGATGAAGCAGACCGCTGAGGCCTGGATTTTCAGGCTGTTAAGGAGCCAAGATCCATGGACCTTGCCAGCCTGATAATACCAGGCCACAGCAGTCTGCATATCTTGGCTGATTAACAAAAATAGGGGATCCCCTCGAAAAAAATTGGCGTGGGGTCCCCCCTATTTTTGTTAACCAGCCAGATGAAGCAGACCGCTGAGGCCTGGATTTTCAGGCTGTTAAGGAGCCAAGATCCATGGACCTTGCCAGCCTGATAATACCAGGCCACAGCAGTCTGCATATCTTGGCTGATTAACAAAAATAGGGGATCCCCTCGAAAAAAATTGGCGTGGGGTCCCCCCTATTTTTGTTAACCAGCCAGATGAAGCAGACCGCTGAGGCCTGGATTTTCAGGCTGTTAAGGAGCCAAGATCCATGGACCTTGCCAGCCTGATAATACCAGGCCACAGCAGTTTGCATATCTTGGCTGATTAACAAAAATAGGGGATCCCCTCGAAAAAAATTAGCGTGGGGTCCCCCCTATTTTTGTTAACCAGCCAGATGAAGCAGACCGCTGAGGCCTGGTTTTTCAGGCTGGTAAGGATCCAATATCCATGGACCTTGCAAGCCTGATAATACCAGGCCACAGCAGTCTGCTTAGCTTGGCTGGTTAACAAAAATAGGGGATCCCCTCGAAAAAAAAACGGCGTGGGGATCCCCCTATTTTTGTTAACCAGCCAAGTAAAATGCAGACTGCTGCGGCCTGGTATTAAAAGACTGTCAAGGCCCATGGATTTTGGCCCTCAACAGCCTGATAATACCAGGCTACAGCAGCCCCACATTTGGCGCATCAAAAGATGTGCCAATTGTGGCACTTTACCCGGCTCTTCCCACTTGCCCTGTAGCGGTGGCAAGTGGGGTAATAAGGGGTTAATGTCACCGTTGATTGCACGGTGACAATAAGCCCGGTTAATAATGGAGAGGCGTCAATAAGACACCGATCCATTATTAATCCCAAAGTTATTAAATGTGTAAAAAAAAGACAAAGCAAGAAAAAAGTATTTTAATGAAATAAAAGAGACAACACAGTTTTCATTTCTTTTATTGTACACTCATTCCTGCGACGCCATCGATCTCCTGTAAAAAAAGAAAAAAAACAAACCAACAGTATACCACCTGTCCGACGCAGTCCATAGTAACGATTGTCCCACGACGATCCAACTCTGCTACATCGCAATGACAGGCAGAGCCTGTCATTGCAACGCAGCACAGCTGATTACCTGCTTCCCCGGCGGTGACGTC
This sequence comes from Oophaga sylvatica, assembly GCA_033576555.1. Classification (NCBI taxonomy): domain Eukaryota; kingdom Metazoa; phylum Chordata; class Amphibia; order Anura; family Dendrobatidae; genus Oophaga; species Oophaga sylvatica. The sequence continues at coordinate 346,040,531 of JARQOD010000003.1, read as the reverse complement.
ATCGGACTGACTGCTTTACGGCCGGGATTACCCAGCAGTCACTGCAGTTATCGCGAGAAACTGCATGTGACCGCCGGGGAGAAGAGGATGGCGGCCATGAAGCAGTCCAGGACGTGACCGCCGGAGATCTTCTGCCAGGTAAGTGCCGCTGACTCCTGACAGACCCGACAGACGGACACTGACAGTGACAGTGACATCCCGATTCCGGTATCCGATAAGACGAAAATATCGGAACTCGGAATCGGAATTCCGATACAGCTAATATCGGCCGATACCCGATATTTGCAGTATCGGAATGCTCAACACTAGTCCCTATTACTGCACCTACTGTGTTGTACTGTGTGCCCTCTAATTTTCCTCTTACTGAATCCCTAGATTCTCCTTTCATTGCACTCAAAGTATAATGTCAACAAAAGTGCCCCACAAACACTGTAAGATACCCCAACAGTGAATTCCTCTGCAGTATCCTCCACATGCACAGTATGATGACCCTACTGTACCCCAAGCCTCAATTTCCCCTGAAAAAGTATGGTGACCCCCACACAGCCCTCCATGTAGTATAATGGGCCTACATACAGTATATAATGGTATAATGGTCACCACAAAGCCCTCCACAAAATATGATAGACCCCACACAAACCTTCACACTGTATAATTGCTTGCATACAGTATAAAGGCTCCTACATAGCCCTAAAAATATTATAATACTAGTCTTCCATATAGTATATTGTGCTCCCCACAGTCCTCCATGTAGTATATTGCACTCTTCATAGTCCTCCATATACTACAACTCACTCCACATAGTGTTCCATATAGTATAATGTTGTCATATGCAACAGATTAGGACTTCTATATTATAAGTAAAAGGAGGACTTTATGCTGACCTGACAGTAGATGGCGATGTTGTGTAACGTTTTCTTCTTTAATGTATTGTATAAGAATTAGTCTCTCTTCTGTTTTAGTTTTCACTTTCGTTTTGTTCCTGTTAGCTGATGCAATGCTGTAATGTCTGTGCATTATTCTTTTACCTCGTGTTCAGAGAAGTAAACACTTGTTATCCCATGCAACTTGCTCTGTGAAGTTTCCTCTGCAAAGGTGTGGATTCAGAAGCTGTGCAACAGGTTATGGGCCCAGGCACCCAGACCCAGGCACCCAGATACAGCATACCCAGATACAGAGAATACCAGATACCCAGGACACTGGAACGCTCAGCAAGACTCTGGTGAATCTGGGCAATAAAAATGAAAAAAGCATATACAAAATGGGAGGAATAGGGCTAAGTAACAGCACATGTGAAAAAGACTTGGGTATACTAATTGATCACAGACTTAACATGAGTCAACAGTGTGATGCAGCAGCAAAAAAGGCAAATGCAATTCTAGGATGTATCAACAGAAGCATACAGTCTAGATCACGTGAGGTCATTATTGCCCTCTACTCCTCTTTGGTCAGACCTCATCTGGAATACTGTGTCCAGTTTTGGGCACCACATTTTAAAAAAGACATCAACAAACTGGAGCAAGTTCAGAGAAGAGCCACCAGAATGGTGACCGGTCTGCAAACCATGTCCTATGAGGAACGGTTGCAGGATTTGGGAATGTTTAGCTTGCAAAAAAGAAGACTGAGAGGAGACTTAATAGCTGTCTACAAATATCTCAAGGGCTGTCACATTGTAGAAGGATCATCTTTATTCTCATTTGCACAAGGAAAGACTAGAAGCAATGGGATGAAACTGAATGGGAGGAGACACAGATTAGATATTAGAAAAAACTTTTTGACAGTTAGGGTGATCAATGAGTGGAACAGGCTGCCACAAGAGGTGGTGAGTTCTCCTTCAATGGAAGTCTTCAAACAGAGGCTGGATAGACATCTGTCTGGGATGATTTAGAGAATCCTGCTTTGAGCAGGGGGTTGGACCAGATGACCCAGGAGGTCCCTTCCAACTCTACCATTCTATGATTCTATGATTCTATGAATGCAGAAGAATTCTTCAGTGGAAGTCTCTCCAAACAAGTAAGATAAGTTAAAAATGATGAATATCACAGTATCTAAACTGAATGATGAGAACTATCAGCTATGGAAGTTCAAAGTAGAGATGTTATTGTCTAACGATGATTTATGGGAAGTAATCACTACAGATAGACCTGATGAAGATAATCAGACATGGGATAAGAAAAATAGACAAGCAAGAGCTACCATCAGCTTATTAGTGGATGATGCTCAATTAATCCACATAAGAAATGAGGATACAGCGAAAGGAATGTGGGAACAATTAAGAAAGCTATATGAGAGACCCAGCTTAAATCACAAGTTATTTCTACTAAGAAAGCTGTACAGTATGAGACTAAATGCAGACAGTGACATGCAGAAGCATATATTCTCTATTATGGAAGTGATATTACAGCTAAGATCTATTGGTGAAGATATTAAGGAAAGCCATATAGCAGCAATTTTATTGTGCAGTTTACCAGATTCATATACAGCTTTAATAAATGCACTAGAGACAAGACCAGAAACTGACATTACATTAGAGTTTGTGAAGACCAGACTCATAGATGAATATCAGAGAAGGAAAGAGCAAACATATGATTCTTCTGAAAAAGATAATGGAAATGCTCTTAAAGCTACAGAACTTAAAAAACCCTATAATAAAGAGACAAGAGAATGCTTCAGATGTAAGAAAAAGGTCATTTAACCCCTTAATGTCCAATGACGTGCACAGTCAGTCATGGCAAGGTGTCAGTGCCGGCACCAGGACGGACTGTGCATGTCATCCCTTTGATCTACCACTGCGTATAAACACGCAGTGGTAGATCAGTGCCGACAGCTGTCACAGACAGCTGACAGGCACGGCAAGCGGTGCGGGGACCTTTGCCGTCGGTCCCCGCACCTACAGCGCTGTGCTTGGTCAGTCAATCTGACTGACCAAACACAGCAGCGATCGCGCAGGATAAGCTGAAATTTCAGCTTCTCCAGCGCGATCAGTGCAGGAGCCGGCGCTGCAGTGGCCAGGCTTCCTGCACTGACAGCCAGGAGCGGCGCCCCCACCGCCCCTGGCTGTTAACCCCCTGACTGCTGCGATCGAGCGCGATCGCAGAGCTCAGGGGGGAGGCAGAGGGTCGGGAGCTCCCTCTGCCTCAGATCGGCGCCCTGCAATGTATTTGCAGGGCCCGATCTCTGCCTTGATGACCCGGGGGTTGTCATGACAACCTCCGGGTCATCTAGCTACGGAAAGCTGCTGTGATCATGCTCACAGCAGCTTTCATCATAGGTACAATGCATTGCAATGCTGTAGCATTGCAATGCATTGTAACTGCAATAAAAAGTAAAAAAAGTGAAAGTCCCATAAAGGGACAAGTTAAAAAAAATCATTTTTTTAAAAAAAATTGTAAAAAAAAATTAAAAAATTATTTTAAAAAAATCCCCTAAAAAATACACATTTTTATGTAATAAAATAAATAAAAAACAAAAAAATACACATGTTTGGTATCGCCACGTCCGTAAAAATCCCATCTATAAAAGCGTAACCTTAGTTAACCCCTTCAGTGAAAGCCGTAAAAAAAACACAAAAAAGTAGTAAATTATACTTTTTCCAAGCGGTATCATCATACCGCTTGGAAAAAGTGCAATAACACGCAATCAAAAAGTCAGATATAAATAATCATGGTACCGCTGAAAACGTCATCTTGTCCCGCAAAAAACTAGCTGCTATACAGCATCATCAGCGAAAAAATAAAAAAGTTATAGCTCGCGGAATAAACTGATGCAAAAATAATTATTTTTTCTATAAAATTTTTTATTGTGTAAAAAACGCCAAAACATAAAAAAATATATAAATGAGGTATCGCTGTAATCGTAGTGTCCCGAAGAATAAAGCTGCTTTATCAATTTTACCACAAACGGAACGGAGGAAAAAAAACAATTCCTGAATTGCTGGTTTTTGTTCATTCTGCTTCCACAAAAATCGGAATAGGAAGCGATCAAAAAACGTTATGTGCCCGAATATGGTACCAATAAATACGTCAGCTCGTCCCGCAAAAAATAAGCCCAAAGATAACTCTGTCGGACGAAATATGGAAAAATTATAGCTCTCAAAATACGGCGATGCAAAAATTTCTTACAAAAAATTATTCCAAAAAAAAGCATCTTTTAGTGTGTGACAGAAGCTAAACATGAAAAAAGAGTATAAATCTGGTATCGCTGTAATCGCACCGATCCGAGGAATAAAGTCGCCTAATCACTAATACCGCACGAGGAACGGCGTAAAAAAGAAAACCAATTCTTCACCTTTTGTAGATTTGTTCATTGTGCCTCCCAAAGATCGCAGTAAGGCGATCACAGTGGTTCCCCCCACATATGGGGTATCAGCGTACTCAGGACAAATTGCACATCAACTTTTGGGGCCCTATTTCTCCTGTTACCCTTATAAAAATAAAAATATTCGGGGCAAAAAGATCATTTTTGTGGAAAAAAATATGATTTTTTTATTTTCACGGCTCTACGTTATAAACTTCTGTGAAGCCCTTGGGGGTTCAAAGTGCTGACCACACATCTAGATAAGTTCCTTGGGGGTCTAGTTTGCAAAATGGGGTCATTTGTGGGGGGTTTCTACTGTTTAGGCACATCAGGGGCTCTTCAAGCGCGACATGACACCCGCAGACCATTCCATCAAAGTCTGCATTTAAAAACGGTGCTCCTTCCCTTCCGAGCTCTGCCATGTGTCAAAATAGTGGTTCCCCCCCACATATGGGATATCAGCGTACTCAGGACAAATTGCACAATAGCTTTTGGGGTCCTATTTCTCCTGTTACCCTTATAAAAATAAAAATTTTGGGGGCAAAAAGATTATTTTTGTGGAAAAAAAATATGATTTTTTTATTTTCACGGCTGTACGTTATAAACTTCTGTGAAGCACTTGGGGGTTCAAAGTGCTCACCACACATCTAGATAAGTTCCTTGGGGGGTCTAGTTTCCAAAATGGAGTCACTTGTGGGGGGTTTCTACTGTTTAGGCACATCAGGGGCTCTCCAAACGTGACATGACACCCGCAGACCATTCATCAAAGTCTGCATTTGAAAAAGGCGCTCCTTCCCTTTCGAGCTCTGCCATGCGTCAAAATAGTGGTTTACCCCCACATATGGGGTATCAGCGTACTCAGGACAAATTGCACAATAACTTTTGGGGTCCTGTTACCCTTTGGAAAATAACAATTGAGGGTGGAAAGATCATTTTTGTGGAAAAGATATGATTTTTTAATTTTACTGCTCTACGTTATAACCTTCTGTGAAGCCCTTGGGGGTTCAAAGCTCTCACCACACATCTAGATAAGTTCCTTAGGGGGTCTAGTTTCCAAAATGTGGTCACTTGTGGGGGGTTTCCACTGTTTAGGCACACAGGGACTCTCCAAATGCGACATGGCGTCCAATCTCAATTCCAGCCAAAAAAAGTCAAATGGCGCTGCTTCCCTTCCGAGCTCTGCCATGCGCCCAAATAGTGGTTTACCCCCACATATGGGGTATCAGCGTACTCAGGACTAATTGCACAATAACTTTTGGGGTCCTTTTATTCTTTGGAAAATAAAAATTGGGATGAAAAGATCATTTTTGTGGAAAAAATATGATTTTTTAATTTTACGGCTCTACGTTATAACCTTCTGTGAAGCCCTTGGGGGTTCAAAGCTCTCACAACACATTTAGATAAGTTCCTTGGGGGGTCTAGTTTCCAAAATGGGGTCACTTGTGGGGGGTTTCCACTGTTTAGGCACACAGGGACTCTCCAAATGCGACATGGCGTCCAATCTCAATTCCAGCCAAAAAAGTCAAATGGCGCTGCTTCCCTTCCGAGCTCTGCCATGCGCCCAAATAGTGGTTTACCCCCACACATTGGGTATCGGTGTACTCAGGAGAAATTGGACAACAAATATTGTGGTTCATTTTCTACTGATACCCTTGACAAAATTTAAAAAAATTGTGTCGAAAGAAAAATTTTGGGAAAAAAAGTTAAATGGTCATTTTTTCCATCCACATTGCTTCAATTCTTGTGAAGTACCTAAAGGGTTAATAAACTTCTTGAATGTGGCTTTGAACACGTTGAGGGGTGCAGTTTTTAGAATGGTGTCACTTTTGGGTATTTTCTGTAATATTGACCCCTCAAATTCACTTCAAATGTGAGGTGGCCCCTAAAAAAAATGGTTTTGTAAATTTTGTTGGAAAAATGAGAAATTGCTGGTCAACTTTTAACACTTATAACTTACTAACAAAAAAAAATTTGGTTCCAAAATTGTGCTGATGTAAAGTAGGCATGTGGGAAATGTTATTTATTAACTAATTTTTGTGACATATCTCTCTGATTTAATGGCATAAAAATTAAAAGTTTGAAAATTGCAAAATTTTCAAAATTTTTGCCATATATCCATTTTTTTCATAAATAAACGCAAGTTATATTGAAGAAATTTTACCACTATCATGAAGTACAATATGTCACGAGAAAACAATCTCAGAATCGCCAAGATCCGTTGAAGCGTTCCAAAGTTATAACCTCATAAAGAGACAGTGGTCAGAATTGTAAAAATTGGCCTGGTCTTTAACCTACAAAATGGCTTGGTCGTTAAGGGGTTAAAGAAAGACTGTACTATATGGAAAGCAGAACAGAAATTACACCATAAAGATAATATACAGAAGGTGAAAAACACAATTTCTGATTCATGTGAAAATAATTGGAATGGCACATTTAAAGTAACTGATAAGAAATCATCACTTGGTTGGTTTATTGATTCAGGAGCAACGAGTCATATGACAAGTGACAAGAATTTCTTAACTGATCTTGATTTAAATAAGAAAGTAGCCATTTTTCTTGCAGATGGAAGCAAAATAACCGCAGAAGGTATCGGACAAGGTATGCTAAATTGTTCAAACAAGTTCGGACAAGATTCAAAGATACTTGTACAGGATGTATTGTATGTTCCAAAATTGGAAGGTGGATTATTATCTGTGAAACGTTTAACAGCAAAAGGACTTACAGTAAAATTCAAAGATAATGAGTGTGCAATTCTTGCAGGAAACAAGTTGATAACCAAAGTCAAGGCAGATGAACAATTATATCATTTTGACAAACCAAAGGAACAGATGAAGGTATGTACACATGATCACAAAAACTGTATTCACATGTGGCATAGACGTCTAGGACATAGACACCCCAAAAGTATAAGGGAACTACAGAGAAAAGAATTGACAAAAGATTTAAAGATATCAGATTGCTCAATTACCATAAGATGTGAATGTTGTATAAAATCCAAAGCCACAAGGATATCTATTCCAAAAGAAAGTGAGACAGTTAGGGTGATCAAGGAGTGGAACAGGCTGCCACATGAGGTGGTAAGTTCTCCTTCAATGGAAGTCTTCAAACAGAGGCTGGACAGACATCTGTCGGGGATGATTTAGAGAATCCTGCTTTGAGCAGGGGGTTGGACCAGATGGCCCAGGAGGTCCCTTCCAACTCTACGATTCTATGATTCTATGAAAAGCAAAAGACCACTTGATTTGGTGCATACTGACGTATGTGGACCCATAAAAGTGACTACATCAGGAGGCATTAGATACATGTTGACTTTTATAGACGACTACTCAAGATACACAGTCACATACTTAATTAAGAACAAAAGTGAAGTTTTTGATAAAATTGTAGACTATGTAACAAGATCAAGTAACAAATTTCAAAGGAAGCCAATTGTCATCAGAAGTGATAATGGAGGTGAATTTACAGGTCACAGAATAGAAGACTACTTAAGACAAAATGGAATAGAACATCAGAAAACTGTTCCATACACACCTGAACAAAATGGAGTAGCAGAAAGGAAAAACAGAACTCTAACAGAGATGATGAGATGTATGCTGACAGATTCTACACTACCAGAGAAATATTGGGGTGAGGCAGCAATGACAGCTACATATCTACAGAACCGACTTTTTTCCAGAAAACTGAAGAAAACTCCATATGAACTGTGGCAAGGTATGAAACCAAGTGTCAATCATTTAAAAGTTTTTGGATGTAAAGTTTTTATATTCATTCCAACAGAAAAACGTTCCAAACTTCAAAACTGATCCATGAAAGGAATATTCGTTGGATATAGTGAAAACTGCAAAGGATATAGAATCCTAGATCCCAAAACAGACAGAGTTACGGTGAGTAACAGTGTGACATTCATTGAAGATTTAAATGAAGACATTATGATTTCAGTTGAAACAAAAAATGAGAAAAACAATAGTGATATAACTGAAGAAATATCTGATGAGAAAGAAGTAGAAATGAATGAAGAACAAAATACTGAAAGTGAAGAATCACAACTACAAACAGACACAGAAACAAGACGTTCAATAAGAGAGAACAAAGGAAAACCACCAAAACGTCTCTCATACAAGACAAGTACAAGAAAAATCTATGAACCTACCTCTTGGAAAGACATATCTAAACTTCCTGAAGAAGAAGCTAATAAATGGATAGAAGCAACAGAAATAGAAAAATTAAATCCATGCATGATTCAAATACATGGACACTAACAGATTTGCCAGAAGGAAGAAAAGCCATAGGATGTAAATGGATTTTTAAAGTAAAATACCAAACAGATGGCACACCTGAAAGATATCTAGCAAGACTCGTAGCTAAAGGGTATTCTCAAAAACATGGAGAAGACTATGATGAAACATTTGCTCCAGTTGTCAAACACACTACAATAAGAACTTTACTAACAGTTGCAGCAGTGGAACAGATGGAACTAAGACATCTGGATGTAAAGTGTCATGACCCAGGACGGGGTTTTGTCTTTGCCCCGTCCTGGTCAGACTGGGGTTAATGGTTTCAGCCTCTCTCTGGCAGAGGGCGGCTATTTAGTTGCCAATTGACCTAGGTCTGGTGTCAGTTATACTCCTGCCCTCGGCTGAGTTAGTTGACCTCCTGTGTGCCTGTGCCTTGTGCCTGATCTTGTTGCTTGTTTGGTTTTGACCCGGTCCGTCTCTTCGTTGTGAGTTTGTCTACTGTCTTGGTACTGTGTATTTGCCCGTTCTGGTTTTCTGATCCCTTGGCTACGTTCTGGTTATTCTCTGCCTGCTCCACTTGTACTGCGTTGCTCCCTCTGTGTATGACCTGGCTATCCTGACTATCCGTTTTGTCTATGCCCCTTGGTAACTCTGTCCCGTAGTTACCCTTCTAGGAGTTTTCCTTCTGCTCATAGCTCTCTGGAGCTTAGGCCACGCCCATCAGCAGTCACGTGCTTAAGGTCCTCTGGCCTGAAACAATCTCTGTCTGTTACTGCCTTCTCTGAGAGACCTGTGTTAGGGTTCGAGTTCCCGCTGCTGCACAAGGGGAGTCTCGAACCAGCCCCGCTGCGGTCTCCCATTCATCTCCGGCCGCAGTGGAGCCTGCTCTGCAGAGACGTCGGTCCAAGCGTCTTGCCCACTCCAGTACTGTGCAGTGACTTGCTGCTGCCTTTCCTGGATCTGCTATTATAGCCAGTGCTGGAGCAGACGTCTTTGGGACAAAGTCCTGCGTTTTCCCTTCTGAGCATGCCCAGAGTGAGATCTCTCATTGGAGATCAGGGGTCACATGCTCAGGTACTGCAGCAGCTCCTATTGGTCTGCCAGGAAGGTCCTGTGACTACTGTTGTTCTGGAACAAGCTTCATTGGTCCTTGTTTCTGGCAAGTCCTGTAGCTGTTACTATAAAAGGGTAGCATGGCTGGGCCGCCATGCGCTAATATCAACCATTGTATGCTATGCGCCAGTGTGGTCATGTGTGTGTGTGTGGTTAGGGACCCGGCTGAAATAAGCCACTAGAATACCGACTTAATCGGTGAGGAGTTTAGTGTGCTAGCTGGTCAGGGTCGGCGTCCTAGATGCCCTAGATTACCGGCATAACCGGTGAGGAGTTTTGAATGCCGTATTCAGGGTCTGGCGTTCAGACGCCATAGATTGCGGGTGACTCCGCGACGACATTAGCACATGATCACGCTTTATGTACGCTTAGCACTTAACTGTGTACCTGAGAGCCTGACAGGACACAGCACTTTTTCTCATCGGCCCTGTGACGTAACAGGGTTCGCTTTCAACGCTAGTCAGCGCCCTAGCGTGTTTTCTTTGCGACTCAGTTGTGTTTAGTGAGTTCGCACACATCGCCATATAGCGCTGCGGCTCTCCTTCTAGCGGCTCTGTGGAGTAACAGAGTTCGCACTTATTGCCACAGCGCGTTACGGCGTTTATGTTGGCGACTCTGCGGGATAGCAGAGTTTGCTTCTTACGCCATTTTACTAGCAGCAGGCTCCGCCTGCACGGTGGACCCCGGGCTGCGAACGCACCTCTCCACATCTTATATTTGGTGCGTTCCGCAGACCATAACATAATATTAGCGCCAGGGTCTGGCTAGTAAAATGGCGGATGAACAGCGTTTACAGCTGTACATCCAGCAGCTGGAGGGTAGGTTGGCGGCTCTTGAGCGCACAACCTCAGCTGTGGATGTTACCGCAGTCGCTGTTCAGGCTGCTAGCGTAGCTGTAGCCAGTTTGTCCTCTGCCACCTCTGTCCCTACATTGTCCCACCTCCCACTTCCAGACAAGTTTGCTGGTGACAGCAAGCAATGTCGGGGATTCGTGAGTCAGTGCTCCATACACCTCGAGCTTCTGGCTGCACGTTTCCCCACGGATCGGGCACAAGTGGGCTTTGTGATAGCTCTTCTGTCGGGCAGAGCGTTGGAGTGGGCAACGCCGCTGTGGGAGAGCGACGACCGTGTGGTGCGGAGTGCTTCTCGTTTTCTGGAGGCTCTGAAAAAGGTTTTTCTAGGACCTCAGATCACCCACGATACGGCGCTCAAACTGCTGGCAAGTACCCAGGGTTCGGCTTTGGTCAGCCAGTTTGCTGTCCAATTTCGGACTCTGGCCTCGGAATTAGAGTGGCCAGATAAAGTCCTCATTCCCGTGTTCTGGAGAGGACTAGCGGGTCATGTGAAAGACGCCTTGGCTACCAGAGAGATTCCTGCCACACTGGAGAAGCTTATTGCTATTTCCACCCGCGTCGACCTCCGTTTCCACGAGCGGAGGCTGGAACGTGCCCAGTGTAGGCAGAGGGTTCGGTTGGCTCCAACCTTCACCACCCCTCTGGAGTCGCCCGTTCAGGCGCCCGACCTTCAGGAGGTTGCTCCTGCAGGATCTAAATCTCGGGTCACTCGTCCATCCCCGATTTGTTATATTTGCCAGCAGCAGGGACATTTTGCCAACCGATGTCCACAGCGGCTGAATAAACGGTCGCGCGCCAGTAACCGTAGGAACAGGGTCACTGGACGCCATGAGTTTTGCCCCTAAAGTGCTCCTCAAGGGGATAATTACCCACGGTTCTACCACCCTACCCGTCAAGCTGTGTGTGGATTCTGGGGCAGAGGGGAATTTTATGTCATCCTCCTTTGCTTCTCGCCACACCATGCCTTTGGTGTTGCTGGCTGAACCAGTATCGGTACGGGTGTTGAACGGAGAAATTCTGTCCTCACAAATCACCCATCAGTCTGTCCCACTCACCTTGTCTATGTCTCCTTCCCATTAGGAGAATATATCTGTCATGTATAGTGTACAGTTCCTATAGCGTCTTGTGCTTGGGTGCGAGGAAAACACAGGAGACATAGGTTGAAATGAAATGACTTGTATTACTTCATACAAGCATGCTGAAAAGTTCACACAGTTTGCAGGAACAGCGACAGGAGACACAGCAGGCCAGAGTAACTTCAAGCACTACAATAAATCTCCAAAGCAGGTTCAGGATCTCTTCTCTGTACCGTAATTCCTCTGCAAACATGGATTCACCAAACAGCAGGTCTCCAGAGTCCAAAAGTGTTCCAAGGTTCCTCAGTAGGGAATAGCTGGAGTACAAGTCCAAGGCTTCCAGGAGTCAGGTCACAGACTTACTGAGGCTTGATTCAGGAGCACTGATTGTTCAGCTGAGGCTGCTTAAGAAGCAAGTGGGAAGAATCAGGGCGGGAACATGAAAACTGGAAACTCCATATTAACTGAGGGCAAGAGCTGCAGAAAGACAGAAAGCAAAATGGCCAACGGAAAACTGAGTTTCAAGGAACATGTCAACAGAGACAAAGAACCTTACATTACTCCCCCTTAGGGACAACCTCCAGATGACCTCAGACCAGGCTTGTCAGGGTACCTCTGATGAAACTGGCGGAGCAGGCGAGGAGCATTTACATTATTGACTGGTTCCCATGAGTTGTCCTCCACTGGGTAGCCCTGCCATTTAATCAAATATTGCAACTGATTTCTGTACAACCTGGAATCTAGAATCCTTTCCACCATAAATTCTTCCTGACCATCGACCAGCACTGGGTCAGGGCAAGGAGAAGAACGTCCAGGAAACGTATTGGGTGTTGCAGCCTTTAGTAGGGATACATGAAAGACAGGGTGGATTCTCATAGTTCTGGGTAGTTGAAGACGACAAGCAACAGCACTTATAATCTTATTGATCTTATAAGGTCCAATGTACTTATGTCCCAATTTAGACGATGGAATCTTTAATTTAAGATTTCTGGTTGACAGCCAGACCAAATCTCCTACCTTGAAAGCTGGTGCAGGTTTACGAAATTTATCTGCTGCTTTCTTGTACCTTTCCTGAGCCAATTCTAGATTTTCCTTTAGAAGATCCATATTCTTTTGTAAAGAAGTGATTCTTTCAGCCACTGCCGGCAAGGGCGTATCTATGGGAAATCGAGGAAGAATGTTAGGATGATAACCTAGATTGGAGTAAAAAGGAGACTGCTTAGTGGAGGCGCTCTGAGAGTTGTTATAAGAGAACTCAGCCAGTGGAAGTAGATCCACCCAATCATCCTGTAGGTGGCAGATAAAACAGCGGAGATACTGCTCCAGGGTCTGATTGGTTCGTTCTGTCTGTCCATTAGTCTGGGGATGAAAAGCAGAAGAAAGGTTTACTTTAATGTCCAATGCTGCACAGAAATTTTGCCAAAACCTTGAAGTGAATTGCACCCCTCGATCCGAAATGACCTCATCCGGTACTCCATGTAAGCGAAACACATTCTTAATCATCAAGTCTGATGTCTGTTTTGCAGTGGGTAAGCCGACACAAGGGATAAAATGAGCTGCCTTTGTTAGACGGTCAACCACCACTAGAATGGTGTTCTTCCCTTGAGAGGTTGGTAACTCCACAATGAAGTCCATAGAAATGGATCCCCACGGGCGGGACGGGGTGGGAAGAGGTTGCAACAGACCAGTTGGTGAGGAGCGAGGTGTTTTGCATCTTGCACAGACTTCACATGAAGTGACATAGTTTAAGACATCTTTCCTGTAAGTGGGCCATCAAAAGAAACAAGAAAGAAATTCTTGTGTCTTTAGAATTCCCCTATGCCCGGCTATCTTGGAATCGTGGATGAGTTGCAATACTCTCAATCTGACTGTTTCAGGTATATACAGACGTTGTCCCTGAATCCACACACCATTCTTAAAGACAAGACTTACGTCCCTTGGGGGTTGAGCCAACAAAGAATCCGCATGGTATGCTTCCTTGATGTCCTTAAGTAGGTCTTGATTATGAATCACTCCCAGGAATCTAGAGTCAGGAAGAATAGTCTTAGGAGGAGTAAGTGGACGTGTCTCTGCTGAATGAATCCTAGAGAGTGCATCAGCCTTTCCATTGCGCGATCCTGGTCTATAAAAAATGACAAAATTAAATTGGTTTAGGAAAAGATTCCAGCGAGCCTGGCGAGGAGTCAGGCACTTAGCCGACCTGATAAATTCAAGGTTACGATGGTCTGTCAGGACGATAATTTGCTGTGCAGCTCCCGAAGAAGGTGTCTCCATTCCTTGAAGGCGGCAATAATGACCAACAATTCTCTATTGCCCACATCGTAGTTCCTCTCAGCCGAAGACAACTGCTGGGAAAAGAAGGCACAGGGATGCAAGACATTCTTCTCACCTGTTCTCTGAGAGAGTATAGCTCCAACGGCAAAGTCTGAAGCATCCACCTCTATTATGAAGGCAAGCTCGGGGTTGGGATGTACTAAGATAGGTGCGGTGGTAAATGTATCCTTTAAACAGGAAAATGCTTCCTGAGCTTGCGGGGTCCAGGAGAACCTAGACTGTTTCCGGGTAAGTTGGGTGATAGGTGACACTACCTCAGAAAAATTCTTAATGAAACGTCTATA
>JARQOD010000003.1:345943150-346026239 GCA_033576555.1 Oophaga sylvatica | reverse complement strand
GCCACTGATGACTCACAATATGGTGAATTATGGGCGAGAGGTGGCGTTGGTTTTACAGATTGTGCAGTAAGACATTAATGCAGCTGCTGCTGTCATAGACCTTTCATGTTGCTGGATTAATCAATATTAAATAAATTGTGGAGTTCTCGATAAAGTCTGTGAAATTATAGTGCAGCCGACAGCACAGAATCAATAGCTTAATTTGTTCTATCCCTGGTATGAAGTGTAATATTTTCATTTTCATGCAATACAGTCCCTTTTTAAAGCTGTACTCACATTTTGCAGCTTTGCATTGTTTTTCCTGTTTTTCGTTCTTATAGTGAGGGAACCCTACTGGGGTTGCAATACCAGACATTTTCCATGGTCAAAGTGGCGCTATTTCTTGAAAAAACTTACTTTGAGTTGAGAAAAATATTTTTTGTAGTAGTGGTTACATAGGTGAAGGTCAGGACAGGCGGAGAACTTTCACAATGGTGGATGGGCAGAAGGTCAGGGCAGGCTACAGACAGAAAAACGAACAGATGTGTAGTCAACAGTACACCTCTGCACAATATTGTCACCAAATGGACCGTGCTGCTGAGGCCAAAAGTGAGGTCCCTAATAAAACCCAGGGCAGCAGATGACTAAGAGGTTGTGCACTGGCCATTCCCTACTGAATGGTTTATCATAAAAATAAAAAAAGCCATACTAACTTCTCAAACAGATGATACTCCTCCAATGTCAGTGCTGTGTACCCCCCGTGGTCACATGACATTGTTATGTCAAGTGATCACTGCAGCCTATCAGCAGCTGCTGATTGGTTGCAGACTTCAATATTCCATCAGTCCATTAGTCGTAACGTAAATATAGCATTTTTTTATTTTCTGATGCACCTTGTGGTGATTCAAGGAGTAGTCCAGAGGTTGTGCACATGGCTTATCAGCAGAGACTGTAGACTGAGAGAGCAGCTGAGGGTAGGACTGAATGAAGAAGAGGTAGAGGAATACTTCCAGCACAGCAACGCTGAGTTAAGTGCAGTGTTATAGAGAGTAAAGTGCACTTCCAGTTGTAGAGTCAAGTTGTGGATAAAGTCTGCAGTCACTCTAAGTGACTGCAGACTTGGGAATCCTAAAATGCATACACTGCTTACTGTGAGGATTCTCTGGTGCCAATGGCGGGAACAGGGGGTCATGTGATTACAAGTATGCGATATGCATACTTGCAGCCACATTCCAACTAGACGTGTTAATCTTTTGTCTTGATGACCTTGAGGGCTGGGAATTCACACCTATGTGATCATACACTGAGGGTCAATCTTAAAGGCAGAACATCATATCCCACACAACCTCTTTAAGGCTTTTGTTATACAGCAAGAACTACAGGAGGGAGTGTTAGCAATCAGCAGTGAGCATGACTGACCACCGCTTCGGTCACCTGATTTTCGGGATTGGTGGGGGTCCCAGCTGTCGGACCACCCTAGATCGGGAAGTTATCTCCTTTCCATGGATAGGGGATAAATTTCAAACTTGAGAATACCCTTCAATGAGCTGCTCACCAGAGCAGGCCTCCTAATGGGCAGGACAGACTCTTCTTGCTGAGTTACACCAAGGCATTAAGCCCAGATCTGCTCTTACGCCTCAAATTTACAGTATTAACCCTCATACAATCAGCGGACAATACCATCTGGTGATCTCCGTATATCACAGTCTCCTTCGCTCATTATCCTTGTGATGTGCTTCTAAGACAGCCATAGACATTATAGTCGTACAATAACCCAGGAGCCTGTGTGCGGAGCCCGCCGTCCTGCTGACATTTGTGCTGCCCGGATTGTTTGATGGCTTTGGAAAGGACAATAAAAGGTGTTACATGCACTGAGAAAATAAAAAAGAAAAATAATTAATACCACCATAATTACTAAACTCATAAAAAGAGGCAAAATCCAAAAAGTAAATAAAAAGGAAAGCCACATTAAATTACAATAATTAAAACATTACTTGCAATTTGAAATCCATATCTAACCCATGTGGTCTTAATGTATTCATTTTCCGAATCCATTTAAGTTCCCTAATTTTCAAAAGCTTAATCCTATCACACATCCCCCCCCCCCGTCTCAATTGAGGTTTGTGATCTATAATGCGGAACTTCAAATTTTTCTCTGTATGGCCATATTCCACAAAATGTTTAGAAACGGGAAATCCATTTTTATCTTTCTTATTTGTATCTGTGGTGATTCACATGGGTTTTGAAGTCCCATGTGGTTTCACCCACATAACACAATTTACAAGGACATCCCAATAGGTAAATTACAAATTCGCTGGAGCAGGTTAAGTAATGTTTAATAAAAAAATTTTCATTAGTAATCGGATGACCGGATGAAAAAAAGAATCGCCTTTTAACATATTATTGCAATTTATACATCCAAGACATGGATAACATCCCACTCGATTTTTACCTGTGAGGGAAGGCTGAAAAGAAGATTTTTTAGGACCTATGTCTGAACGAACCAGTCTATGTTATTTGAACGCTTATAAGAGATAAGAGATAAATTTCTATATTCATCTACTTCTGGAAGGCACCGGCCTAACATTGGCCAATGCCGTTTATCAATCTCCACCACTTCATTATTTTCTTCACAAAAGGTACTAATTAATGGAATCCTATTCAAAGTTTTTTCCTTTTTTCTTTTACATAGAAGACTCTACCTATCAATTTTCCTCACTTCATCTTCCCACTTTTTTAAAACTTTAGTGGGATAATTTCTCTGTTTAAATTTTTTTGTCATCATTTTAAGGGAGGTTTCCAATGCTTCATCCTCACTAACTATTCTCTTAACTCTCAAATATTGACTATATGGTAAAGCTTCTATCAATTTGCGAGGATGATGACTATTTTAGCAAGTTATTTTTATCAGTGGACTTTGCAAAAATTTCATTAGTCAATTTTGTATCTTCATATTTTACTAGTACATCTAGGAATTGTATTTCCCTCTCCGAGTACACAAGTGTGAACTTTATATCTTCATTCAAACTATTCAAAAATACTCCAAAATTCTCAAGTTCAGCAACTGTCCCTTTCCACAGGAGGAATACATTGTCTATGTATCGCCACCATTCCAGCACATTGCAGAAATGGTGGGACACATAGACAAGCCTCCTCCATGGCCGTCATAACCAAATTGGAGCATGCAGGTGCCATATTGGCACACATGGCAGTCCCCTTATTTGCAGAAAATATTCATCTCTAAACAAAAAATAATTATTGCTAAGTACAACCTCCAAATGTTTCAGAAGAAATTATATAGTATCTACCGTATATTCTGTACCAACCAACTTTCTACGTACTGTGGCAAGACCTGTAGTATGATTTAGCGATGTGTAAAGAGAAATTACATCAAATTATGCTAATATGACTTTATACTCAATTGTGACTCTATTGAGTTCACACAAAAAATCTGTTGTAGCCTCTATAAAAGATGAAGTCTGTCTAGATAAAGGTCCCAAAATCTTATCAAGAAAAATACCTATATGACTAAAGATTGAATCACTGACACAATTGGTCGACTGGGCGGGTTACTTTAAGACTTATGTATTTTCGGTAAAACATATATCACAGGAGTGATTGGATTTTCCACTATCAAAAATTTATACAAATCGTCATCTGTAATATCAAGATATTTAGCTTCATCTAATATAAATTTTATTTTTTTGGCCACTACAAGCTTGGGATCCCCTAACAATTTCATATATACATCCGAATCAGATAATTGGCATATAATTTCTGCCTCATATTTATGTGTGTCCATGATGACAGCACCACCCTTGTCAGTTAACTTGATGGTGATGTCGCTGTCATGGACCAATTCACACAAAGCGTTATTTTCCTCACGTGTCAAATTAGAATATTTAAATCGATTTTTATCATGTGTCTTCCTTAAACAATCAATATCCCTATTTACAGCCATAATAAATGCGTCAATGATCGGAACATTAACAATTGGCACAAAGTCACTCTTATTATTTAACATAAGTTGTTGTGAACTAAAAAATTGCATTGATTGAATAAACACCTCTCTCAGGCTGATATTTTTTGTTTTTCGGGATCTGTGGTCCCTCTTTCTGCCAATTATAAGCATTTCCAAGACGATAGTCCTCTGAATCCCTATGTCATTTCCTCCTCTTAATGTCCTCCTGTTCCTCCCTGTTTTTTTTCAGAAGAGAATCAATCATGTCCTTAAAATGATTCCACAACTCTTCATTCATTAGTTCCTTTAATTTGCTCTCTGTTGTAAAAATATTTTTGTTCAGTTCTATGATCTCTCCCTGCAAGAACTCCATGTTGAGCAGTAATAAATCCATAGCAAATTTGTTGAATAAAGAAAAAAAAACGTTCACAAAAACAGTATTTGTGGAAAACAGATTTGGACGAATATTAGACCGTAAACCTCTGGGTATCCTTTTGTGTTTATAATATTCCTTTAAAGTCATAAGATCTAATTGTAAAGTTATCAATCGTTTACAATCCAGACCATATTTACGTTTCAAGTTCGCAAGAGAAGGAATACTTAAAAATACAGCGTCTCCTTCTATCCCCCTCAGGATCCTCTCCTCAT
Source organism: Oophaga sylvatica (assembly GCA_033576555.1). Lineage (NCBI taxonomy): Eukaryota > Metazoa > Chordata > Amphibia > Anura > Dendrobatidae > Oophaga > Oophaga sylvatica. Next base: position 346,021,651 of record JARQOD010000003.1, on the reverse strand, counting down.
CTTCAGGAGTGTAGCAAAAAAACATTTGGCAATTCTGAACTACCACTAGATGTGGACATTATAAAAAGAAAAAATGAAAAAAGAAAAAAGAAGAATGTGAACGCTTCTTACAAGTAACAATATAATCAAGAAAAAATAAAAGCAGCACAGAAAGTCACAATAAAGGTGTAAGGGTATGTCTCCACGGGCCACATTGTCGGCGCTTTGGACGGTGCGTAAACCCCGCTCTGCCCAAAGCCCCGTCCCCTTCTGTATGCACGGTGATTCCGGATGTGTTCACTGAACACATGCCGAATCACCGCATCCTATACATAGGACTGTGTTATTTACCTTGCGGAGACGGAGCGCCGCCGCACGGTAAACAGACATGCTGCGGTCCAAAAAGACGTGCCGCATGTCCGGAAACGCAGGGCCGCCGGATGCGTGTTCGCATGCATAGTGGAGACGGGATTTCATAAAATCCTCTCCACTATGCTGTAACATCTGGCCGCTGCGGATTGAATGCTGAGGCTGTATGCAGCGTTCAATCCGCAGCTAATCCGGATGTAATCCGGCCTGTGGAAACATGCCCTAAGGCCCCCCAGGCATGTACCAAACCTTTGTACAGGAATTCAAAAATAGAGGCAGCACACCATTCTCAGTCAAGTTAAAGGTGCTTAAATTTAATAGCCCATTACAGCGACGTTTCGGTCCTAGATGTGGACCGTTCTCAAGCAATATGTATTGTTTGAGAACGGTCCACACCTAGGACCGAAACGTCGCTGTGATGGGCTATTAAATTTAAGCACCTTTAACTTGACTGAGAATGGTGTGCTGCCTCTATTTTTGAATTCCTACATATATATATATATAGATAAATAATATATAGATAGATACTAGATAAATGATAGATAGATAATAGATAGGTAGATAATAAATTAATATCTAATAGTTAGATAGATAGATAGATAGATAGATAGATAGATAGATAGATAGATAGATAGATAGATAGATAGATATATAGATAGATAGATTATAGATGGATATATTAGATAGATTGATAGATAGATAAACAGATAATAAATGATAGATAGATAAAAAAAATTATATAGATAGATAGATAGATAATAGATTAATAGAAAGTTAGATAGATAGATAGATAGATAGATAGATAGATAGATAGATAGATAGATAGATAGATAGATAGATAGATAGATAGATAGATAGATAGATGGATGGATGGATAGATAGATAGATAGATAGATAGATAGATAGATAGATAGATAGATAGATAGATAGATAGATAGATAGATAGATAGATAGATAGATAGATAGGCCGTCGCACATGGGCTAATAAACTACCCATATTTTACATCTTGGAGTGCTGCCTTCATTTTTTGGACCATATTATGAGGTTTGGTATATACCTGGAAGGATTTTTTGACCCTCATCATCATTTTGGTGCTGCTTTTCAATATTTTTTGCTAGATAGATAGAGAGATAGAATATAGATAGAAGCATAATAGATAATTAGGTGATAGCTAAATACAATGTTTTTTGTCTTGCAGTTTGATGTACCTTGGTTGCATCTTCCATTATTGTTACTGGTGATTGCAGGGAATAAGACATGTAGCAATAGCCTTTATGTGCCAGTGACATGTCTGGATATAACAGATAATGAGCTCCTTTGTTTGAGAAACATTGTATTACTAAGATACAGCATTATTAATGTAATGTGACGGCTGTGTACACACCAGAGGGATTTACCAGAATGTGGACATCAAGAGGAGAAAGGAAACGCAAAATAGGAGGATCACCGAAGATGACAGCAGGGTGAGAACAGCCGGCAGGCAGCGGCACAACCAGCCAAGTCTCGCTATGCAGGAGCTACAGAAACAGTGGGCTAACTGGGTATGGGTCTGTTCACATTAGCTTTTTTAGTTTAGTGTCTATGAGCAGCAGACAGCATCCTTCACAGCCTCCATTCATCGTGTCAGGTACTTCCCCCAGGGTATGCATTAAACTGGTGCAAAAAATGTGATGTGAACAGTGCCTAAGGCCCATAGTCTTCATAGGGTTTTTCCAATTTTGAAAGACCTTTGTTCCCCAGCTGCAGTTTGTTTTTTTTTAAAAAAAAGAAAGAAGCATAATACTTTACTCACCCTCCCCAGGTCCATTTCTTAGTCTCCAGTGTCTATTATTGTCAGCGCCTCTACCTGAATTCACGTCACAGTCACTCACAGTCACTGAGCTCATCGATTGGCTGCAGCGCTGCAGACAATAACAGATGTCAGGAGCATTGGTGGAGATTTAGCGTTTGACCCAGGGAGGGTGAGTAAATAAAAGTTATTAAAAAAATAGAGAAGCAAGAACTGCACATTACTCACCCTCCCTAGGTCCAACACTAAATAGAGGCGCTGACCTCAGTTATTGGCTGCAGTCAGACGCCATGTCAGAGCTGCAGACAATAAAATACACCGGAGACTAAGTGATGGACCCGGGGAGGGTGAGTAAACCATTGTGTTTTGTTTTTTAAAAAACAAACTGCTGCCGGGGGACAGGGATTTTCCAATAAAACTCTTAGGCCGGCATCAAACTGGCGAGTTTGATGCGAGTAAGTCGCACGACTTTCTCGCATCAACACCCGGCACGGCCGCCCGCTCTCAGACCCGAGTGTGCGGCTGCATGTATTTCTATGCAGCCGCACACTCGGCTACGAGACCGGGCGGCCATGCCGGGTATTGATGCGAGAAAGTCGTGCGACTTACTCGCATCAAACTCGCCAGTGTGACGCTGGCCTTAGACTACGTTTCCACGATTAATTTTTGGTGAGTTTTTTATGTTGCGTATTCTTGAAAAAATGCAAGTAACCTATTTTACTTAATGGGTGCAGAAAATCTGCAACATCAAAAACTGACCAAAAGCTCATGGTGGGAACATAACCTTACATGGTGAGAGCCTTGCATAACATTGGCCATTCTCCTGATAGGTATGTGCACTGTTATGTTTCGGTAGCTGAGGAGAAAAAGCAAAAACGGCAATACACCAGAGAGGCTGGAACCTATTGGATTGCAGTAACCTGAACTAACCACACAACTAGAGGTAGCCGTGGAGTGTTCCTACGTTGATCCTAGATGCCTCGTCACAGCCTGGGAGATAACTGCACCTAAAGGCAGAAAGATGAAAGCTATCTGCCCCGGAGCAGATCCCCAAAGAAAATAGGAAGCCCCCAAACATGTAATAGCAGTTAGACAAGAAGAAGCACGGACACAGACAGAAAATAGAATGAGCAAACGCTGGGGCCCAATCTGTCTAGACAGAAAAGTACAGGAAAGGATTCTTACTGCAATCCAAAAAAAACCCTAAAAAATACCAACTCTTCTGATTGCAAAAACACCTGAGATCACACGATCTCCACCACCTAAATCAGATCTCTGGTGTAACAAAACTAAGCCGCAGCCACTGAAAAAACAGGAAAAAGCAAATGAACAAATAACAGTGGCTACAGATAAACTGAGAGGAGCACAGGCCCCAGGAGGGGACCCGGCTGACCTCCACAAAAGTGCAGAAAATTTTTGCAAAAAGCAAGCACAAAAAGAAAAGCAGAAAATATCTTATCTGAAAGCAGCAGATGCATGCAAGACTCCAGAAACTTCCAAATGAACCAGGAACCACAATTGAGACAAGAACAATTGATCACCGGCGACCATCATGGGATGGAACCTCCCTTATATCAGTGCAGTGAGCGATCCCAGAATGCCATTCCTTGCTGCAAGGTTCAGTACTGTCTGTAACCACCAGAGGGAGCCTCTGCTCAGAAACCATCTCTAGCACATTCATAACAGTACCCCCCCTTAAGGAGGGGTCACCGAACCCTCACTTGTGCAACCAGGCCGATCAGGATGAGCTCGGTGATAGGCACGGATCAGTCTCCTAGCATGGATGTCCGAAGCAAACACTCAAGAATTGTCCTCGTGACCATAACCTCTCCACTTAACCAAATACTGGAGTTTCTGTCTGGAAAAACGAGAATCCAATATTTTCTCAACCACATACTCCAGATTGCCCTCAACCAAAACAGGGTCAGGAGGCGCAGCCATAGGAACCACTGGCTCAACAAACCTCTTCAATAAGGACTTGTGGAACACGTTATGGATCTTAAATGTCCCTGGAAGAAGCAAACGGAAGGAAACAGGATTAAGAATCTCCATGATCTTATAAGGTCCAATGAACCTAGGCTTAAACTTTGGAGATGCAACCCTCATAGGGATATTTCTTGAGGACAACCAAACCAAGTCCCCCACTTTAAACCGAGGACCATCAGTCCTATGCCGGTTGGCAAACCGTTGGGTCTTCTCCTGAGAGAGAGACAACCTCTCCACTACCTGGTCCCAAATCTGCTGCATACGCTTCACAACAGAGTCAACACCCGGACAGACAGAAGCCTCCGCCTGTCCCTAAGAAAATCGAGGGTGAAACCCAGAATTGCAGAAAAATGGAGACATCAAGGTGGTAGAGCTAGCCCTATTATTAAGAGCAAACTCAGCCAAAGGCAAAAAAGAGACCCAGTCATCTTGATCAGCAGACACAAAACATCTCAAATAAGTCTCCAAGGTCTGGTTTGTGCTCTCGGTTTGTCCATTGGTCTGAGGATGAAATGCAGAGGAGAAAGATAATTGAACACCAAGTTTAGAACAAAATGTCCTCCAAAATCTGGAAACAAACTGGACTCCTCTGTCAGACACAATGTTCTCCGGAATGCCATGTAACCGAACCATGTGCTGAAGGAACAAAGGCACCAATTCGGCGGAGGAAGGTAACTTAGGTAATGGCACAAGATGTATCATCTTGGAAAACCTATCACAGATTACCCAGATAACGGTAATTTTCTGAGAAACAGGGAGGCTCCATGGCCTCTTGGGCACAGGTAATGGCATTAACAAACCACTAGAGCGAGAACAAGGCTTGGAACGAGAGCACAACAGGACTACACAAAGTCCCTGACGTCACGAGACAAAGTAGGCCACCTGTTGTGAATGTGCTAGAAATGAATTCTGAGCAGAAGCTCCTTCTGGTGGTTACAAACAGTACTGAACTATCCAATGAAGATTGTGAGGATTGGCGATCAGGTGTTACTGACTGGTCTTATATAAGGGAGGTTCCCTCCATCAGGGTTGCCGGTGATCAATTGTTCTGGTCTCATCTTTGATTCCTGTTCACTTTGTAGCTTGCTGTTTCGTGCCTGCATCTTCTGCTAACAGATAAGACATTTTCTTCTTTTAGTTTTTTGTGCTTGCTTTTTGCATTTTGTCCTGCACTTCTGTGGGGGTCTGCCGGGTCCCCTCCGGGGGCTTGTGCTCCTCTCAGTTTAGTTCAGCCACTGTTGTTTGTTCATTTGCCTTTTCCAGTTTTTTCAGTGGCTGCTGTTTAGTTTTGTTACACCAGAGAACTAATTTAGGTGGTAGAGGTCGTGTGATCTCAGGTGTTTTTGTAATTAGTAGAGTTGGTACTTTTCAGGGTTTTTTGGGATTGCAGTAAGTGTCCTTCCTATCCTTTTCTATTTAGGAAGTTTGGGCCCCAAAGTTTGCTCATACTATTTTCTGTCTGTGTCTGTATTTCCTCTTGTCTAACCGCCATTACATGTTTGGGGGCTTTCTATGTTCTTTGGGGATCTGCTCCGGGGCAGATAGTTTTCCTCTTTCTGTCTTTAGGTGTAGTTAGCTTCTCAGGCTGTGACGAGGCGTCTAGGACCAACGTAGGTACGCTCCACGGCTGCCTTTAGTTGTGGTGGTTAGTCAGGGTACTGCAATCCCATAGTTTCCAACCTCTCTGGTGTATTTCCTTTTTTGCCTGCTCTCCTCAGCTACCAAATCATAACAGTATCACCGGCCCAAAAACTGATATTTGTATTGTACTCACAGAAGGGAAAAATAGTGTTAAAGAAAGAAGATTGTCAGAGTTGTCAGAGATTTTTTATTTTTTTTTTCCCTCTGTTTCTCTGAATGCTGAGGAGGATTTTTTTTTCTCTCAATGGAGTTTGCACAGTTGTCTGGCCGTGTGGATCAGCTTGCCACTGAGGTTCGGAGTATTGCTACCTATCTTGCGGGTTGCCGGTTGTGGAACCTAGGATCCCCATGCCAGATTTGTTTTTAGGGGATCAAGCTAAATTTCTGAATTTCAAAAATAACTGTAAGTTGTTTTTTGCCTTGAAATCTAAGTCCTCAGGGAACGCAGCACAGCAGGTTCAAATTGTCATCTCTCTCCTGCGCGGCGATCCTCAGGATTGGGCTTTTTCCCTGACACCTGGGGATCCTGTTTTGATTAATGTTGATGTATTTTTTCAGGCTCTGGGGTTATTGTACGATGAGCCTAATGTCACTGATCAAGCTGAAAAGGCCTTGTTGGCATTAAATCAGGGGCTTGAGGACGCTGAGTTATACTGTCAGAGATTCCGAAGGTGGGCAGTCCTGACCAAATGGAATGACGATGCTTTGGCAGCCCTTTTTCGGAAGGGTCTGTCAGAGAATGTAAAGGATGTTATGGTGGGATTCCCTGTCCCCTCTGGTCTCAATGATTCTATGTCATTAGCGATTCAAATTGACAGACGTTTGCGTGAGCGTAGAGGTATGCGTGGAACAGTGTTGCCTTGTGAACCAGCTTCTGAACCCATGCAGTGTGATAGAGTGGCTTCTGGGGCACAGCGTCTTGAGTTTCGAAAACGCAATGGGTTATGTTTCTACTGTGGTGATGCCTCTCATGCTATTTCAGTCTGCCCTAAGCGGGGAAGACGTTTTGCACGCTCAGTTGTCTTGGGTAGTGTTCAGACTAAATTTTTGTTGACTGTTACCCTGATTTGCTCCCTGTCCACATTTTCTGCTCAGGCTTTCGTTGATTCAGGAGCAGCTATTAACCTGATGGATTTTGATTTTGCTAAACGTTGTGGGTTTCCCTTGATACCCCTACGGAAGTCTATTCTACTGGGGATCGATTCTACCCCTTTGGCTGAGAATAAACCTCAGTTCTCTACTCAGGTGATAATGAGGGTTGAAGCTGATCATCAGGAGAGTTGCAAATTTTTGGTGCTGTATAATCTGCATGACATTATCGTACTGGGTTTCCCTTGGTTACAGTCTCATAATCTTGTTTTGGATTGGAAATCTGTGTCTGTAACCAGTTGGGGCTGCCAATGTGTTAATACCAACACTCCTGTTTTTTCTGCCTCCCCCCAGGCTCAGGATGTTCCTGACTTTTTGACTGATTTTTCTGCTGTGTTTAGCGAAAGTAAAATCTGCATCCTTGCCCCCCCATAGGAGCTATGATTGCGCTATTGAATTAGTGCCTGGTAGTAAATTCCCTAAAGGTCGCCTTTTTAACTTGTCTGTACCTGAACATGATGCTATGCGGTCTTATATCAAGGAGTCATTGGAGAAGGGTCATATCAGACCATCCTCTTTACCCTTGGGTGCCGGTTTTTTCTTTGTGGCCAAAAAGGATGGTTCATTAAGGCCGTGTATTGATTATCGTCTCTTGAACAATATCACTGTGAAATATCAATATCCGTTACCCTTGATTTCTGACCTGTTTTCCAGGGTGAAAAGTGCTACTTGGTTTACCAAGCTTGACCTCAGGGGGGCATATAATCTTATTCGCATTAAGCACAGGGATGAATGGAAGACGGCATTTAATACCCCAGAGGGGCATTTTGAGTACCTAGTGATGCCCTTTGGGCTCACTAATGCTCCTTCTGTCTTCCAGTCCTTCATGAATGACATTTTCAGGGATTTTGTGGATAAATTTCTGATTGTTTATTTGGATGATATCTTGATTTTTTCCAATGACTGGGACTCTCATGTGAAACATGTTCAGACTGTGTTCCAGATTTTGAGAGAGAATGCTCTGTATGTGAAGGGATCAAAGTGTCTTTTTGGCGTACAGAGGATCTCATTTCTGGGATTCATTTTGTCCCCATCTGTTATTGAAATGGACCCGGTCAAGGTTCAGGCCATCTGTGATTGGGTCCAACCTACTTCATTAAAGGCTCTTCAAAGATTCTTGGGTTTTGCCAATTTTTATCGTAAATTTATTGGTAATTTCTCTGTTATTGTTAAATCATTGACTGATTTGACCAAAAAGGGTTCTGATGTGGTGAATTGGCCTCCTGAGGCAGTCTCTGCGTTTCAGGAACTTAAGCAGAGATTCACTTCTGCTCCTGTTCTACGGCAGCCTGATGTTTCTCTGCCATTTCAGGTGGAGGTTGAATGCCTCTGAAATTGGGGCAGGTGCCGTTTTGTCCCAAAGAGATCCAGAGACCTCTAAAAGTAACCCTTGTGCCTTTTTCTCTCGAAAATTTTCTCCAACTGAACGTAATTATGACGTGGGTAATCGGGAGTTATTGGCCATGAAGTGGGCTTTTGAGAGTGGAGACATTGGCTGGAGGGAGCCAAACATCAGGTGGTGGTCCTCACGGACCATAAGAATCTGGTTTATCTGGAATCAGCCAAGCGACTTAATCCTAGACAGGCCAGGTGGGCCTTGTTTTTCACACGTTTTAATTTTGTGGTTTCCTTTCTTCCTGGCACTAAGAATGTTAAGGCGGATGCCCTCTCGAGGAGTTTCCTTGCGGACTCTCCTGAGTTATCTGATCCTGCTGTTATTTTGAAAGAGGGTGTAGTTCTTTCCGCCATCTCGCCCAATTTGAGACTGGCTCTGGAAGGGTGTCAGGAGGATAAACCCGAGCGCTGCCCTATTGGGAAATTGTTTGTCCCAGACCGGTGGAAAAAGAGTGTGATGTCTGAGATTCATTGTTCCGCGTTGGCTGGTCATCCCGGAATTTTTGGTACCAGAGACTTGGTTAGTCGGTCCTTTTGGTGGCCTACTTGTCTCGTGACGTCAGGGAATTTGTGCAGTCCTGCAGGACTTGCTCTCGCTCCAAGCCTTGCTCTCGCCCTAGTGGTTTGTTGATGCCATTGCCTGTGCCCAAGAGACCATGGACCCATATCTCTATGGATTTCATTTCCGACCTCCCTGTTTCTCAGAGAATGACCGTTATCTGGGTGATTTGTGATAGGTTTTCCAAAATGATACATCTTGTGCCATTACCTAAGTTGCCTTCCTCCTCTGAATTGGTGCCTTTGTTCCTTCAGCACGTGGTTCGTTACACGGCATTCCTGAGAACATTGTGTCTGACAGAGGAGTCCAGTTTGTTTCCAGATTTTGGAGGACTTTTTGTTCTAAACTTGGTGTTCAATTGTCTTTCTCCTCGGCTTTTCATCCTCAGACCAATGGACAAACTGAGAGAACAAACCAGACATTGGAGACTTATCTGAGATGCTTTGTGTCTGCTGATCAGGATGACTGGGTCTCTTTTTTGCCTTTGGCTGAGTTTGCTCTTAATAATAGGGCTAGCTCTGCCACTTTGATGTCTCCATTTTTCTGCAATTTTGGGTTTCACCCTCGATTTTCTTCAGGACAGACGGAGGCTTCTGTCTGTCCAGGTGTTGACTCTGTTGTGGAGCGTATGCAGCGGATTTGGGACCAGGTAGTGGAGAGGTTGTCCCTCTCTCAGGAGAGGGCCCAGCGGTTTGCCAACCGGCATAGGACTGATGGTCCTCGGTTTGAAGTGGGGGACTTGGTCTCGTTGTCCTCAAGAAATATCCCTATGAGAGTTGCATCTCCTAAGTTTAAGCCTATGTTCATTGGACCTTATAAGATCATGGAGATTCTTAATCCTGTTTCCTTTCGTTTACTTCTTCCAGGGACATTTAAGATCCATAACGTGTTCCACAAGTCCTTATTGAAGAGGTTTGTTGAGCCAGTGGTTCCTATGGCTGTGCCTCCTGACCCTGTTTTGGTTGAGGGCAATCTGGAGTATGTGGTTGAGAAAATATTGAATTCTCGTTTTTCTAGACGGAAACTCCAGTATTTGGTTAAGTGGAGAGGTTATGGTCAGGAGGACAATTCTTGGGTGTTTGCTTCGGACATCCATGCTAGGAGACTCATCCGTGCGTATCACAGAGCTCATCCTGACCAACCTGGTTGCTCAAATGAGGGTTCGGTGACCCCTCCTCAAGGGGGGTACTGTTGTGAATGTGCTAGAAATGAATTCTGAGCAGAAGCTCCCTCTGGTGGTTACAAACAGTACTGAACTATCCAATAAAGATTGTGAGGATTGGCGATCAGGTGTTATTGACTGGTCTTATATAAGGGAGGTTCCCTCCCATCAGGGTTGCCGGTGATCAATTGTTCTGGTCTCATCTTTGATTCCTGTTCACTTTGTAGCTTGCTGTTTCGTGCCTGCATCTTCTGCTAACAGATAAGACATTTTCTTCTTTTAGTTTTTTGTGCTTGCTTTTTGCATTTTGTCCTGCACTTCTGTGGGGTCTGCCGGGTCCCCTCCGGGGGCTTGTGCTCCTCTCAGTTTAGTTCAGCCACTGTTGTTTGTTCATTTGCCTTTTCCAGTTTTTTCAGTGGCTGCTGTTTAGTTTTGTTACACCAGAGAACTAATTTAGGTGGTAGAGGTCGTGTGATCTCAGGTGTTTTTGTAATTAGTAGAGTTGGTACTTTTCAGGGTTTTTTGGGATTGCAGTAAGTGTCCTTCCTATCCTTTTCTATTTAGGAAGTTTGGGCCCCAAAGTTTGCTCATACTATTTTCTGTCTGTGTCTGTATTTCCTCTTGTCTAACCGCCATTACATGTTTGGGGGCTTTCTATGTTCTTTGGGGATCTGCTCCGGGGCAGATAGTTTTCCTCTTTCTGTCTTTAGGTGTAGTTAGCTTCTCAGGCTGTGACGAGGCGTCTAGGACCAACGTAGGTACGCTCCACGGCTGCCTTTAGTTGTGGTGGTTAGTCAGGGTACTGCAATCCCATAGTTTCCAACCTCTCTGGTGTATTTCCTTTTTTGCCTGCTCTCCTCAGCTACCAAATCATAACAGCCACCAAAAGGACCGACTCACCAAGTCTCTGGTACCAAAAATCCCGGGATGACCAGCCAACGCGGAACAATGAATCTCAGACATCACACTCTTCTTCCACTGGTCTGGGACAAACAATTTCCCAATAGGGCAGCGCTCAGGTTTATCCTCCTGACACTCTTCCAGAGCCAGTCTCAAATTGGGCGAGATGGCGGAAAGTACTACACCCTCTTTCAAAATAACAGCATGATCAGATAACTCAGGAGAGTCCGCAAAGAAACTCCTCGAGAGGGCATCCGCCTTAACATTCTTAGTGCCAGGAAGAAAAGAAACCACTAAATTAAAACGTGTGAAAAACAAGACCCACCTGGCCTGTCTAGGATTAAGTCGCTTAGCTGATTCGAGATAAACCAGGTTCTTATGGTCCGTGAGGACCACCACCTGATGTTTGGCTCCTTCCAGCCAATGTCTCCACTCTTCAAAGGCCCACTTCATGGCCAATAACTCCCGATTACCCACGTCATAATTACGTTCAGTTGGAGAAAATTTTCGAGAGAAAAAGGCACAAGGGTTACTCTTAGAGGTCTCTGGATCTCTTTGGGACAAAACGGCAGCTGCCCCAATTTCAGAGGCATCAACCTCCACCTGAAATGGCAGAGAAACATCAGGCTGCCGTAGAACAGGAGCAGAAGTGAATCTCTGCTTAAGTTCCTGAAACGCAGAAACTGCCTCAGGAGGCCAATTCACCACATCAGAACCCTTTTTGGTCAAATCAGTCAATGGTTTAACAATACCGGAGAAATTACCAATAAATTTACGATAAAAATTGGCAAAACCCCAAAATCTCTGAAGAGCCTTTAATGAAGTAGGTTGGACCCAATCACAGATGGCCTGAACCTTGACCGGGTCCATTTCAATAACAGATAGAGACAAAATGAATCCCAGAAATGAGACCTTCTGTACGCCAAAAAGACACTTTGATCCCTTCACATACAGTGCATTCTCTCTCAAAATCTGGAACACAGTCCGAACATGTTTCACATGAAGTCCCAGTCATTGGAAAAAATCAAGATATCATCCAAATAAACAATCAGAAATTTATCCACAAAATCCCTGAAAATATCATTCATGAAGGATTGGAAGACGGAAGGAGCATTAGTGAGCCCAAAGGGCATCACTAGGTACTCAAAATGCCCCTCTGGGGTATTAAACGCCGTCTTCCATTCATCCCCGTGCTTAATGCGAAAAAGGTTATACGCCCCTCTGAGGTCAAGCTTGGTAAACCAACTAGCACTTTTCACTCTGGAAAACAGGTCAGAAATCAAGGGTAACGGATATTAATACTTCACAGTGATCTTATTCAAGAGACGATAATCAATCACGGCCTCAATGATCCATCCTTTTTGGCCACAAAGAAAAAACCGGCGCCCAAGGGTGAAGAGGATGGTCTGATATGACCCTTCTCCAATGACTCCTTGATATAAGATCGCATAGCATCGTGTTCAGGTACAGACAAGTTAAAAAGGCGACCTTTAGGAAATTTACCACCAGGCACTAATTCAATAGCGCAATCATAGCTCCTGTGAGGGGGCAAGGATGCAGATTTACTTTCACTAAATACATCAGAAAAATCAGTCAAAAAGTCAGGAACATCCTGAGACTGGGGAAAGGCAGAGAAAACAGGAGTGTCAGTATTAAACCATTGGCAGCCCCAATTGGTCACAGACACAGATTTCCAATCCAAAACAGGATTATGAGACTGTAACGAAGGGAAACCTAGTACAATAATGTCATGCAGATTATGCAGCACCAGAAATTTGCAACTCTCCTGATGATCTGGTTCAACCCTCATTATCACCTGAGTAGAAAACTGGGGTTTATTCTCCGCCAAAGGGGTAGAATCAATGCCCAGTAGAGGAATAGACTTCCGTAGGGGTATCATGGGAAAACCACAACGTTTGGCAAAGTCAAAATCCATCAGGTTAATAGCTGCTCCTGAATCAACAAAAGCCTGAGCAGAAAATGTGGACAGGGAGCAAATCAGGGTAACAGTCAACAGAAATTTAGTCTGAACACTACCCAAGACACTGAGCGTGCAAAACGTCTTCCCTGCTTAGGGCAGACGGAAAGAGCATGAGAGGCGTCACCACAGTAGAAACATAACCCATTGCGCTTTCAAAACTCATGACGCTGAGCCCCAGAAGTCACTCCATCACACTGCATGGGCCCAGGAGCTGGCTCACAAGTCAACACCATCTCACGCATACCTCTGCGTTCACGCAAACGTCTGTCAATTTGAATAGCCAATGACATAGAATCATTGAGTCCAGAGGGGACAGGGAATCCCACCAGAACATCCTTTACATTCTCTGACAGCCCCTTCCGAAAAAGGGCTGCCAAAGCATCATCATTCCATTTGGTCAGGACTGCCCACTTTTGGAATTTCTGACAGTACAACTCAGCATCTTCAAGACCCTGATTTAATGCCAACAAGGTTTTTTCAGCTTGATCAGTGACATTAGGTTCATCGTACAATAACCCCAGAGCCAGAAAAAATACATCAATATCATTCAAAACAGGATCCCCAGGTGTCATGGAAAAAGCCTAATCCTGAGGGTCGCCGCGCAGGAGAGAGATGACAATTTGAACCTGCTGTGCTGCGCTCCCCAAGGACTTAGGTTTTAAGGCCAAAAACAACTTACAGTTATTTTTGAAATTCAGAAATTTAGCCCGATGCCCCAAAAACAAATCTGGCATGGGAATCCTAGGTTCCACAACCGGCAACCTAGCAAGATAGGTAGCAATACTCCGAACCTCAGTGGCAAGCTGATCCACACGGCCAGACAACTGTGAAAACTCCATTGAGAGAAAAAAAAATCCTCCTCAGCACCCAGAGAAAAAGAGGGAAAAAATGCAACAAACAGAAAAAAAAATCTCTGACAACTCTGACAACTTTTTTTTTCCACACTATCTTTCCCTTCTGTGACTACCATATAATTTTCAGTTTGGGTCCGGTGATAATGTTATGTTTCGGTAGCTGAGGAGAAAAAGCAAAAACGGCAATACACCAGAGAGGCTGGAACCTATTGGATTGCAGTAACCTGAACTAACCACACAACTAGAGGTAGCCGTGGAGTGTTCCTACATTGATCCTAGATGCCTCGTCACAGCCTGAGAGATAACTACACCTAAAGGCAGAAAGATGAAAGCTATCTGCCCCGGAGCAGATCCCCAAAGAAAATAGGAAGCCCCCAAACATGTAATGGCGATTAGACAAGAAGAAGCACGGACACAGACAGAAAATAGAATGAGCAAACGCTGGGGCCCAATCTGTCTAGACAGAAATGTACAGGAAAGAATTCTGACTGCAATCCAACAAAAAACCCTAAAAAATACCAACTCTTCTGATTGCAAAAACACCTGAGATCACAAGATCTCCACCACCTAAATCAGATCTCTCGTGTAACAAAACTAAGCCGCAGCCACTGAAAAAACAGGAAAAAGCAAATGAAGAAATAACAGTGGCTACAGATAAACTGAGAGGAGCACAGGCCCCAGGAGGGGACCCGGCTGACCTCCACAAAAGTACAGAGAATTATGCAAAAAGCAAGCACAAAAAGAAAAGCAGAAAATATCTTATCTGAAAGCAGCAGATGCATGCAAGTCTCCAGAAACTTCCAAATAAACCAGGAACCACAATTGAGACAAGAACAATTGATCACCGGCAACCATCATGGGAGGGAACCTCCCTTATATCAGTCCAGTCAGCGATCCCAGATTGCCATTCCTCGCTGCAAGGTTCAGTACTGTCTGTAACCACCAGAGGGAGCCTCTGCTCAGAAACCATCTCTAGCACATTCATAACAGTGCACCAAACCTGCCAATCAAGCATTAATCATATGACTTGTGCCATAGATGCCTATATTGGAATGATCCTTTAAAATTGTGTTCACAATATGCAGCACAGAGCTACAGTGTGGAAAAAAGTATTTAGTCAGCCAGCCATTGTGCAAGTTCTCCCACTTAAAAAGATGAGCGAGGCCTGTAATTGACATCATAGGTAGACCACAACAATGAGGCTGGAGTCACACACAACGTATAAAAATACGGTCCGTTTTTCACGGATCAGAAATGAACTGATTAATAATAATAATTTTATTTCTATAGCGCCAACATATTCCGCAGCATTTTACATTATAGAGGGGACTTGTACAGATAATAGACATTACAGCATAACAATAAACACAGATCAAAGTAGATACCAAGAGGAATGAAGGCCCTGCTCGCAAGCTTACAATCTATGAGGAAAAAGGGGAGACACGAAAGGTAAATGGTAACAATTGCTTTCATTGTTTGGACCAGCCATAGTGTAAGAATTGGGTGTTCATGTAATTCTGCATGAACCAGTTAACAGCCAAAGTATGTAACTATACAGACACAGAGTGCTATTAAATGCATAAAGCGGTTGAGAACATAATACGAGGCACCTGATTATGGTAAAAAAAAAAAAATTTGAATGGGCCAACAGGGATAGTTAGGTTAATGCGTTGAGGCGGTAGGCCAGTCTGAACAAATGCGTTTTTAGGGCACGCTTGGGGATTAATCATATTGACCTGTGCAGTGCATTCCAAAGAATTGGCGCAGCACGTGAAAAGTCTTGGAGACGGAAGTGGGAGGTTCTGATTATTGAGCGTGCTAACCTCAGGTCATTGCAGAACAGAGGGCACAGGTAGGATGGTAGGCTGAGACAAGGGAGGAGCTGTAGGGTGGTGCCGAGCCATGGAGTGTTTTGTGGGTGAGGGCGTTTATACTGGATTCTGGAGTGGATGGGTAATCAGTGTAATGACTGGCACAAGGTAGAGGCATCGGTGTAACGATTGGTGAGGATTATGATCATGGACGCAGCATACAAGACAGATTGGAGAGGGGAGAGTTTGGTAAGAGGGAGACCGATTAGTAGAGAGTTGCAATAGTCCAGACGAGAATGAATAAGAGAAACAGTAAGAGTTTTTGCAGAGTCGAAAGTAAGAAAAGGTCGAATTCTAGAAATGTTTTTGAGGTGGAGATAACAAGAGCGAGCCAGTGATTGGATGTGGGGGGTGAATGAAAGCTTGGAATCAAGTATGACCCAAGACAGCGGGCATGTTGCTGGGGAGTAATCGTGGAACCACACATGGAGATGGCTATGTCGGGGACAGGTAGGTTAGTAGAGGGAGGAAACACAAGGAGTTTTGTTTTTGGCAGGTTCAGTTTGAGATAGAGGGATGACATGATGTTGGAGACAGCGGTAAGACAATCTTTGGTGTTTTCTAAAAAGGCAGGCGTCATATCGGGAGAAGAAGTGTATAATTGTGTGTCATCAGCATAGAGATGGTACTGGAAACCAAATCTACTGATTGTTTGATCAATAGGGGCGGTACACAAGAAAGAGGAGGGGGCCTAGGACTGATCCTGGAGGAACCCCAACAGTAAGGGAAAGATGAGAGGAGGAGGAACCAGCAAAAGATACAGTGAAGGAACGGTCAGAGAGATAGGAGGAGAACCAGGAGAGAGCGGTGTCCTTGAGGCCGATGGAGCGGAGCATAGTGAGGAGGAGCTGATGGTCCACAGTGTCGAATGCTGCGGAGAGATCCAAGAGAATTAGCATGGAGTAGTAACCATTAGATTTAGCTGTTAATAGATCATTAGAGACTTTAGTGAGGGCAGTTTCAGTAGAGTGTAAAAAATACAAATTGTAACAGTCTATTCAGTTGGACTATCAGCTGTGTATCCACCAGACTTCTGCACAACACAACTGATGGTCCCAACCCCATTATAAGGCCAGAAATCCCACTTATTAAACCTGAAAGTTTACACCTGTGAAGAGAAAACCATTCCTGGTGACTACCTCTTGAAGCTCATCAAGAGAATGCCAAGAGTGTGCAAAGCAGTCATCAAAGCAAAAGGTGGCTACTTTGAAGAACCTAGAATATAAGACATAATTTCAGTTGCTTCACACTTTTTTGTTAAGTCTATAATTCCACATGTGTTAATTCATAGTTTTGATGCCTTCAGTGTGAATGTACAATTTTCAGTAATGAAAATACAGAAAAATCTTTAAATGAGAAGGTGTGTCCAAACTTTTGGTCTGTACTGTATATACAGTACAGACCAAAAGTTTGGACACACCTTCTCATTCAACGATTTTTCTGTATTTTCATGACTATGAAAATTGTAGAATCACACTGAAGGCATCAAAACTATGAATTAACACATGAGGAATTATACATTACACTTTACAAAAAAGTGTGAAACAACTGAAAATATGTCTTATATTCTAGAATCTTCAAAGTAGTCACCTTTTGCTTTGATTACTGCTTTGCACGCATAAAAGATAAATGGATGGACTCTACATGCCTGGTTCCCAATGTGAAGCATGGTGGAGGAGGTGTGATGGTGTGGGGGTGCTTTGCTGGTGACACTGTTGGGGATTTATTCAAAATTGAAGGCATACTGAACCAGCATGGCTACCACAGCATCTTGCAGCAGCATGCTATTACATCCGGTTTGCGTTTAGTTGGACCATCATTTATTTTTCAACAGGGCAATGACCCCAAACACACCTCCAGGCTGTGTAAAGGCTATTTGACAAAGAAGGAGAGTGTTGGGGTGCAATGCCAGATGACCTGGCCTCCACAGTCACCAGACCTGAACCCAATCGAGATGGTTTGGGGTGAGCTGGACCGCTCACCGCTTCAATTTTTAATAAATCCCTAACAGTGTCACCAGCAAAGCACCCCCACACCATCACACCACCTCCTTCATGCTTCACAGTGGGAACTAGGCATGTAGAGTCCATCCGTTCACCTTTTCTGCGTGCAAAGCTGTAATCAAAGCAAAAGGTGGCTACTTTGAATAACCTAGAATATAAGACATATTTTCAGTTGTTTCACACTTTTTTGTAAAGTGTAATGTATAATTCCACATGTGTTAATTCATAGTTTTGATGCCTTCAGGTGATTCTACAATTTTCATAGTCATGAAAATACAGAAGAATCTTTGAATGAGAAAGTGTGTCCAAACTTTTGGTCTGTACTGTATATGTATTCTATGTGTATATATCTATTCTTTCGATCCTTTATTAAACATGTCAGTGTGATTTTACAGTATAGCGCACTGAATTGCCGGATTTTCTAAAGGACACCGGTGCGTATTTCTCGCAAGTCACACGTTTGGTCCGTGTGTAATCCGTATTTTTCTTGCACCCATAGACTTGCATTGGCGTTTTACGGGCGTAATACGGTGACAATCGCAGCACGCTGCGATTTTCTCGGCCCGTCTAATACTGATGGGAGCTGCCCCACAGATTAACATTGGGATGAGTGAAATGCGTTCTTTTTGTGCATAACACTCGTCCGTATTTCTCGCTAGTGTGACTCCAGTGAGGCCATCATGACAGGGGTTGAGGGAACATAGGAGTTAATGGGGTTATTGGTTTAGGTATCATAAAGGGGTTAATTTGGATATGAATGACTGGGGGTTAGTTCATTGGCTGCTCGGGGCACGGGAGGGGGGGAAGAGGCGGAGTATTTTAGGGGGGATATATAAGGCTGAGGTAATAACTGGGGGGCAACCATTTTAGGTGCCCCGAGCTTATTACTAACAAGCTTGCGTACTGACCTTATGATGGATGTTGATGCCATCATCCAGCAATTGCGTGAAGCCGCGGTCGTAAGGGGGCCCGATTGGCTGCAGGCATCCGTCAATGTCCTGCTTCATGACGGGGGAGCTCAGAATGTCGAGGCGGAGGGGCGCCGGCCTAGGAGGACCAGACCTCCTGAGCGCCTTAGTCCTGAAGCTACCCCCCGGGTCCGGCGCCGGGTAAGGAGCCCCTCCGGGGACCCTCCGGCTCGGAACGCGGGTAATAGGCCGAGGGCGCCCCGCTCCAGAGCCGGGAGGAATCCTGGTGGGCGGCGGGACCTGCATCAGGAGGAGGTGTCGGCCTCCTCTTCATCGGTAGCGACGGGGGAGATCCCGGGTCCGAGCCACATGTCGGTGGGGGCTCAGCAGGAAGCGGCAGAAGAGTACCGGAGGTCCAGCAGCGTCGCATCCAGGCCTACACGCCGGTCACAGCCGACGTGACGCGGTGGCTCCGCCCACTCGGCAGCGGCGGTAAATTCAAATCTGGATTCAGGAGGATTGCAGGAACAGGCGTCTGACAGCCGGATCGCAGGAGCAACGTGCGGCACAACACAGCAGGCTATGAGACGCGGAGCAGCTGGTGAGTACAGGCCCCTGAGCCTGGTTCAATCACCGGCTGCTGCCGTTTTTCCTAATACCAACATTAGTTCATTGGGTTTAGCAGACTGGGGGGGTCGGGTACGGCGGACATAATGCCAGTGGGTGGTGGAAGTTCAACAAGCCATGGGCCCATTACATACCCTGGTCCTCATTGGGGTGGAGCGGAGTATTCTAACATCAATCAACAGGCTGCAGGTACACATATTCACCAGGGCAATTCTAGAGTGGCGGACAACGCAGCGGGCGGTATGGTCCGGCTGCACGCACCTACGACAACAGCATCATCGTCGCAAGTCATCGATGTCAGGGATGAGGATCATCGTCAGGACTCTGGACGTGCGGCTGCTGGGTTCACAGCGCCCAGGCAGTTAGGTGAGGGGGGGGGCGGTAATACCTGAACGACCAGCATTAGTGTCTGACTTAAGTATGAGTGGGGGTGTATGTGCGAGGGGCGCTGGTGCTGGTATGGGTGTCATTTTGCAAGGTTTAAGTGAATTGTGGAAATTGTGGGACACGGGCGCGGGTCCTGGGGGGCTTCGCCATTACAGGCATGGTTAGGCAACATAGGAAACGGGGGTAGGGAACGGGATGGCACAGTTGGTACACGGGTTTTGGGTTCTACGTCGACTGCAGTAGCGTCTGCTGCTTGCAGTGATGATTTAATTGAACAGACGGGCCAAATTAGCGACAGAGGGGAGGAGACGACGCGTTTAGACGATTCGGCAAAAGGCGAAATATACGTATGTTTTGAAGGGCCTTTGGGGATGCATTTAAAACAGGAAACAAAGGATAAAATATGGAAGGGTGAGTATATTGACATATTCTCTCTTCTTCCACTAGAACGTTTCAATTTGGACAGGGTTAGAAGGGATGAGACAAAAAAGGAGGATGAGGATAGGAGGAGGTATCGGCTAATTCCCCGTACATTCAATAACTGGCTACAGGCGTTCGCAATTTTAGCTTGCATTATTGGGGAAAAATCGCCGGAAAATTGTTCGGCGCTTTTTTGCTATATGGATACAATCGGCGAGCTTATAGGGTGTACGGAGGTCAAGGTTGGCTCAGATACGATGAGCAGTTCCATCAGCGTAAAGCTGCTCGGCCTAGCGTTAGATGGGATCATAAGGACATTGCACTATGGATGAAGTTAGCAGCCCCGAGTAGAACGAGTCAGGGGTTTCAGTCCTTTCAAGGGGGCACCAGGGGTCAAAGTCAGTCGGGGCACTCGGTGGCGATGCAAAAAGGGCTGTGCTTCACATTCAACGATGGAGTCTGCAAGTTTGGGACAAAATGCAAATTTAAACATGAATGCTCAGCATGTGGGGGCAATCACGGCTTATCTAGATGTTTTAAGGGAGGGAGCCAAAAAGGGTCCGACGGTACTGGAAAAAGGGGTGACTCGGTCCGTCTGGAAAAGATGGAGCTGTTTCTAAATAGATACCCGAATAAGGAAGCGGCAATTTTACTACGTGATGGTTTCAGGAACGGGTTTAAAATTCCTTTTTTAGATGTTACGGTTAGGTTATCTACAAAAAATTTAAAATCGGCTAGGGAATTCCCTCAAATTGTCTCAGAAAAATTGACTAAAGAAGTATCATTGGGCAGAATGGCAGGTCCATTCGATGTTCCTCCTATTAGTAACTTAAGGGTGTCACCTTTGGGGGTTGTTCCTAAAAAAGAGCCTAACAAGTTTAGGCTGATCCATCACTTATCCTTTCCTAAGGGTTCATCGGTTAACGACGGTATTGACCCCCAGGTCTGTTCAGTTTTATATACATCGTTTGATTCAGCGATGACGTTGGTTCGTGAGTGTAGTAAAGGTGCGCTGCTAGCTAAAACAGACATTGAAGCGGCCTTTCGTTTGCTACCTGTTAACCCTGACAGCATGCATTTGTTGGGATGTTTTTGGGATGGGGGTTTTTTCATTGATCGTTGTCTGCCTATGGGGTGTTCATTATCGTGCGCTTATTTTGAAACTTTCAGCACTTTTTTGGAGTGGACGGTTAAAGAGGTGTCTGGATTGAGCGCTTGTATCCATTACCTAGACGATTTTTTGTTTGTGGGAGCATCACATTCGGTGGATTGCTCGGTACTGTTGCACTCTATGGAGCAAGTCGCCAGTTGTTTTGGGGTGCCATTGGCTGCGGATAAGACGGTGGGCCCGGTTACTTGTTTGAGCTTTCTCGGCATCGAGATCGATTCAATGGCAATGGAGTGCAGGTTGCCCATGGAAAAAGTGGTGGATTTGAAATCAGAAGTAAACCGTGCCCTAGTTTCTAAAAAGTTGACTTTGAAGGAAGTACAGTCATTATTGGGCAAGCTAAACTTTGCTTGCCGTATCATTCCGATGGGCAGAGCCTTTTGTCGTCATTTGTCCTTTGCGACGGTAGGAGTGAAGGCTCCTAATCATTTTATCAGACTTAAGAAAGACCTGAAGGATGATCTTAAAACATGGGCACTTTTCTTGGAAACCTACAATGGTAAGTCACTTTGGATTGCGCCGGTAGTGTCGGCAGAATTTATGGGAATTTTGATGGATGTAGTTGGTGAAGATGGTTTTGGTCTGTTTTTTCGTGGTCAGTGGTTGGTGGAATATTGGCCCCAGTGTTGGAAAGAAAAAGGCTTGGCGGCTAATCAGGTGCTTCGTGAAGTTTTTCAAATTGTAGTGTCACTCTCTTTATGGCCCGATTACGTTAGGGATAAAAAGATTTGTTTTGGCTGTCAGTTCGAGGGATCTGTAAAGGCTATTAATTCTTTATCATCACCAGATCGTTTGGTGCTATGTGTACTGCAACGTTTGGTATGGCTGGGTTTGAGTTTGAATGTTTGGGTTACGGCATCAATGAGGAAGCCAATTGTTGAAACTAACATGGAAGTTCTTTTATGCTTACAGCAGGAACGAGCACGGGAAGTGTCGTCTCAAGTGGAATCTTGTCGGATGGTATGCACGGAGGATTCATGGTCCCTGCCATGGGGGCAGTAAGCAATTTATTAGCCAAGTCGTTGGCTCCAGGCACATGGGCTTATTACACTAGAGCATGGGAGTTGTGGGTCAATTGGGCGTCAGCGTTGGATAAGGGGTTGGGGGATGAGAGTTTATTATTGTTGTTTTTGGGACATCAATGGGAAGCGGGTTGGTCGGTTCCGAAGCTTAATAAATTTTTGTCGGGAATATCATTTGGATTTAAATTTAGGGGTAGGCCGGACATGACAAAGTCATTCTTAGTTCAACAAACGGTAAAGGGGTGGAAAAAAGGTTGGAAGGTGATGGATGGGAGAAGGCCAGTTTCCTACGATGTGCTTTTAGTTTTGGAAAGGGAAATGAAAGTAGTCTGTTCCTCACAATGAGAAATAACACTTTTTAAGGCGGCTTTTTCATTGGCATTTTTTGGGGCTTTTCGGCTGGGGGAATTGGTTTGTCCTTCAAGGTATAGGAAAGGGGGTCTTTTAAGGCAGGATGTTGAAGTCTTTCAAGATAGGATAACGTTATTCGTACGGTCATCGAAAACAGATGTGGAGGGGAAGGGTTGCTCCGTGGTTTTATTTGGAGTGAACGGTTCACCAGTATGCCCAGTACAATGCGTTAAAAATATTATGGAACTTGGGGGTCTTAATACTGACCCACTGTTAAGACACGAAGATGGGTCATTTTTGTCTCATTTTCAGTTCATGTCAATTTTTAAGCGTTGTCTGGGGAAAGCGGGCATAGTGTCTAATAATTATAGTGGGCATTCTTTTCGGATTGGTGCAGCTACGGAGGCTGCTAGACGGGGTATGGGGGAGGACGTGGTAAAGAGGATTGGACGTTGGGAATCGGCAAGATTCCAGTCGTATGTGCGTCCGTCTTTGTTATAAGCCTGGATCTGGGTATAATGGTAACCTCTGTTTGAATTTGCGGTTTTTCTTATGTTTGTTTTTCTTTCCAGAATCAAGACCTTTGCTGACATGGATAATGGGGCATTCGTTTGTCTTCTGGGCGGCACTTAGGGCTGCAGCTCGTCCCGATGGGCGCCAATTGGGCATTCCGAGAACTACATCTGTGCTGCACTGGATTGGTAAACGGGGAATGACATGGAACGGTTTCTGGCCTGAGTTTCATAAATTCGTTCGGTTGGATAGGGCACCAGAGGTCTTGGTCATTCACCTGGGTGGGAATGACTTGGGTAAACGCCCGTGTAGAGCATTAATTAGGTATATTAAATTTGATGCGTTGCGGTTATGGGCTTTGTTTCCGAAGTTATTGATAGTTTGGTCGGACATTATTCCGAGAAAAGTCTGGGGAGGGGCAAGATCTGTACAGGGTATTAACAAGGCTCGGATTAAGATGAACAGAGCAGTTTCCCGTTTCATGGTAAGGAATGGGGCGATCGTGGTGAGACATTGGGATCTGGAGTCTGGGGAAGGCGAATTTTGGAGGAAGGACGGGGTTCACTTGAATGCAATTGGGCTAGATATGTGGTGCCTGGCTATACAGGAGGGCATTGAGAAGGGCTTAAATGTATGGAGGGACATAAATGTTTAAGGGTATTAGAACATTTATGTTAGTGGCGTGGGGGGGAAAGGTCCTCGAAGTTGGTAATACTAAAATGGTGGCTCGGAGGGGGGGGGATCTTAACAGCTCCTGGACTCCCCTTAGGTGGATTAAATGGTCGGAAATGCAGGTCACAAGGAGTGTTGGAATTTGGAATGGAATTTGGGATTTGTGGCGGATACTGGCAATGCGAGTCTGATCTCATGTCTTCGAGCTGGTGTTTAGCGGCTGGAGGCACGACTTCGCAGGGGACCAGATTTGGAAAGGTATTGTCATAAATTTTGAGGGCTTCGAGGACCACCCCCTCCGTGGAAAATGTTTGAACTGTTAATTGGATGTTAAATTGTTAATAAAAGGCTGCTGTGGCCAATTTATCCAAAAATAGGACTGGTGTCAATTATTCAACGTTTGGGAAAAAAGGGGGATAAATTGTGTGATGAGCGGTGGTGGGTTCTTGGTAAGGGCAAGGAAGTTTAAAGGTTTCACGAATACCTGACTGTCAAGTGAGGCCGGACTGAGACCCGTAGGGTTTAGAAAGGGAGGCCATCATGACAGGGGTTGAGGGAACATAGGAGTTAATGGGGTTATTGGTTTAGGTATCATAAAGGGGTTAATTTGGATATGAATGACTGGGGGTTAGTTCATTGGCTGCTCGGGGCACGGGAGTGGGGGAGGAGGCGGAGTATTTTAGGGGGGATATATAAGGCTGAGGTAATAACTGGGGGCAACCATTTTAGTTGCCCCGAGCTTATTACTAACAAGCTCCCACCCACCCGTCCCTTATTTAAATTGGTTTAGGGAGTTTTGGTAATCTGGGGAAGCGTTAATGGGTATTGCATTGCTAACTGTTTATTGTGCTTTGTCACGGCAGCGTGGTGTAGGGGGGAAAGGTCCTCGAAGTTGGTAATACTAAAATGGTGGCTCGGAGGGGGGGGGGATCTTAACAGCTCCTGGACTCCCCCTTAGGTGGATTAAATGGTCGGAAATGCAGGTCACAAGGAGTGTTGGAATTTGGAATGGAATTTGGGATTTGTGGCGGATACTGGCAATGCGAGTCTGATCTCATGTCTTTGAGCTGGTGTTTAGCGGCTGGAGGCACGACTTCGCAGGGGACTAGATTTGGAAAGGTATTGTCATAAATTTTGAGGGCTTCGAGGACCACCCCCTCCGTGGAAAATGTTTGAACTGTTAATTGGATGTTAAATTGTTAATAAAGGCTGCTGTGGCCAATTTATCCAAAAATAGGACTGGTGTCAATTATTCGACGTTTGGGAAAAAAGGGGGATAAATTGTGTGATGAGCGGTGGTGGGTTCTTGGTAAGGGCAAGGAAGTTTAAAGGTTTCACGAATACCTGACTGTCAAGCCTGGGAATCAAAATGAGAAAACAAATAAAGAAAATCACCTTGTCTGAATTGGCAAGATTTATTTTGCAAATTATGGTAGAAAATAAGTATTTGGTCATTAACAAAAGTTCATCTCAATATTTTGTTATATATCCTTTGTTGGCAATGACAGCGGTCAAACGTTTTCTGTAAGTCTTCACAAGGTTGGCACACACTGTTGGTGGTATGTTGGCCCATTCCTCCATGCAGATCTCCTCTAGAGCAATGAGGTTTTGGGCCTGTCGTTGGGCAACACGGACTTTCAAATCCCTCCAAAGGTTTTCTATGGGGTTGCGATCTGGAGACTGGCTAGGCCACTCCAGGACCTTCATATGCTTCTTACAAAGCCACTCCTTCGTTGCCCTGGCGGTGTGCTTGGGATCATTATCATGCTGAAAGACCCATCCACGTTTCATTTTCAATGCACTTGCTGATGGAAGGAGGTTTGCACTCAAAATCTCACGATACATGGCCCCATTCATTCTTTCATGTACATGGATCAGTCGTCCTGGTCCATTTGCAGAGAAAGAACCCCAAAGCATGATATTGCCACCCCATGCTTCACAGTAGGTATGATGTTCTTTGGATGCAACTCAGCATTCTGTCTCCTCCAAACACGACGAGTTTTGTTTCTACCAAACAGCTCTACTTTGGTTTCATTAGACTGTATGACATTCTCCGAGTACTCTTCTGGATAATCCAAATGCTCTCTAGCAAACTTCAGATTGGCCCGGACATGTACTGGCTTAAGCAGGGGGACACATCTGACACTGCAGGATCTCTGGCGGCATAGTGTGTTACTGATGGTAGCCTTTGTTACGGTGGTCCCTGCTCTATGCAGGTAATTCACTAGGTCCCCCCGTGTGGCTCTGGGATTTTTGCTCAGCGTTCTTGTGATCATTTGACCCCACAGGGTGAGATCTTGCTTGGAGCCTCAGATCAAGGGAGATTACAGTGGTCTTGTATGTCTTCCATTTTCTTATTATTGCTTCCAGAGTTCATTTCATCACACCAAGCTGCTTGCCTATTGCAAAACCAGTCTTCCCATCCTGGTGCAGGGCTACAATTTTGTTTCTGGTGTCCTTCGACAGCTCTTTGGTCTTCACCATAGTGGAGTTTGGAGTGTGACTGTTTGAGGTTGTGCACAGGTGTCTTTTATACTGATAACAAGTTCAAACAAGTGCCATTACTACAGGTAATGAGTTAAGGACAGAGGAGCCTCTTAAAAAAGAAGTTACAGGTCTATGAGAGCCAGAAATCTTGCATGTTTTTAGGTGACCAAATACTTATTTTCCACCATAATTTGCAAAATAAATCTTGCCAAATCAGACAAGGTGATTTTCTGTATTTGTTTTCTCATTTTGACTCCCATAGTTGTGGTCTACCTATGATGTCAATTACAGGCCTCTCTCATCTTTTTAAGTGGGAGAACTTGCACAATTGGTGGCTGACTAAATACTTTTTTCCCCACTGTACATAACTATGACACCAAAAGAGACGCATCTTACACTGGCGACATATTAGGTTTGTGCTGCACATTCCTGACTGCGGATTCCCAGACATGAAGCATAAGGAGGCAGACGAAGTCCAAAGTCTACAAGTTACACTCTGCTTGACCTCTTTCCTAGTGGTGTCCATCATTTAGAATGACACAATAGAGTAGTCTACTACACTATTGTATCAGGCGAAAAAGGCGGACCCACAGTTTCTGGTCAACCCCCTTAATTCTCTGTGTGTGGCAGATTTCCTTTATCTCTTTCATTTCCCAATCTATTCACAAGAAATCAATCCCAGTGCTAAGAAATTTGTTCTAAAGCAAATAAATACAACCATCTTCTGCTGGACCTCAAGGTAAGCAAATAAATAGAGCGGTCTGCTGCTGGACCTCAAGGTCCTATAATGTCAGAACCTTTAAGAGAACTGTAGTTTCAGCAAACTTTGTGTACATCAGTAGTGCAAAAGACTATAAGAAACTTTATAACATATCTTATTATAGAAATCTGCTTCTTTCTCCACTTATGAGCCACTTCTTTTCCTCCTGCCTCCTAAGCATATTTAGTTTTTTTGCGCTTTTGTTTTTTCCTCCCCTTATTGCAAGAGCCATAACTCTTTTTATTTTTCCTCAGACATATCTGTGTGATGACTTGTTTTTTGCGGAAAAGTTGAACTTTTGAATGGCAGCATCCATTCTATCATGGGATGTACTAGAAAGAGGAAAAAAAATTCCAAGTCTGGCAAAAAAAAATTGCAATTCCACAATTGTTACTTGTTTTTTTTTTTAATTACAGCATTCATTTTATGGTAAAGCTGATGTGACATATCATTCTTCAGTTGAATTGCGGGAAGCCGAACGCCGTCTGTGGGATTCACAGACGGCGATACGCAACGGATGCCGAGGAGCGGGGGGGAGACAGAGAAAACGCCACCCTCCTGACCTGACTGCAATGATTGACAGCGAAAAATACCAACTTTACAAAGGTATTTTGATATGAAAACGGGGGTATCAGGATATATGACACCTACCGTTAGCTTTGTTATGGGACGCACTATTCAGCCATATCTTTAGTTGATATGGCAAAATTGGGGTGACAGATTCCCTTTAAGGGACTTCAAGCTGCGATCACCTGATCGCTTGTACAGCATTGCTGTATATAGCAAAAATCAGTCTCCTATGAACGCCAGCTACAGGCTGGTTTTCACAGCAGAATTATAATGACAGGCCCTGCGATCATGTCAAAGGCATAGAATTGACCAAAATCCCACAATGTCTGTCTGCTATCTCAGCCTTCTTTTCTGCTCGCTTTCTTAAACTGAACATGGACAAAACAGAATTCATCATCTTTCCCCCATCTCACTCTACCCCTCCACCAGACCTATCTATCAATGTCAACGGCTGCTCACTTTCCCCAGCCCCGCATGCTTGGTGCCTTGGGGTGATACTCGACTCTGCCCTCTCTTTCAAACCACATATCCAAGCCCTCGCCTCCTCCTGCCGCCTCAAACGCAAAAATATTTCCCAGATCCGCGCATTCCTCAACCATGAAACCACAAAAACACTAGTGCACGCCCTTATCATCTCCCACCTCGACTACTGCAACCTCCTACTCTCTGGCCTCCCCTCTAACACTCTGGCACCACTCCAGTCCATCCTACACTCTGCTGCTCGACTAATCCTCCTGTCTCCCCTCTATTCCCCAGCCTCCCCCTATGCCAGGCCCTTCACTCGCTTGCTATTACCAGAGGCTCCAGTTCAAAACCGTAACCATGACATACAAAGCCATCCACAACCTGTCTCCTCCATGCATCTGTGACATGGTGTCCCCAGTACCTACCCGCACGCAACCTTCGATCCTCTCAAGATCTACTTCTCTCCTCCCCTCATCTCTTCTTCCCACTACCGCATACAAGACTTCTCCCGTGCTTCCCCCATACTCTGGAACTCTGCCTCAACACATCAGACTCTATCCAACAACGGAAACCTTCAAGAAGAACCTGAAGACCCACCTGTTTCGACAAGCCTACAGCCTGCAATGATCCTCAGTCTACTGAACCACCACACAACCAGCTCTACCCATCCCCTTTAGACTGTGAGCCCTCGCGGGCAGTGTCCTCTTTTCTTCTGTACTTGTATGTCCCTTGTCTTACACATGTTTATTGTACTTGTCTATATTTCCCCTTTTCACATGTAAAGCGCCATGGAATAAATGGCACTATATAATTGTATAATAATAATGATAATAATAATAACGCGCCCCTCTGCCAGCATTCTGTCAATGCCCCTGTAAATACAAGCCAACAAGCCAAGCCTGCACCAGAGTCAGGGAGATGACACTTTTACACGATTGCAGTCACAGAATTATTCGTCCCCTTTATAACAAGTGTCTTTACTACTTAATAGAGCCTTTGTGGCTGTTATAACCTGCTGCAAGCCTGATACATAGCCAGATTACGGCTTCTGGTGGGAAATCTTAGCCCATTCTTTACAGACAACAGTTTGCAGTTCACTAGTTAGCCCATTTCTTGGTTATGACAACCAATATGACCGCCATGACAGTCTCATCAGACCCCAGAGATCTATTGAATCACGTGTGCTGTTTCTCTTGTAAAATGTGATGACAGAGTCTCTTTAAAGTTAAAACAAGTAACAAATAACACAAAAACAATATTTTATTTTTTATCATCATTTTGTTTTCAGTAAATATTAGCAGGATAAATTGTACGACATAAGGATTATAGCACATGGCAACACTAGCAAAGGAGCCGAGCCTAATGATTTATCCCAGTGCCTGTCATTGTCCTCATGTGTCTTTTACGGCCATTGTGTTTGACCGCCATCCGCGCCCTCCTCCCCGGTCCTTTGGTGCTTTGTAA
Source organism: Oophaga sylvatica (assembly GCA_033576555.1). Classification (NCBI taxonomy): domain Eukaryota; kingdom Metazoa; phylum Chordata; class Amphibia; order Anura; family Dendrobatidae; genus Oophaga; species Oophaga sylvatica. The sequence continues at coordinate 345,992,198 of JARQOD010000003.1, read as the reverse complement.
AGTTCACTGATGTCATTAGCAGATTATCCTTTAACAGAGGGAAGCCCTGTAGGGGAACAAGTTTTTACTTGCCAAGGTATCCAGCGAGTGTAATTGCACAAGGTCTGTTTTGTTTAATCTTCCTCTCGATTTCACTTCACGTCAACCTGCTGAGCGCTGAGAGTGCGGCAGGGTCCAGAGCAGCGGGGTGTAGTGGACGCACTGGGCGTAGTGGACGCGTGGGGTATAGAGGACGCACGGGGCGTAGTGGACAAGTGGGGTGTAGTGGACGCACGCGGTGTAGTGGACGCGCGGGGCATAGTGGACAAGTGGGGTGTAGTGGACGCACGGGGCGTAGTGGACAAGTGGGGTGTAGAGGACGCACGGGGTGTAGTGGATGCGCAGGGTGTAGTGGAAAAGTGGGGTGTAGAGGAAGCACGGGGTGTAGTGGACCTACGGGGCGTAGTGGACAAGTGGGTTGTGGAGGACGCACGAGGTGTGGTGGACGCTCGAGGTGTGGTGGACGTGCCGGGTGTAGTGGACGCGCGGGGCGTAGTGGACGCCTAGGGTGTAGTGGACGCGTAGGGTGTAGTGGACGCGAGGGGTGCAGTGGACGCGCGGGGTGTAGTGGACACACGAGGTGTAGTGGACGCGTCAGGTGATGATCCTAGACGGCAGGACTCCTCAGAGTGGAACCAAACAGTCAAAGTGGAGTGACTCTGCGTTGAGAAGCCACCAACACTCTCCAGGTAAATCCAGGAACCACTTTATTACATCACTAAAGTTTTTTGGCTTTTTTTGCAATGCAGAATCCAGATGTTACTTTAACCTATACAAAATGGCTAAGAATTTTATATTTCAGGTCTGTTATATAGCGGTCATATAATTCTACCATACCTCCGTGTGCCTATGATTCATAGTGCTGGTTAACAAGTAGCATTTTTTTTTTCATATGATTTTACGTGCGTTTTACAGTAGCAGCAAAAAAATGCAATGTCGAAAAACTCATTCTCATTGTGCATTATTTTCCTTGCTTTTTTTTGTTATTTTTAAACAGTGGATTATTTTTTTAAAATGTCAGTTCTTAGGTTACGTTCCCACAATGCGTTTTTAGTGAGATTTTTTTACGCTGTGTATTTTTGAAAAAATGCAAGAAACCTATGGGTGAAGAAAATCTGTAACATTAAAAACTCACCGAGAGCTCACTGTGGGAGTTTTTTTCTGAGGTTTTTTACCAAACAAATAAATACATAAGAAACATATAAAAAACTGCATAAAAAATATGCGTAATGTGCTCAGCGTTTTTCCTGACAACGCTCATTCATGTATATAAAAAACATAAGAAAAAAATAACATTTTTGTAAAAAGTATCAGACACATGTAATGTATGTAGTATTTTTCTTGCCAACACAGAGCAAAAAAGCACTGTGTGAACACACCCATACAAAGGCACGTTAGATGCTAAATTATGGAGGTATTCCCTTCCAGAAACATTGCATGAAGCTGCCATAAGGGGGCGCACTCGATGCCCACAGCTACACATTACTCAGCCATACAGACTTTGCTGCCCCATAGAGCTTCCTTACAGGGCAGTTCTGTGGTCATACATAATGGATTTACTTCATGCAATTCTTGACATAGGAAACTGAATTTGATCTTGTAGTTTTTATTCGCTGCTAATGTAAAAAAAACAAAAAAACTAATATCATACGAATAATAGTACAGAAGAAAAATCATCCATTTTTTCTGGATGTAAAATTGTCCATTTTTTTCCAGATGAAAATAGGATGATTTTTTTAATATGCTCATGTGAACTTAGCCTTACATTCAGTTTGTCCAGGACAATATATTCACATATTACAATGTAAGACTAAGTTCACACCAGCATATAAAAAAAATCATCATTTTTTCATCCAGAAAGAAAATGAATGATTTTCTTCGGTATTGTTATTCGTATGGTATTCGTCTTTTTTTTACATCAACAGTGAATAAAAGTTATAAGACCAAAACAATTTCCTATGTTACGAATTGCAAAGTGTTCATAAAAATTGGATGCTATCCGGTTGATATGTATTTTTTTTTGCGTATCCATAGACTTGAAAAAGGAGAGTCTCATCCAAAATATGGAGGACACTAGTGCACACTGCAATTTTTATTCACGTGAACATTCGGTCCATTTTAAAAAAGAAAAAAGTCATCTAACCTGCCCTATTGAATAACTTTGCTCCGAGTGAGGTCCATTTTTTTTTGCACAGACAGCACTTATACAGAAAATACAGTTATATGTGGTCCCCAAGATATGACCTAATTGCTCACCAGATCGGTAACGCACAACTAAACACTCAGAGGTATCATATGTACAACCTCAGTATTACAGGTCCTTCTCAAAAAATTAGCATATAGTGCAAAATTTCATTATTTTCCATAATGTAATGATTACAATTAAACTTTCATATATTTTAGATTCATTACACACCAACTGAAATTTGTCAGGTCTTTTATTGTTTTAATACTGATGATTTTGGCATACAACTCCTGATAACCCAAAAAACCTGTCTCAAAAAATTAACATATTTCAACCGTCCAATAAAATAAGTGTTTTTTAAAAACAAACAAAAAAACCATCAAATAATAAAGTTCAGTTATGCACTCAATACTTGGTCGGGAATCCTTTTGCAGAAATGACTGCTTCAATGCGGCGTGGCATGGAGGCAATCAGCCTGTGACACTGCTGAGGTGTTATGGAGGCCCAGGATGCTTCGATTGCGGCCTTAAGCTCATCCAGAGTGTTGGGTCTTGCGTCTCTCAACTTTCTCTTCACAATATCCCACAGATTCTCTATGGGGTTCAGGTCAGGAGAGTTGGCAGGCCAATTGAGCACAGTAATACCATGGTCAGTAAACCATTTACCAGTGGTTTTGGCACTGTGAGCAGGTGCCAGGTCGTGCTGAAAAATGAAATCTTCATCTCCATAAAGCATTTCAGCCGATGGAAGCATGAAGTGCTCCAAAATCTCCTGATAGCTAGCTGCATTGACCCTGCCCTTGATGAAACACAGTGGACCAACACCAGCAGCTGACATGGCACCCCACACCATCACTGACTGTGGGTACTTGACACTGGACTTCAGGCATTTTGGCATTTCCTTCTCCCCAGTCTTCCTCCAGACTCTGGCACCTTGATTTTCGAATGACATGCAAAATTTGCTTTCATCAGAAAAAAAGTACTTGGGACCACTTAGCAACAGTCCAGTGCTGCTTCTCTGTAGCCCAGGTCAGGCGCTTCTGCCGCTGTTTATGGTTCAAAATTGGCTTTACCTGGGGAATGCGGCACCTGTAGCCCATTTCCTGCACACGCCTGTGCACGGTGGCTCTGGATGTTTCTACACCAGACTCAGTCCACTGCTTCCTCAGGTCCCCAAGGTCTGGAATCGGTCCTTCTCCACAATCTTCCTCAGGGTCCGGTCACCTCTTCTCGTTGTACAGCGTTTTCTGCCACATTGTTTCCTTCCAACAGACTTCCCATTGAGGTGCCTTGATACAGCACTCTGGGAACAGCCTATTTGTTGAGAAATTTCTTTCTGGGTCTTACCCTCTTGCTTGAGGGTGTCAATGATGGCCTTCTTGACATCAGTAAGGTCGCTAGTCTTACCCATGATGGGGGTTTTGAGTAATGAACCAGGCAGGGAGTTTTTAAAAGCCTCAGGAATCTTTTGCATGTGTTTAGAGTTAATTAGTTGATTCAGAAGATTAGGGTAATAGGTCGTTTAGAGAACCTTTTCTTGATATGCTAATTTTTTGAGACAGGTTTTTTGGGTTATCAGGAGTTGTATGCCAAAATCATCAGTATTAAAACAATAAAAGACCTGACAAATTTCATTTGGTGTGTAATGAATCTAAAACATATGAAAGTTTAATTGTAATCATTACATTATGTAAAATAATGAAATTTAGCACTATATGCTAATTTTTTGAGAAGGACCTGTATATACCCCATCTGAAAATTGCACCTTTACACCAAATTCATACGTCGGTATATCATGTACAAGTACAAACTGTGATGCATGGTCCGCCATGGGTCTCCTGATCCTAACGTCCGGTCAGCAGACGTACAGCCACTCTTGGTAAAAGCTGGTGGTCTTTTTCCTTAAGTGACTTCGCCATTGGTTTCGCTGTCAACCACAACCAACGTCTTTACACTACGATTGTTGATAGAGCGGACGGCTTCGAAACTAAAGGTGCTGTCACACTAGGCGAGATCGCTAGTGATATCGCTTAAGCGACAGCGATTTTATGACGCAGCAGCGACATCGTCAGCGATGTCGCTGTGTGTGACATGTAGCAGTGATGTGGCCCCTGCTGCGATGTCGCTGATCGTGCACGAACGTTCTGGACCGTTTTTTGATCCTTGGCGTCCCGCTGGGGAGCCTGAATCGCTGATTTTGACTCCCTTTATGAACAACGAGCGACCTCGTTGGCGACTCATGTCAGCGGCGCAGGCGGGACTAGGTTTTAACGTCCCTCAGCTCCAATTGGTGGCCACAACATCTAGTCCTTTGTGCATTGTTGCGAGGATACTATTGTGTGTGGGGTTTTGCGATCCTGTCAGAGTCGCTACAGCGCTTCATCTTTGCCATTTATACAAGACGTTTTTGGGGTCCTGAAAAAATGAATCCAGGGCAAACGCAATAGCGGCACAGACTGGATCGCAGTAGCTGCAAAGCAGAAGGCTAGCAGGACGCAGTATGGAACGATGCTGGAAATTCGTATGAACCACTTGCGTCGTCTTTTATGACGCGGTTGTCCAATCACTAAGCGAGAGCTGTGACATATGACATACAGTGACCACCAATCTGTGCTGAGGGGCGTGGAAAAGGTTGCGCTCAATCACGCCTATCGAGGTCGGGATCTTTAACAATACATGCTGTGTGACAGGTCCCAACGACCGCCGAGGTCGTTATACAGATCGCTGATCGCTGATGTGTCGTTTATAAGATCTTCCTGTTTGGAAGCTACCAGCGACCATATAGCGATCACACCAACGATCTCGGCAGGTCGTGTTGTTGTCGTGATCGCTGGTGCGATCGCTTAGTGTGACAGTACCTTGAGCCCTCCGAAGGATGAACATGCTACTTCTTTCAACCACTTTGAGGTTTCTGAACAATGAAGCAGTTAAAAAAGAGACATAAGATAGGAAATGTGCACAGCAATGCCGCTTTTTTGACATTGCTGCGCACTATGTTTATTTTTGGCAGTGAATTTTCTGATGGATTCCAGGTGAAATCCTAAAACAGACACATACCCCAATGCTTCAGGAAAAAAACGCTCCAAAACTGGTTGAAAAACTCTTCAAATTTTCTTCAGAAAACCAAAAAACTTCCGAAAGGCTATGTGTAGTATGTGCACACGGAGTCATTTTGCAGAGATTTCGGAGCAGAAACTCAACGTTTTTGAGAAGTTTTAACATTTGGAGGAAGATTTGGAAAGTTTCCGCTCCAAAAACTCTTCGAATAACTCCGTATACACATAGCCCAAGAGTTTTCTGAAGTTGTTTTCATTAGAAATTCCAATATAGAAAAAAAATCAGATGGCAGTCGCCAATAAAATTCACTGTTTATTCCAGCGGTTAAAACATTGACGTCGGGAGGATGGGAGCGGGAGTGGGAGAGACAACGGCCATTTCGCGCTGAAGTTGCGCTTCTACGGGTCACACAGGTGAGTGGAACTGACATCACAACTTAAAGGAGGTATGACAGCCAAACCACTCCCCCAACGCATAACATACATGCAGCAACAACAAATAACAAATGAAAAAACTGCGTATTTACACATAAAGAGAAACCTCATGATAGAGCCGGCTTTCATAGGAAAATGGACATATCAATTCTCTCATTGAGACCAGAGGATTCCTGCGCCCATGTGCACATAATCCATCTGGTCTCTCTTCTTAGTAGGAGCTTATGCAAATCCCCTCCTTGGGGTGGTAACGGCACTTTCCAACCCAGAAAAGGACAGAACACCTGGGTCTCCCCCATGTACCTCTCTGACATGCCTGATTAGCCCTGGGACCCCCTTCCCTGTACTAACGGAACTGTAGTGCTCTCTAAACCTTACGTAAAGAGGCCGTATGGTTTTTCCGATATAGAAAGATTTGAAGGGGCAAAACACCACGTATACCACATGGGTTGTTTTACATGTGATAAAATCATTAACAGTATGAGATATTGCTCCAGTCTGTAGCGTGCGACTCACTACATGAAAGCTACAGAAAGGACACTGGCCACACTTGTGGGATATGAGGTTTTAACCAATTATCCCGTTCCCTAGCCATTAGTGTTGAGCGATACGATAATGCAAATATCGGCTATCGGCCGATATTAGCTCTATCGGCCTTTCGATAATTCGTTTCGATATTTTCGTCTTATCGAATACCGGAATCGGAAGTTCCCATAATTCTTTGCGAGGCAATGTGATTTTATTCAGCCAATAAGGAATCCTAAGAAGTGTGGGCACATCCTGTACTGCTGCGGTCATGTTAACTAATGGCATGGCTGTGATTGGATGCTGAAATGATGTCAGAATGCACTATAAAAGGCGCCGCCGCCATTTTAGCGTCACTGTGCTGTGAATTCAGTAAGGGACAGAACGCTGCTGTGCTGACTCTGAGGGACAGTTAGAGATTGCGGTTTAGTGTACTGTGCTGTAGGCAGGCTAGCACCAACCGCTGTGTAAAGCTTCCTTTTGCCTGCAGTGTTGTTTTAACAGCTCTGCAAGGTGTGTGTGAGTGCAGGTGACGCTGCAGTTTGCTCTGCATGCAACGCTGTCTGTAGGCATCTGCACCTGTCACTCACAGACTCTTTTTTTTCCTTCAGTGTAATTCTTGCTGCTCCATGCAATTTAACTATTAGTGTGACGCGCTTCCATCCGTATCCAATACATTGGTTGCAAACACTATAGAAGTAGACAAAGGAGTAGCCTTTCACAGATTGTGATTTGTGAACAGTTGTGTTTCAGTGTTCACTTCAGTCTCTGCGTAATAACCACACTTAGGCCTTATAACTTTTCTGACTTTCTTTATCAATCTACCAAGATGAAGAAGTCAGTGAGTAAGGCACGTGGTCGTGGCCGTGGAGTTTCAGCAGGGAGAGGATGTGGGGATTCTGTGTCTGCTGCCGCCCTCAGTGACACAGCATCCACCATTTATCCCCGTGAGCGTTCCTTTATGCGCACTTTGGTAGGAGCTCGGCGTGCCCCCCTGCTGCGGGAAGAACAAATTGAAGCCGTTGTTGGTTGGATGGCAGCCAATGCATCGACTTCAATTCCTTCCACCTCCTCTCAGGAACACAACACTGTTGAGCAACCATCTGTCTGTTCACCGCCTGTCAAATTGCCAAGGCAGTCAGAGAGTTCTGTACAGGAGCCAGCTGAGTCTCTGCTTCTGTTCTCAGAATCTGTTGACTCGCAAACACGGGCACAGGCAAGCAGCATTCTGCAATTTGAAGAAGAGGGAGTATGCAGTGATGCGCAACAGCTGTGTCTCTCTCAATCTGAAGAGGCGGGTGAGCCAGTGCCGATGGACAGCACACCGCAGAACGCATCTTATGATGATGATGAGACTCAGGTGCCAGGTTTTGTGGAGCATGGTGCTGCCCAGACCATCCAACAGCAGCAGGTGTTGGAAGAGGGTAGTGGAGATGATGAAGTCCGAGACCCAACATGGCGTGAGCAACAGCAAGGTGGTGGGAGCAGCTCTGAGGAAGAGATTGTCCCAACGGTACAAAGAGGAGGGAGAGGTAGGCTGCAGACTCGCTTGCCTGTAGCCTCCAGTTTGGCACCTGTTGGGAGCAGTTCTCTTAGAAATGTCAAAATTGGCGCTCCCATTACTTGCACTGCGTGGTCCTTTTTTGACAGACTTGTAGATAATATTTGCTATGTTCAATGCAAGCTGTGTAAGCAAAAAGTTAAAAGAGGTAAAAATATCAGGAACCTGAATACCACAAATATGTGGACACATGTACGGACAAAGCACATAGCTGAGTTCCAAAGACACACTGGAGATGTAGGCCAACCTACAGCAGCACCTACATCTTTACGTCATGTTCGAGCCTCTACCTCCAGCTCTCACACACCTGTTTTGGCTTCCTCACAGGATCTCCATGGAAGAACCTCGGTCACTGTTGTCCATAGAGAAACTGTTATTCCACCCACTGCAGCAAGTTCACAGTCATCGTCACACTCCCAGTACAAAAAACAGCCATCGGTAACACAGGCATGGGATAAAAGACGGCCATACTCGGCAAACCATCCACGAGCACAGGCTCTGAATGCTGGCATTGCAAAACTCCTGTCCCTTGAAATGCTGTCATTCAGGCTGGTGGAGACTGACAGTTTCAGGAACTTTATGGCATTGGCAGTCCCACAATATAATGTGCCAAGCCGATTTTATTTCAGCAGGCAAGCTGTCCCTGCTCTGCAAAAACATGTCGAGGGAAACATTAAACATGCGCTACTAAACGCTGTCAATAGCAGGGTCCACCTGACCACCGATGCGTGGACCAGTACCCATGGCCAGGGACGATACCTTTCCCTCACTGCCCATTGGGTCAATGTTGTGGAGCCGGGTACAGATCTTGCCAGTGGCGCTGTACGTGTTCTGCCAACTCCAAGGATTGCAGGAATCCAGTCTGTGCACATTGATTCCTCCTCCTACTCCAGTTCCTCAGAATCATCGCTGCACGAGCCGTCACGGTATACCTCCACATGGACCCGTGAACGCTTACCTGTTGCGACCGATATGAGCACAGCCGTGGCCAAACGTCAACAGGCCGTCCTGAAATTAATTCCCATGGGGAATCGAAGCCACACAGCGCAGGAGCTCTGGGATGCCATCAAGCAGGAGAGCGACGTGTGGTTTTTGTCAGCTAATCTCCAGCCAGGCTTGGTAGTGTGTGACAATGGCCGAAATCTGGTGGCAGCTCTGGGCCTTGGCAACCTCACTCACATACCATGTCTGGCACATGTGCTCAACTTGGTCGTGCAGAGGTTTTTGAGGGACTATCCGGATCTTGATGCACTGCTGCACAAGGTCCGCCTAGAGTGCGCTCACTTGCGACGTTCCAGCATGGCCAGATCGCGCATTGCAGCTCTGCAAGTCAGATTTCGCCTTCCTGAACATCGCATCATATGTGACGTACCCACCAGGTGGAATTCCACGTTACATATGTTGGAGCGGTTGTGTGAGCAGCAGCCAGCAGTAATGGAGTATCAGCTGCAACAGGCGCAATCAACTCGCAATTTGCGCCGTTCACACTTCACCACTACTGAGTGGGCCTCTATGAAGGACATCTGCGACGTTTTGCGTGCGTTTGATGTCTCAACGCGGATGGCGAGTGCAGATGATGCACTAGTCAGCATGACTGTCCCCCTTATCTGCCTGCTTCAGAAATCACTGAAAGCACTAAAGAAGAGGTTTTGAAACAGGTGGAGGATGAGGAGTCACAAATTCAATTACCTTCAGGACAGTCAGCGCAACGTGGTTCCTCACAAAGGGCTGGGCAGGGCTCACTTTGTGAGGAGGATGAGGAGGAGGAGGAGTCAATGGAGGAGGAAGAAATCCTACAGAGGAAGGTACACAACGCTGTAGTCAGTATGTAGAGCGAGGGTGGGGTGATGCAGAGGAGACAGAGATGACGCCTCTTCCAGAGGACAGCCTTTGTTGGCCAGTTGGGAGTCTGCAGCACATGGTTGATTTCATGCTTCAGTGCCTAAGAAACGACCGCCGCATCGCCCACATTCTCAGCACGTCAGATTATTGGGTGTACACCCTCCTAGACCCTCGCTACCGGGACAACTTACAAACCCTCATCACACCGGTGAACCGGGACCGTAAAATGTAGGAGTACCAAGACACACTGGTGCAATCCATACTGTTGTACATTCCAGCCGAGAGAGATGCTGCTGCTGCTGCTACTGCTTTACAAAGCAGCTCTGTGCGTCGAGGCAGTGTAGACACCTCTACAACAAGAGGGAGCAGAAGCAGCGCCTCTGCACAGGGCAAGAACTGTATGTTACAAATGTGGCAAAGTTTTGTGACAGCGCCAGCAAGGTCTACACCATCCGAGACGGCTCCAGTCACCAGGAAGAAACGTTTCCGTAAGATGGTGACAGACTACTTGGCTTTCCCTCTAAGTGTACTCCCAGATGCCTCTTCCCCTTTCAAATTTTGGGTCTCTAAGTTGGATACATGGCCAGAGCTTAGCCAGTATGCATTGGAGGTGCTGGCTTGCCCTGCTGCCAGTGTATTATCTGAGCGTGTCTTTAGTGCTGCAGGTGGTGTAGTAACAGACCGTCGCATGCGACTATCCTCAGAGAATGTAGACCGGCTTACTTTTCTGAAAATGAACAAGGCATGGATCTCACCTGAATTTGCCTGTCCGTTTTCAGATTAAATAACTGTTTGGCAACGTTTTCCATGTCTCCGGTTATGTTCATCTTTCTACCACCTGAACTCTACTCCCTGGGCTACAACACCGCCATTTGTTGCTCGTAAGTAATTGGCAGGGGTACTGACTCCTGGCCAGCCTGGTTACAGCACGACAGCTGTTTCCTGGCAGTGTGAACGTCAATTATCCTCCAATAAGTTGTGCTGTCGTGTTGCATTCGGGTTAGCCGACTCTATGGTGCCTGCAGTTTAGGTGATTCCTATGTGTGCTGTGGGATATGTCAATAAAGGCGGTTTCCATTGTGACAATAGGATAAGCACCCACTGTAGGACTGTGTGATTCTGTAACTGCGGACGGCTTGCGTCCTGTCAACTTACATTTTCATGGGTGCGTTCTTCTACCCGTCCGGGGTCCAGTACCGTCAAGTGGTTCTCCCCAGTGCCTTTGGACTAGGTGCCTCCATCTCCGTATCCGAGTTCCAGCAACGTCTGCTGGTCCTTGGTAGTGCTTTGGAGCACAGGTACCTCCTGCTTAGTAACCGTGTCACAGTAACGTCAGCTGGTACTCGGTTGTGACATTGCCTCTTTTCCTTCTGCTACCCGTCCGGGTCCAGTACCGTCAAGTGGTTCTCCCCAGTGCCTTTGGCCTAGGTGCCTCCATCTCCGTATCCGAGTTCCAGCAACGTCTGCTGGTCCTTGGTAGTGCTTTGGAGCACAGGTACCTCCTGCTTAGTAACCGTGTCACAGTAACGTCAGCTGGTACTCGGTTGTGACATTGCCTCTTTTCCTTCTGCTACCCGTCCGGGGTCCAGTACCGTCAAGTGGTTCTCCCCAGTGCCTTTGGCCTAGGTGCCTCCATCTCCGTATCCGAGTTCCAGCAACGTCTGCTGGTCCTTGGTAGTGCTTTGGAGCACAGGTACCTCCTGCTTAGTAACCGTGTCACAGTAACGTCAGCTGGTACTCGGTTGTGACATTGCCTCTTTTCCTTCTGCTACCCGTCCGGGGTCCAGCACAGTCAGCTGGTCCTTGTTACTTCCATTGTCTCTTGCTCCATCTGATACCCGTCAGGGTTCCAGTAACGTCAGCTGTTTCTCGGAAATTAGACGACATTAAAGACCACCCAGAAGAAGATGACGACAACAAGGACGACGAGCATGAAGCCAACCAGCCTGAACACCATCACAAAGAAAAAATAAAAGATTACCAAGAAGAAGATCACCAACAGGACAAAGAAGGTTAAGACAAACTACAAGATACAGAACAAGAGACAGAAGAACAATAAGCAGAAGATCAAAAAGCAGAAGAACATGAAGTATAAGACCAAAATGAAGAGCAAAATATATGCTCTAAATTCTAAGCAGAAGAAGACTAAGCAGTGTATGGGGGTGAGTCCGTTCCTCCTCGTGGTGCCCCTGGAAAATGCCTGCTGCTGCTGCAGGCTAAACTGAACACGGACAAATACTGTTGTAATTTAAATCTTTTGTGACAGCAAGAACGGAAGGATGAACAATTCATACTTTTACAGATTACAAGTACAGGATTCTCTGTCACAAATAAGAATATGATGAAGAAGATGAAGAGGAAGAAGTTGAAGAATTTGAATATGAAGAAGATTAATTAGTTTAATAATAACAATATGAGTAATGTAAACAAAAACATGAATAGCAAGAAGTTTAAGAAGAAGATTAAGAAGGTGAAGATGAAGAATAATTTGATGAGAAAGATGATGCTGCTGCTGAAGATTATGAAGGAGAAAGTGTGGCACTGGCAAAAGTTAAAAAGGTGAAGAGCATGGAAGTTGTGAAACATACATATTTGCCAAAATAGAAAAAAGGTTAACAACATTGTCAAGTTCTTCGTCAATCCGAACATCTTTAAAAAAATATATATTAATGTTGTTCCATTTGATTGGGTTAAACATCTATGCCTTTAATGTCTCCTCAACCTCCCCCAATACATTCTACATTAGTCTTTGTTGTTTTCCTTCATGTACAATTAACCAACAAGACAAGAATGTTTTTTTTTAATTTCGATATTTTGTTCCCATAGACTTACATGGGACTTCCGGTATCGAAATCGGATATCGACGATATTTAGTGCTATCGGCGATACAATTTCGATACGATATTTTTAGATATCGAGCAATATCGCTCAACACTACTAGCCATCTGTTTCTTCACCACAATGTCACCCAAAGTGTTGCTGCAACGATTTGAGATGATTGGGCCCCTTGATACTACATCTGCAATGTCTCCATCATGTTCCAGAATGTGCCAATAGGTCCAAATTTAAAAATAAAGACAATTCTTTTGTCCTGTCCATAATACCTTCCATGTAAAACAACCTATGTGGCATACGTGGTGTTTTGCCCCTGCAAATCTTTCTATATCGGAAAAACCATACGGCCTCTTTACATAAGGTTTAAAGAGCACTACAATTCCATTAGTACAGGTAAGGGGGTGCTACGGCTAATCAGGCATATCAGAGAGGTACATGGGGAGACCCAAGCGTTCTGTCCTTTGCTGGGCTGGAAAGGTTGTCGTTACCACCCTAAGGAGGGGTTTTGTATAAGCTCGTATTAGAAAGAGAGGCCAGATGGATTATGCGCACGCACGTTTTTTAATTTGTTATTTGTTGTTGCTGCATGTATGTTATGCGTTGGGGGAGTGCTTTGGCTGTCATCCCTCCTTTAAGTTGTGATGTCAGTTCCACTCACCTGTGTGACCCGTAGAAGCGCAACTTGAGGGCGAAACAGCCGTCGTCTCTCCCACTCCCGCTCCCATCCTCCCGACGTCAATGTTTTAATTGTTGGAATAAACAGTGAATTTTATTGATGAGTGCCTTTCGATTTTTTTCTATATTGGAATTTATTGTGGCTTGTTTCTTGGAGAGGCACCCGGACTAAAAAGCTGGAGCAAAAGCCGTTTAACATATATAAGTGGCTTGATTGACTGGCACCTGTGTTGAGGTTTGGATTCCTCGCTATGCGAACTACTGTTTTTCTGAAGTGCTTTTGAGTTTTCATTAGAAAATTCATAGTTTTTGACAGCCTCCAAACAAGCTTTGTGTGCACATAACTTCAAACCCGGCTTTACACCAACTAACCGCTGATTTAAACAACTGCTGATCAGCTACATATGTGACAATCGGTGATTGTTTAATAGCTTGTTTAGACAATCACTCCGAACTTCAGTAATATTTCATTTTATGTGTATAGACTGTCATTTTTCTCGGCAGCACATGTGCTGTTTACACAGAACGATGTGCTTCCGAGCACAATGATTTTTTTTAAACCAGCTAAAAGATCATTTCAAACGATGAATGAGCGTTTTGCTCGTTCGTCAGGTGATTGGCAGCCTGTTTACACTGCATGATTATTTATAAAAGAGTGTTCTTAGAAATTTCCCAAAATCAAAATATGGTTGACCCTGACAATTTATATGGCCTCGGCTAACAATCTATTATGTACAGTTGCCACTTGACTTTCTCTTGGTGCCAGTTCTTGAAATCCAATATGCCAAACACTTTGTTGCTAAGGACTGGAAGTAACCTTCTCCCTTACACTCAAATTAATGATAAACATGCATGCTCAGCCGAGCGTGCATGTTTATGGAGGAGCTGGAATTACTTACGGCCGAATGCATATGCAATTATCTATCGTGTATGGACAGCTTTGGACTGTTTCGCTTGGAGGGGTATTAAAAAAATTCTCTGGCACAATAGAAATTTCGTAACTTGAGCTTGGATGAAAAACAGCACGTCTGCTGTAATGTGCTACAATACACTCACACCATGTTTTATTCTATAGGAAAAGTCAGGCAGCTAGAGCTCCAACTGATCCTGTGGATGGTCCAGTTTTCATTGTGTCTACCAAGAAATGTATGAGAGGGGTGCCGAAAAGAAACATGAGCCGTCTTCTGGAGGGTGGAGAGGGTTCGCGGAACCCTCTTGAGTCAGTATGCCAGCCAACTTCGTTGGGGAAGGTTGCGGTTGACTCCAATGATTTTTTTTCAATGAGTTGTTCAACATTTCACCTATTTTGTGGTGGGTGATTCACATGAACAACTTGGTAGCTATGAAGTTTTAGTTTCCTTTGGTTGTTGCGAGGGATGAATTTTGCTTCAACTCGTTTCATGTCCAATTCCTCCATTGAAATTCGCTGACAAGAACTCCATAAAGTCCCAGTAAATTCCACAAGTTCATCAACGATCCATTGGCTACCTTCCAGAATGTCTCGACGAATTTTCGGCACATTTTCCTCAGTACGAGGGGTAGGGGTCAAAGGACGTCTGGAACGAAGTTGATCATACATCACATTTCACCTTGGGAGAACCATTCAGAAACTTGGGTTTTACGCTCGGCAGCTTCCTTGTAGGCCGTTTGTAGCCTGACAACTGTTTCTGATGTTTTTTTTTCCCAAAAAGAAACAAACTTTCATAGCCGAAAGTTGTTTGTGTGAATCAGCCAAAACAAAATAGGAGAAAGATTGGACAACTTGTCAAAAAAAAATCACTGAAGCCAAAAGCAACCTTCCCCAACAACGTCAGCTGTCCTACTGACTCAAGAGGACTCCACGAATATTCACCTGTAGGCAAAAGCTCATACTCCAACGCCTCGTCCTCTAGAAGATGACTCCTGTTTCTTTTGGGTATTCCTCACACTCTACAACCATCCCGTCTCTATACAGAGTTGAAAGTGACAAATTTAAAGGAACGTAGGAGGATACAAATGATAAACCATAATAGGGTCTCACAAATAACTCCCCCAACTCCCACATATACATTCAAGAACAGCTCAGTCGAGTGTTCATGCGTTTTCAACGTGGAGAGAAGAGAAAGCCTCTGGCAGAATCTTTATCTCCAAGGAACACAAACAAATGGGGCAATAAAATTGAAGCTGCAGTCGATCATCACTACAAGTTTGCATACTTGTGCATAATTTAAAGGGATATCCAGGCCCAACATAAATGTCTGCAGTCAGTTTATGCAACTGCAGATTGCTGAATCCTGACAGTGTGCACTGTGCCCACACTTAGGATTACCCGCATTTTCAGCCCAAGAAGGTATTTCAACTGACAGTATGCAACTTGATAAGTGCCGACAAGCTTGAAAATCGAATTTTCTCAATGTTTTATTTATTTTTAAAATTTTAGCAAAACAAGAAGAAGAAAATAGGAGGTGAAAGCGAAAACATAGTAATTATATCAGTATTTTCCTCAAATTTTAACACGTGCTTGGGGGATAAAGGGTTCGATACTGGACTTACGGGAGCACTAACAACTCACACAAAATACTTGCCTTGACCTAGGCGTTGGCATCCCATTCTATAGCGAAATACATTAGCAGACAAATGGGGAAATTATAACAAATTTTATGCGCATGGTGTTGACATTTCCTACCACGGAGCTTCACCTGCAGTGCAGACTTTTAATTTTGCATTATATCAACATGTGAAGCAAAAAAAAAGCAAGAATTTGTTGCAGATTTTCCCTGTTAAGTTTATTGAGAATGAAGAAATCTGCAATCAGAAGCAAAATCCATACGTGGGTTTAATTGTTCATACTAAATATATCTAAAAAAGCATGTGAATACCTTTCCTATCTTTAGCTCCTGTGGTGATGCTTGTATAGTCTCTTCATGGTCTCTGTATTCTTACCTGCAAAGATGATATGTCGACCACTCAGTAGCATAAAGGAGGAGCACAAGAGCTTTTTTTCTGGGCTTAAAATTCCTAGGGTTGCAAAATTTCAAATTAAAAAAAGAAAATCAAAATGACATCGCTAGCACAGAGTCAGCACCACTGCACATTGTGAGGATTCTATGGTGCCACCGATTTGCACACTTCTTGCCACACTTCTGCAGTCTATCAGCAAAGGCCTGTCTCTTAGACAAGGAGCGCAGCACTTACAAGCTAGTTGCATACTTGATGTTACCGATTGGAAATAGAGGAGAATCTTTACAGTGTGCACATTGCACACTGTTACGATTTGGTAATTGGCAGACACACAGAGTGAATTTTAGAACTTGAAGTTGGGCCCGAAAAATCCCTTTAACATGTGGACACTGTTCTCGTTTCATGGGCTTGTCATTGAAATGTAATTGCATGTTGCTATATTCCATAAATGTCCTAAGGACGGATGTGTACGTGGTATTTATTGCTTATTGTTTAGATCTTTCTAATATTCCATCATTACACATCTACCGCACACTGTAATTAGCGTACAAGCACTGAGATTACGAGTCACGTGATAATCACCATAGTGCACTACTGATAAGTGCCTCTTTATAAACCAGTTTGAAGAAGTTTGATTTATCATTTGTTAGACTTCTTGTCTTTTTGGAAGATGTCTATCTTTAAAGGAGTCTCTTGGACGCTAGTGCTTTGGTGACTTCTAGGAGATACATGGACAGATACAGGTCTATCCCTGGCTGGTCTGATTCACTTCTGTCCTAGCAAAACCTTGCACCACCATGCTAACCCAATGGAGCCCCCCATTAGATCTTTACCATTGGGTCCATTCTGTTGTAAGTAGGAAACTGATTTCAGTAAATACAGTTTAGTAGACAAAAGATCACCAGAAACATTTATCGCACATCCATGGGACATCTACAGAGTTCTGAAGACATCAGAGTGCATTTGTTTGGCAGTTTTAGGATCTCACAAAGAAAAAAATGGACAGAGCAGCTCATGTGCAACCTCATCTCCAGTCACAATGTCCATGACCCCAGTCAGAATAGAGAATCGGGGGACTCTTGTTCTGGAGGTAGTTGTGGGTCCTATAGGATAGATGGAATTGTTATATACCATGGAAATGCCATAAATGTCCGTGAGTTATTAAATGCATCATTAGACACAACTCCTCTCAGACTGAAGCCATGGCGGTGGCCAGCTGATCATCATGGGTCTACTTTTCAATTTCTAAGCAAAGAAGGCCACCGGCAAAGTCAACAGTTTGCCAGAGATTTTTTTGTGGTCTTCTTTCCTTATAAGATGAAATGTAGAATTACATGGTGGCTATTCAGCTGTTACATTGCAGTTTTCTGTTCTTGCTCCTTCTTTGACATTTACATGGCTTAATAGATAATAATCGTCTAAGTTTGGTTTCACGCATTTGACGTTCATGATCTAAGTATGGACTGGGATTTATGGACTGGCCACAGTCTCCTGACCCAAACTTCACAGCTTCCTTTATGCCTATGAGGCTGTTGGGTTTGGGTCAGGAGCCCCCTGTCAGTCAGTCCATACATTGTGGTCCATACTCAGACCATATATGTTAACCCAGTCAAATGTTCTGGTGAAGGCCCACTGTCAAGATCCCGTCTGGGTTGGAGCCGATGTTACTGCAAACACTAGGGAAAGCAGAGGCAGGTAGCGTAGTCAGGTGGCAGGCCGAGGTCGGTACACAGGAAAGGCAGTGTTTGTAGCAATGGATCAGACGGATAACGTAGTCAGGTGGCAGCCGGAGGTCGGTACACAGGAAAGGCAGTGTTTGTAGCAATGGATCAGGCGGAGAGCGTAGTCAGAAGGCAGGCCGAGGTCGGTTCACAGGAGAGCAGTGTTTGTAGCAATGGATCAGGCGGAGAGCGTAGTCAGAAGGCAGGCCGAGGTCGGTTCACAGGAGAGCAGTGTTTGTAGCAATGGATCAGGCGGAGAGCGTAGTCAGAAGGCAGGCCGAGGTCGGTTCACAGGAGAGCAGTGTTTGTAGCAGCAGGAACAGCAGGAAATGCTTGACTAAAGGCTAAGAGCACAATAATCTCGCAATGACACACCCACAGGGCCAGGTTTATATAGGGCGTGTAATTGGCAATCAAAGGCCAAACGAGAGAGCACTGGGTGAAGCCGATCAGGAAGAACTGTCAATGGTATCTGGGTTCAGCAAGGAACTTTGTAGCCAGCAAAATAGCTCAGATGGTAGAGCTGCTGGCCGGTGGACAAGAGACACTGGGTTCGATTCCTGACAGTACTCCCCTCCTTCCAGGATGGCCTCTGGACATCTCAGGAGCTGGCTTATCTGGGTACCTCTGATGAAAGGCTCTTGTAAGTCCAGGAGCATGGACGTTGTCCTTTGGTTCCCATGAATTTTCCTCTGGTCTGTAACCTTCCCACTGCACCAGATACTGCAGTTTACCTCTGAATTTTCGGGAGTCCAGAATCTTATCCACAATGTATTCTTCTTCACCACGGATCCTTTCTGGTGGAGGAGGTGGCTGAATTCTTCCTGGAAACGGGTTTTCACAGAAGGGTTTGAGCAAGGATATGTGAAATACTGGATGAATCTTTAGATTGTTGGGAAGTTTTAAACGAAAAGCAACCTGGTTAATTTTTGCAGAAATTTGAAAAGGTCCAATGAATTTCTGACCCAATTTGGAGGATGGCACATGTGTCTTAAGGTTTTTAGTGGACAGCCAAACTTTGTCTCCAACCTGAAGAGCAGGGGGCACTCTCCGATGTTTATCTGCTGCTTCCTTATATACCTTCTGGGTCTTGAGTAATATCTCTGATAATTCCTTCTGGGATTCCTGTAATTTTGCAAGCCTGTCATTTACAGCAGGAATGGGAGTGTTCACTGGCAGATTAGGGATAAATACTGGATGTACTCCATAATTAGCAAAAAATGGGGTTTGAGATGTAGCGCTATGTATGGAGTTGTTGTAGGCAAACTCTGCTGTTGGTAAATAGTCCACCCAGTCATCCTGAAGATAGGAAATGAAGCAACGGAGGTATTGCTCCAAAGTCTGGTTCGTTCTCTCCGTCTGGCCATAGGACTGAGGATGGAAAGCGGTAGAAAGATTCACCGTGACTCCCAAGGCTGTACAGAAACTCTTCCAAAATTTTGACATAAACTGAACGCCTCTGTCAGACACCACGCTGTCAGGAATTCCATGTAACCTGAATACCTCTTTGATTATCAGTTCTGCAGTTTTTTCAGCAGTACCGAGGATTCCTCAATCAATGCCGCATATACTTCCAGATGCAACCTGCTCCCTTTACCAGTGAGAGGAAGAAAGTTTTTTTCATGATAAATCTCCTGACGGATGAAGCTCTTGCTTGGGCTTCACCTTATGTAGAAAAGGACTATGCCCTCCTTAATGACCTGGAAGCTTTCATCGCAGCTATGAATCAAGTTTTTGATGACCCAAACCGCTGTGCCACAGCAGAAACCAAATTACATAATTTGCGCCAAGGACATCGCTCTGTTGCGGAATATACATCGGAGTTCCGTCGCTGGGTGGCCGACACCACCTGGAATCCAGCGGCCCAGAGAAGTCAATTTCGACGAGGGTTATCAGAACCAGTGAAAGACGAGCTTGCCAGGGTTGAGACCCCTGACCAGTTGGAGGACTTTATTCAACTATGTATCCGGATTGACCAGAGACTTACTGAAAGGAGAAAGGAGAGACTGCAAGCACTTGGGAATAGCCCTGGCTTCTCATTTTCAGCATCAGACCACCAAGAAAAGACGCAAGGCGTGTCTGAACCGATGCAGATCGACGTCATCCGAAGACCACTCTCTGCACAGGAGAAGGAGAGGCGACGTGCAGAACATCTCTGCCTCTATTGTGGGGACCCTGGACACTATGCCATCAACTGTCCTAACAAAAGGACTATAGCCTTTACCAACAACAGGTCTGCCAGCAATATGGACCTTTCTCAGCAGTCGGATTCCATCTTGCAGACTATCTCATCAGTAACGCCAGAAATAGACAAAATACATACTACATCATCTCATTTTGTAATCCCCATTCAGGTTGTAATGGGCACCCAAAAAATACAATGCTCTGCCCTGTTGGATTCGGGAGCAGGAGGAAATTTTATGGACTTAAAATTTACACGTGATAATAATATTTCCAGTAGGACCAAATCCTCACCAATTGAAATGGAAACTGTGGATGGATCACCCTTGTCTTCTGGACCTGTCACGCATGAGACAATCGAACTGGAGATTTGTATCGAACCGGATCATCATGAAGCTGTCAGTTTCCACCTTATTTCATCTCCGAAATTTCCGGTTATTCTAGGGATCCCCTGGTTTTCAGTCCATAACCCTTCTATCAACTGGGCATCAAGGACCATCACCTTTCCATCTGACTACTGTAAGAATAATTGTCATAAGGAGCCCCCTGTTCTCCAACAAGTCCAAATCTCTGAGATTTCGCATGAGAAGGAAGAGAAACTACCACCTCAATATCAGCAGTTCTCTGATGTCTGCAGTAAGAAGAAAGCAGATCAATTACCTCCTCACCATCCTTACGACTGTCCCATTGAATTGCTGCCAGGAGCAACCATTCCATTTGGACGGATTTACAATCTTTCCGAACCTGAATTGAAGGTATTAAGAAAGTTCCTGGATGAAAATTTAGAGAAAGGCTTTATTCGACCTTCCACATCTCCAGCTGGGGCACCCCTGTTCTTTGTTGAAAAGAAAGACTCCACTCTGCGGCCATGTATTGACTACAGAGAGATGAATAATATCACTGTCAAGATCCCATCTGGGTTGGAGACGATGTTACTGCAAACACTAGGGAAAGCAGAGGCAGGTAGCGTAGTCAGGTGGCAGGCCGAGGTCGGTACACAGGAAAGGCAGTGTTTGTAGCAATGGATCAGACGGATAACGTAGTCAGGTGGCAGCCAGAGGTCGGTACACAGGAAAGGCAGTGTTTGTAGCAATGGATCAGGCGGAGAGCGTAGTCAGAAGGCAGGCCGAGGTCGGTTCACAGGAGAGCAGTGTTTGTAGCAATGGATCAGGCGGAGAGCGTAGTCAGAAGGCAGGCCGAGGTCGGTTCACAGGAGAGCAGTGTTTGTAGCAATGGATCAGCCGGAGAGCGTAGTCAGAAGGCAGGCCGAGGTCGGTTCACAGGAGAGCAGTGTTTGTAGCAGCAGGAACAGCAGGAAACGCTTGACTAAAGGCTAAGAGCACAATAATCTCGCAATGACACACCCACAGGGCCAGGTTTATATAGGGCGTGTAATTGGCAATCAGAGGCCAAACGAGAGAGCACTGGGTGAAGCCGATCAGGAAGAACTGTCAATGGTATCTGGGTTCAGCAAGGAACTTTGTAGCCAGCAGAATAGCTCAGATGGTAGAGCTGCCGGCCTGTGGACAAGAGACACTGGGTTCGATTCCTGACACCCACATTGCCATAGAGGAAGCCATCAATAGGTCAGTAAAATTAACCAGTTCGGCCAACTTTTATCCACTTTGTTTGAGGACCTTTACAGTGTGTCTCAGAGCAGCAAATGCCTATATCACCTGTAAGCCCTTACTTGCCGACCTATCAGCAAACGTCCAAATGTCCTCATATCTTTAGGATTTAACTTGTATGATATTATGTGACTGCTTTTGGTTTCAGCATTATATTCAGTTAATTTTTAAGAGTAACCTTATAACAATTTTCTCTTCTTGTAAGATATGCAGCAGAAAGTAGGTAGACTAACACCAGAGGCGGAACTGGCGAGAAGATGCTTACAACTGAGTGAAGAGCGTGGTTTGCCGGAGAAGTTGGGCTATGCCACCTATGAATGGAAAGCTCTCCATTTGGCTTCCTGGAACGGGAACACTCGTCTTGTTAAACAACTTCTACAACAAGGAGAAATGATTGATGACCGGTATGTGTAAATATCCACCAATGTCCTCCCCTCACACCTCAATAGCTAAGATTATTTGTGGACATAAGTCCATCTCCAGAGCTGGGTGCTCTTGTTGGGTTTTAGTATCCTTAACTGGTGTTAATTCTTTCCCACACATGGTGTCCACTAAGAGTGTTAATACTATGCACATGCTGGTGATTACTAACTAAAGGCTCTGGTAGGTGACAGGGCAACTGAAAGGAGATATCTTTGATTAATCTAGACAGGACAATAGATGTAATTTCAATGAGATGACCATTCATATATGGGGACATTTGTGTCATTGGAACTACTTCTGGTCTCTGCATTAAGACTTAACAAAACAATTATAGTATTTGTTAATCCTTATAGATGATTCATTTCCACTCACAAAGGATCCTCAGGAATTTGTTGATCTAGTTGATTTGTCAACAGACGTCTACAAATTATTGACATAACAAGTGGATTTACGTCTCCACGACATGCAGAAATATACTTGATTGTAACTGTTGACGTATATACAGTATACACTCCTTAACATTAAATAGCAACTGTAAGAAGTCATGAAATGGTGCAAATCACATGATGGATAGACATGCTACTGATGGGAAAATGGAAACAAAATCTTCAAAACCTCTCGATTTATTCAGTATCGAGTGTGAGCGCAGTATTGAGAAATTCCCGCACTTAGGGCCCCGTCTCACATAGCGAGATCGCTAGCGAGATCGCTGCTGAGTCACAAGTTTTGTGATGCAACAGCGATCTCAGCAGCGATCTCGCTATGTCTGACACGTACCAGCGATCAGGCCCCTGCTGTGAATCGCTGGTCGTGTCAGAAATGCCTGGACTTTTTTTTGATCGCTGGTCTCCCGCTGACCAGCACGCATCGCTACGTGTGGCAGGCAGGAGACCAGCGATCAGCTGGTAACCAAGGTAAACATCGGGTTTCCAGGCACCGCGCAGCGCATGGAAACCCGATGTGTACCTTGGTTACCAGCTCCTTGCACCAGCGGGCTGGTATCCAACGTACACTGCGGGTAACTAAGCGACGTTACCCGCAGTGTCGCTGTCCTGATCGCTGCCTGAGCTGCCTGTTTGGCAGCTCAGCAGCGATCATGTAGCGACACACCAGCGATCCTGACAAGTTCATATCATATCGCTATGTAAGACGGGGCCCTTACACTCCTTGGTAGCTATTAATGGTTGCCTGAGGAATATTCTGCTTGCTAAATGCACTTGGGCAAATCATCAAGATGCGCTGCTGGCAGCTCCCTTCTATTTGCAGAAAAAGACATTGCGACCATCCAACGTATTTATTTTCCTGGTATTGAATTCCTAGAATTGGAAATGCTTACTGACTGAAGTAAGTGTATAAGAATCAATTTAGCTTCTCTCCTATAGCACACTCTCAGATAACCAAACAATGGACCCTCCTCTATCAAAATGAGACAGAGCATTGGCATGAACCCACAAAGGGCATATGAGGCAAATTTGACTTGACACAACCTTGCATGACATCCTCCTCTATCACAGAGACATCTAAATGGCTGTGCTTTCAATTTTTTTTATCATATAATGGTAAAAATTATTTTTTCGAGAAGATATTGTGGTTGTCCATGGATGTGGTGTCGCGTTGCTGGTAGGAATATATACTCACACAAGTAGAGGATGCTAAAAGGTAGTACCGGTAGTTTATTGGGTTGTCGCGTTTCAGAGTTGTACCATCTTCTTCTTCAAGATAAAACAGCATGAAACACTGGCTGTGCTTTTAACTTTTTTAAAACTTTTTTTCTTATGATGGTAAAATTTATTTTTTGTCTTCTTTAGGGATGATCTCGGCTGGACTCCTCTTCACTGTGCAGCATCCAATGGTCACTTAGCTACAGCAAAGCTTCTGATCCAGAGAGGCGCTTCAGTGGATGCCCAGGATGCTTCAGGTTGTATCCCTCTCCACCATGCAGCATGGAGTGGCCATACCCACTTGTCCGAGATGCTACTAAACCGTGGGTCCAGTGCTATTTCCCCTACAATTGGAGGTCTAACAGCCTTACATTTAGCTGCAGCTAACGGCCATACACTCATTGCACAGTTATTACTGAAGCAAAGCATAGACCCATGTATTGGTGACAACAACAAGTGGAGCCCATTCCATTGGGCGACCGTGAGCAATCAGGTCCATATCATGGAAATTCTGAGCGAGCACAATATCTCCATTGAACTGATGGCTTCTGGGAATTTGACCCCTCTACATATTGCAGCTGAGACTGGAAAATTGGAGGCTCTGAACTATCTCCTGGAAAAAGGAGTTGATGTCAATGTCCAAGACTTGCTGGGCAGAACAGCTTTAGCCATCGCAGCTGGTAATGGTAGCCTAGAGGTATGTATTGCAGCATGATAAACACGCATTAAGACTATGCAAACTTATATGTACCATAGAGACAGGCCTTGTAATTACTTTGGGGCCCCAGGGGATGGAGGGGATGGGCAAGTTCATGGTGTCCTTGTCCAATTTTAGTGTTGGTGACAACCCAGGTCGTACAACATTAGCAAACAAGAGTGTGGAAAATCAATCCAAAAGTCATGGGAAGGAGACGGGCAAACAAGCATGGTGCAAATGTAGATAAGGAAGGAGAGACAGGTATTTAGTACAAGCCTTTGATCTGGCATTAAAATAGAAATGGGCTTGGATTTAGTTAACACATAGTACATAGAAGGGCAATGACTCCTAGGCTACATTCCCACAATCAGTTTTTTGTGAATTTTTTACGCTGCGTATTTTCGAAAAAATGCAAGTAACCTATTTTATTTCATGGGTGCAGAAAATATGCTACATAAAAAAACTCACCAAGAGCTCATGGTGGGAACGTAGCCTTAAAGGGAGTGTGTCATCAGTAAACAACCGTTTGTTTAATTCATATTTTCATGTAATTTTTTTTCACCATATGTTTCCAATACAAAAAAAATGCAGAAATCCTGCAATTTTCACACTGACCACTAAGCATAATATTAGACTCATACTCCTTGTTCTGTATGAATTACTTTTCAAAGTTTCATTATGAGTACAGGCAGGATTATAAAGAAAGGTAAAACCTTTAAGCACAGCTGATAACACACAAACCACTGATAACAACAGGTGATGTCACAGCTCACCTCCTCCCCTTTCTTCACAATAACCTTTGCCCAGATTAGACCATGTTCAGAAAAAACTTCTATGTAAGTCCGTGAGTCCATGTAGTTGCTGTGCAGAACACAAAATATGAGAATTAGTGACTGGTGTACATATTACCAGATTTCATTTTTTTAATAAAAAAAAATAATATGGACAGTGGAATAACTGGAATCCCATGGGCCCTGGAACAACATTTGGACCTGGGCTCCCACCTCCATGTTGATCATATTGTAAGGGCCTTTGTAGCGTTCTAGATCCTATAAAGACATACATGTAATAGTGTCCCCATCAGCGCACCTTCCTGTAATAATGCCCCCCGTCCTGGCCCACATCCTGGTAATGTCCCTCATCCTTAGCCCCTTCCTTTTATAATATCCCTTGTAATTGGCCTCTTCGAGGTATAATGACCCCCATTCTGGTATAATAACCCTATCCTTGGCCCCTTCCTTGTATAATGACCTCATCCTGATTTAATGTCCATTTTGTTTTCCAAAACATAAAAAAATAAATGATTCTTCTAACTTTCCTCCACTCCCACGGTGTTCTCTTCTGTAGCTGACTTCTGTGTGCCAGCACAGGCAACATATGACGTCACTGAGGCCCGCCTCGTGACTGGCATGCTGACATCAGCCACCAGCCTCTGATTAGCCTGCGGCATGTATTACAGTGCAGGGAGCTGGAGGGTCTCTTCTCTGCAATACACTTCATCTGAATGTGCGTCATCAGACACACATCCAGCTGAAGTAGGCGCTGGCATCGGCAGGCCCACCCGTCGCACAGGCACATTCGCACTCTCTACGGCTGCGATCGTTATGCCCCTAGAATATGGAAAATTTTACATGTTTTAGAAATATATATTTAATCTTAACAGCTGACTCATCTACAGATAGCCTGTTTCTGAGTATTAGCCCCTTATCAGTGTAGAGCAAAGCCTGGCTGGCTGAGTGCGGTATCCTCGAGGCAACACAGGGGTTGTATTGGTTCTCCTTACCCAGCCAGGACTCTGCTCTACACTCATGAGGGGCAAAGGTAGATGAGAAAATTGGCATTTATCTTTGGTCATTTTACAAGGCTCATTAAAGAGGTTGAATATTGACGTCTAGAACAGAGTTCATTCTGCAAGAAAGTTAATTAGCATCCTTTTCTCGCATGGAGCATTGCCTGTAGGTCTCCATACTACTCTGCTGGTCTCCTTAAGGAAGACCTGTACTTCACCCATTGCTGTAAAAGGAGATAAGGAACTGCCAAGTTTAACCTATTCAGTCCTTGGTTGTAATTGGTATGACCCAGGTGGACCGTTGGGGGAAGCTTAGAGATCAAATTATCGGAAGAAACTAATTGGGACTATACTTTCCTATACAGTAAAAACAAAATTTAGTTGGTGTATCCAAGAGGACACTCTTTTGGGATACAGTAGGTGCATGGGAGCCTATGGACATGTCACTGGTGTATACCAGGTAGAATTCTCAACATAGACCTTTGACGTGGCCAAAAATAAGATGTGAGCAGCGCTCTAGATAGGTGTTGATAAGAGGTGATGGGATTCAAAAGAGATTTACTTATCATTCTTGGTATTTTGTGATTTTCTTTCCATTTTTTCCTTTTTTTTGGGCAGGTTGTTCATTCACTTTTGGGTACTAAAGCTCAGTTGAACATTGTGGACAATCATGGACGCACCGCCCTACACAAAGCAGCAGCAGCAGGACATCTAGATGTAATACAGACACTCGTCCAGAACGGGGCCTCATTGAATATAAAGGACAGTCTGAGCCTCACGCCAATCCAGAGAGCGGCCATGATGGGGCACAGTCACGTATCCACCTATCTGCAAGGAGCACTCCCCACAGTCCATAACGTACTTTAATCCTGCACATCACTAATCTGGTGAAAAACTAGTTTAAAATATGAAAGTTCATCTGCAAACATCATCTTGTACAAATCCGATCCTCAACTATAACATGATTATATACTCATAATTCTGCAGGCTTCAGAGCTGAAATCTATTATCTTCTGCTTGTTCAGTGTCTGCTCAAAAATTGCTCTGGTTATTTGAGGTCTCAGAAGTCCTGTCTTTGCACCAGGAATCGTGCAGTAGTCTGTAGAACAAAGAAAAAAATAACTGTACCATCACTTTATAGGACTTCAGATAAGACGTCATTAAACAGAACTTTTAGTCATAATGATGCTAGCGTCCTTATTATTAAAATCCAGGTTTGAATGGCTGTATGATTCTTTATGACCCTTTTCTCACCTCATTAGATGAGCATTTCTTTTTAGACTAGCTGTTTATCTCAATATCAGGAATATACAGCCATTCTGCATTTTTAAAGTAAGTGCAACCACCTCATCAGGTTTATGAGATTAGTTTATTAATGTATGTCATTTGTATGTGAAATCTGGAACACTTTAATAAGCTCATCAGCTGTTTCCAGAAAGAACTAGCAGAATTATTATTACAGCTCTGGATGGTAATATACAGTAGGCTGTAACTCAGGATTATCACAAGACATGTAACAAAGTCATAAATATCCATAACTTGTTATATAGAATATTAAAATGCCCTTTACATTCATTTTAACTTTCTTATCAAGTATTTTAAGCATTTTTTTCAAATACAGAAAACTATGGAAAAAAAAGCTGGAAACAATAATAATAATAATAATAATAATCTTTATTTATATAGCGCCATCATATTCCGCAGCACTTTACAGTTTAACAGTTTCAAAACACAAGTCATAAGTAACAACGTTAACAATACAGTAATTAAAGCAAAATAAGACGGCCCTGCTCGTGAGAGCTTACAATCTACAATGAGGTGGGGGAGATACAAAATACAGGTGTGTATATACAATGGTGCATTTACAATGATGGTCCAGCCATCTTAAGGGAGTGAGGGATGGATGGAGATAGTGAATGGGCTACACACACACACACACTTACACATAGAATGACTTTGATTAGTGAATGTGATAGGCCGCTCTGAACAGATGTGTTTTGAGGGAGCGCCTGAAACCATGCAAATTGTGGATAGTCCTAATTTCTTGGGGTAGAGCATTCCAGAGGATTGGCGCAGCGCGGGAGAAGTCTTGGAGTCGGGAGTGGGAGGTACGGATTAGTGCAGAGGTTAGTCGAAAGTCGTTTGCAGAGCGCAGCAGTCGGTTAGGCCGATAGATAGAAATGAGGGAGGAGATGTAGGGGGGTGCTGCAGTGTGGAGAGCTTTGTGGGTGAGAACAAGTACTTTGAATTGGATCCTATAATGAATGGGCAGCCAGTGTAAGGACTGGCGAAGAGCGGACGCGTCCGAGTACCGATTAGCCAGATGGATAACCCTGGCTGCTGCATTAAGGATGGACTGGAGAGGGGATAGTCGAGTAATGGGGAGGCCAAGTAATAGAGCGTTACAGTAGTCCAGGCGGGAGTGGATCAATGTTACAGTGAGGGTTTTTGTTGTTTCCATGGTGAGAAAAGGGCGGATTCTAGAGATGTTCTTTAGGTGTAGGCGGCAAGAGCGGGCAAGATTGTATATGGGAGGTGAAGGAGAGATTGGTATCAAACATAACACCCAGACAGCGAGCCTGCTGCCGGGGTGTTATTATGGTGCCGCCCACTGAGAGGGAAATGTCAGATTTAGGGAGGTTAGTAGACGGCGGGAGCAGAAGGAGTTCAGTTTTGGAGAGGTTGAGTTTCAGATAGAGAGCAGACATGATGTTGGAGACTGCGGACAGACAGTCGGTGGCGTTCTGTAGTACAGCGGGGGTAAGGTCGGGGGATGACGTGTATAATTGTGTGTCATCAGCATAAAGATGGTACTGAAAGCCAAATCTGCTGATGGTCTGTCCAATTGGGGCGGTGTAGAGAGAGAAGAGAAGGGGGCCAAGGACTGAGCCCTGGGGTACACCGACAGTGAGAGGGAGAGGAGATGAAGTGGAGCCAGAGAACAAAACACTGAAGGAGCGGTCAGAAAGATAGGAGGAGAACCAGGAGAGAACAGTGTCCTTAATACCTAGAGAGTGGAGCCTGGACAGTAGGAGACGGTGGTCAACCGTGTCGAAAGCTGCAGAAAGGTCGAGTAGAATGAGCAGAGAGTGGTCGCCGTTACGTTTTGCTGTCAGAAGGTCATTGGTCACTTTGATGAGTGCAGTTTCAGTCGAATGTAGGGGTCGGAAGCCGGACTGTGAAGGGTCTAGGAGGGAGTGAGTGGAGAGGTAACGGGTGAGGCGGGAGTAGACTAGGCGCTCCAAAAGTTTGGAGATGAAGGGGAGATTGGAGACCGGTCTGTAGTTGTTTGTGCAGGAAGGGTCAAGAGCGGGTTTCTTTAGTAGTGGAGTAATGATGGAGTGTTTGAAGGAGGATGGGAAAATGCCAGAGGAGAGTGAGAGATTGAAGATTGTAGTTAGGTGAGTTGTGACAACAGGAGAAAGAGACTGGAGGAGATGTGAGGGGATGGGGTCGGTAGTGCATGTAGTCGGACGAGAGGAAGAGAGGAGTCTGGAGACTTCTTCTTCTGTGATGGGATCAAATGTGGAAATTGAGCCAGGGGAAATGCAGGGTGGGATGGGAGTCACAGCACTTGGTGGTTGAGAGCAGATTTCCTGACGGATAGTATCTATTTTTTCTATAAAGTGGGAGGCCAGGTCATCAGCACAAATGTCTGTGATAGGGGCTTGTGCTTTTGGCCTGAGGAGGGAGTGAAAAGTGTCAAAAAGTTTCTTGGGGTTGTTGGCTAGTGAGGAGATCAGTGTGGTGAAGTAGGTCTGTTTGGCGAGGTGAAGGGCAGCATTATAAGTTCTTAACATGAATTTAAAGTGGATGAAGTCTTCTGGTGTGCGGGTTTTTCTCCATAGGCGTTCAGCACTCCTAGAGCATCGCTGGAGAAGGTGAGTTTGCGATGTGAGCCAGGGCTGTTTTACTGTGTGTTTGGAAGTTCTGAGGGTGAGCGGTGCTACTTGGTCAAGGGTGCTTCTAAGAGTGTCATTGTAGTGCTGAACAGCCAGATTAGGACAAGAAAAAGAGGAGATTGGGGACAGTGAAGAGTGTAGGGAGTCTGAAAGTGTCTGAGGGTTAATGGCTTGCAGATTTCTGAATGTGCGGTAGGTAGGAGTTCGCTGGGGTGGTGGAGGATTTGTGAGCGTGAAGGAGAGAATGTTGTGGTCAGAGAGTGGAAGCGGTGAGTTATTTAGGTGGGAAATTGAACAGAGGCGGACAAAGACCAGGTCAAGGGTGTTGCCATCCTTGTGTGTCTCAGAGGTTGAAAGCTGTGAGAGGCCTAGAGAAGTGGTTAGTGATAGAAGCTGAGATGCAGATGTGGAAGTAGGACTGTTAATGGGGATGTTGAAGTCTCCAAGGATAAGGGTTGGTAGTTCTGAGGACATGAAGTGCGGCAGCCAGGCTGAGAAGTGGTCAAGGAACTGGGTGGATGAGCCTGGGGGCCGATATATGACCGCTATTCTGAGGGAGAGGGGATGGAAGAGCCTGATGGTGTGGACCTCAAAAGAAGGGAATGAGAGTGATGGAATTGGGGGGATGACCTGGAAAGTGCATTGTGGGGACAGGAGTATGCCAACTCCACCACCATGTCTGTTTGTGGGTCTCGGGGAATGGGAGAACTGTAAGCCACCATAGGAAATGGCAGCAGGGGAGACCGTGTCAGAATCCTGAATCCAGGTTTCAGTGAGGGCCAACAGATGAAGAGAGTTGTTCAGAAAGTAGTTGTGCAGGAAAGATAGTTTATTGCATGCAGACCTTGGATTCCAGAGAGCACAGTTGAAAGAAGGAGATGAGGGAGTGCAAGTAATATTAACAAGATTATTATGGTTTCGAAATGAGGTAGGGTAGGGATTGAGGTTGGGGGATGGACCAGGGTTGGGGGAGATGTCCCCTGAAATCAGTAGGAGTAGGAAGATAAAGAGCAGGTAGTTGTTGGATTTATAAATAGGTTTTTTCTGAGATATGTTTGGGCAAGATGGGCTGAGTTTTCTTAGGAAGGTGAGGAGTGCATGGGAACTGTACATGGGAGAGGGAAGTATGGAGGGGCTGATGTATATGAGTCGTGATGGAGGGGGGATGGGGCAGTGAATGTGGATGGCAAGGGAACACAGGAGGATAGAGATAGAGAACATAATTTAAAAGAAAGCAAAGTGTGGGTTACCTGATTCCTGCCCTGATTAACTGCCATGGATAACTGCCTTTTACTCGATGCTTGTCTTTCGTGATGCTTTGCTTTCTGTGATGCGTGCGCCCCCTTACTGCGTGCGCCCCTTAGACTACTCCTAAATATATAGTCCACACTACAGGGTCAGGAAAGTGGGATTGTGGGGGCTGTTTTGGGATAATTTGCCAGCTGGGGCCAGCACACCAGGGGGTGGTTAGATCATCAAAGGCTACCAAAAGCCATATCTAGAGCATGCTGTGTTAAAAATCTAAAGTAAAAAAATGCTTAAATGCAGAAATGCATAAAAAAAACCACAAAATGCAGCAGTCGTGCGAATGATGTAGGTGACATCATCGCTGCAGGAGAAGGGAGGAACACGAATGCGGCAGCCCTGGTGTGGTGGAGTATTAGGGGGTTAAGTAATAATTATATTAGAATTTTAACTCACACACCTTGGATGTCTGGCAGCCATCTATCCTCACTCTTCTAAGGCAAAAAACGCGTCAAAAACGCATGAATAAAGCATCCTAGTATTTAGAATAAATTCCGCAATTTTTGTGCACATGGTGCGTTTTTTCCCGCAAAAAAAACGCATCACGGAAAAAGAAGCAACATGTTCACTAATTTCGCGTAATTCTAGCGTTTTTCCCGCTATATTATTGACCTAGAAAGTTCAGGGAAAAATCGCGGTAAAAACGCACAAAATCCATGCAAAAACGCACCAAAAACGCGTAAAAACGTGCATTTTTACCACAAAAAAAGTCCGGTTTTGCTCAGGAATATTCTGCAAACATTCCTGAACGTGTGCACTTAGCCTAAAACATGCATGCTCGGCTGGGCATGCATGTGTTTTCAGCCATTGTCAGACAACACCGGCGCTGGCTTATCTCCCAGGAGAACAAAAGGATTGGTGTTGTTTTAAACATCTTTGATTCTTCTCGGGAGACCCCTATATACATTACATGGTCACCCAGTCCCACCAAAATTTTAGCAGGTTCATCCAATTTTTTGATAATATGTTTGAGGGCCTATAATAACATTTGCGTTATGTTACGCAGCCTTTTAATATACGTGGTCATTTTCCTTGGTCATTCACATGGTGTTTTTTGAGGCCTCCAGAAGTGACACGTTTTTCAAGTATAAACCACTTCCTTTTTGGAGGAGGTTTGTGTTTTTGGAAGCGTTTTTTTTTTTTTTAACTGAAATGTTTTTTTACAGCCTTTTAATTGGGCAGCGCCTAGTTTGGAGTAGATTCCATCAGGATCCGCTTCAAAGAAAGCAAGGTGCAACTTTTTATTTTTCATCATTTTTCAAAACCTCTTCGGGAATAAAAACCAACTCAAGAAACTTTCTCACATGAACCACGCAAGAAACATCTCATTAGAAATGATTAGGAAGAGTTTCTCTAAGTGTTTTTGAAGCAGCACATTAAAGGAGAATTTGGCAGAGGATCTGCTCCTAAAATCTCAAGAAACTCTTTGGCTATGTACACACGGAATCTTTTAGATGCTGGCATAGTTGACGAGTTTTCCCAAGTGAAGTCGCTTCGGGAAGATGCCGAGTGTTATTTTGCTGAAGTTGGTACATCGGCAGTATCACCATCGTTTTTAGACTAAGTTCCCATGATGAGTTTTTGTTGAGTTTTTTACACTTACTTATTTTCAAAAAAATACAAGTAACCTATAATGGGTGCAAAAATAGTCAAAAACTCACCAAAAGCTCATGGTGGGAACGTCGCCTTACTCTATGTTGTGAAGTATAGAGAGCAGGCGGTTTCCAAAGGATGAACAACAGGTCACACTTCTTTCAGGGTTTCCAATCCTGTAACACAAGATGGAACACGTTCACAGCAATGTTGATTTGACGGCGCTACTGCAGCACTTGTTAAGGGTAATTTGCCTGAAAAAAAAAACATTGCGAGCATGTAGCCTTTTGGAGTCTTTATGCTGAGTTTTTGGAGCAAAAACTAAGCAGAAACTCCAAGTTTTGGAGGAGGATTTGGGAGAGTTTTCGCTCGGTTTCCATAAACTCAGTGTGAACATAGCCTAACTGTATGACAGCCTTTAATACCCATCCATTGCATCACTATAATACATTTCATTCACAGCCCGCTGTGTCTCCTCTTGTCTAGCGGAGTTTGATACTTTTGACAGTTGTCATATATGTTCTTATTTTTTTAAGCGTTGTCTCTGTGAATGATGACTCGTTCTCTGCAATAAAAAAAAGCCAATGAATCTCTGTATGAAAGGAATCAGTCTGTGTCACTTACTGCTATAATTGACTAGATTGTTGTTTTCAAGGATTACAATTAAACTATAAAGGGACTAATTAAAATGCATGAAAGTCACGGTGTACTTGCAATGTCCATGTGCATTCCTCCTGCCTTTCCCATAACAATCCGGCAACCATGGTTCCCATGTGGGAATAGCGAGTTCTCTCACTTTCCGGGAAATGGGAATGACTCAGGGTCTGAAGGATTTTACAGGAACATGTCGGAGTCACAAAGAAGTCTCCTGACCCCTGCTGGGCACTCTTCATTACCGAAATGTGTGTCCTATCTGTCATGAAGCAATTTTTCTTTTTTATTCTCCACATTTGGGAAACTCGGATCAAACTCTGAAGTCTGATCAGAGAATGATTAGACTAAATTGGGGTCTAAGGGGTAAGGTTTTTCCTTGTGGACAGTGACATACTAGCTCTGGCATGTCAATGTAAGGAGGCTTATTCACCGTGCAATGCTCCTCTGGGAAATTTTAATATGCAAATTGCCTCTTCAGAAAAAAAGAGGACTTGAACTCTATAGCGCCACCTGTTACTTCCAACAGGTGATGCTATAGAGTTCAAGTCCTCTTTTTTTCTGAAGAGGCAATTTGCATATTAGACTAAATTGGACATATTTTATCAAATGAGAGAAAAACGGTTGTGAGACCCTAACACTTTTGGACTTCCTCCTTTTGACCGCTGCCGGACCACCACTGAGCCCCATCTGCCTATCCTCACATTTTGCACCCTTATTGACTTCACTCAGCTGGTTGTCAATAGGGAGTACAGAGATTGGAGTCAAACTCATAGACACCAACAACATAAGTGGAACCATATCGGAGGGGGCCTATAGCAGTTTTGCATTTGACGTCTAAGAGCTAAATTTTATGTTTCTCCTTATTTGTGACTAATCTGTACCATTCAAATCAAGAGGTGCCAATTTACTCATTTCTAACAATTATTTCAGATTCTGATGTCAGTACATCACACAGTAAGGCTGGGTTCATATGCACGTAGTTCATAGTGTCACGAGTGTGTCACGTCCTCCTGGGAGATCTGGGGTTAGGCAATCTTCATGTACTGTGAATCGCAGGTCTTCCATTTAGCCTGTGTGTTTTGTTGCTCATATTAAATGGACTTCGTCCCCTTTGGCGCTGAAGAGGTTAACGCCTCTTTCTATGCTGGTTAGAGATCTCATGATAACACAATAGCACCAACCATCACTTATATGTATATCTATTGCACATCAAATAAGTCACAGCAGAAATACTACTGTGTATATGTATACATATGGATGTAAGGACAGTGTAGGAAAAACTGCAATTGCAAAGCAACAAAAGAAAAGAAACTAGCAGTACAAAAATCCCATAAAATCAACTTTATTTAACATAATGTAAAACCTAAAACAAATACAGGTGCATGGTACATGAGAGAGCTGATAGACACAGTGGTGTCAGCACAGAAAAGCCATTAGGGGACAGGGGTCCATCTACCCACCCATATAAATCACAACAATAGCAATGTCATAACCACTATAATAAGCACACATCATGGGCCAAAATAGCATCCCAAACATATCCAAGACATGACATACAGTGTAGCAACTATACCTGCTAGAGTAAGGTAGAGAGGGACCACCGACCCACCCCGACGCGCGTTTCGGAGACACACTCCTTCCTCAGGGGGCCTAAAGCCTATCAGCTCTCTCATGTACCATGCACCTGTATTTGTTTTAGGTTTTACATTATGTTAAATAAAGTTGATGTGTGCTTATTATAGTGGTTATGACATTGCTATTGTTGTGATTTATATGGGTGGGTAGATGGACCCCTGTCCCCTAATGGCTTTTCTGTGCTGACACCACTGTGTCTATCAGCTCTCTCATGTACCATGCACCTGTATTTGTTTTAGGTTTTACATTATGTTAAATAAAGTTGATTTTATGGGATTTTTGTACTGCTAGTTTCTTTTCTTTTGTTGGTTAGAGATCTCACAGTCCTCCATCTCACAGATGCTCCTGACCTGCTAATTTTCTCCTTCTATGAAACCTGGCCATACCTTCTTATCCCTACCTGTGAAAGTTTAATTTGTGGTTGATGGAGTTGGTGTGCTGAAGTAGGAGTTCGTAGTTGCTGCTGGAGATTGTTGTGTGCTGTTTTTTGGTGTATGCTTTCTCCACTCTCAACCATCAAGAGTACCCCCGGGACAGGGATAGCTTGGGTCCCAGTTCCAGGGAAGGTTGAGCCCTCCCTCCCTACTGAAGACCGTCACAGCGTGACACATAGTCCACATATTATGGATTACAATGCTCATACTGACTGCAGATTTTCACATCTGAACGTACTGCCTCATGGATGGGCTTTAAGTTTAAGTCAGTACATCTGCGATCAGTCAGACTGCAGTCTGTTTGTGTACGGTTAACTGCGGCCATATAAACCCATCTGTGATGAAGGAACAGCCACCATCTTGGATATGGGGCATAATCAGCGTCGGACTGGAACACCTTGGGCCCACCAGAGAAAATCATTCTTGGGGCCCACTATGTAGCTACATAGAAATAAATACAAGACCACCAATTGTGCAGTAAAACACACTAATATCAGGGTATAATATAAGGTAGTACATGTCTTAATTATGTAGCAGGAATTGGGGTAGCCTCCCTCATAGATTATAAAGCAGCCCCCTCATAGGGGATAATGCTGCCCCCCTCATGGAGGATAATGCTGCCCCCCCTCATAGGGTATAATGCTATATATATATATATACATATATATATATATAGATAGATAGATAATAGATAGATACCATATATACTCGAGTATAAGCCGACCCCCCTAATTTTGCCACAAAAAACTGGGAAAACTTGAGTATAAGCCCAGGGTGGAAAATGAGATTATGCCCCATATGCTGCCCCATGTATTATGCCCCACAAGATGCTCCATAGATTGTGCCCCCATAGATGCTCCATAGATTATGCCCCCATAGATTATGCCCCCATAGATGCTCCATAGATTGTGCCCCCATAGATTATGCCCCTATAGATGCTCCATAGATTATGCCCCCATAAAAGCTCCATAGATTGTGCCCCCATAGATTATGCCCCTATAGATGCTCCATAGATTATGCCCCCATAAACGCTCCTTAGATTATGCCCCATAGATTATGCCCCCATAGATGCTCCTTAGATTATGCCCCCATAGAAGCTCCATAGATTGTGCCCCCATAGATTATGCCCCTATAGATGCTCCATAGATTATGCCCCCATAAATGCTCCACAGATTATGCCCCCATAGATTATGCCCCCATAAATGCTCCACAGATTATGCCCCCATAGATTATGCCCCCATAAATGCTCCACAGATTATGCCCCCATAGATTATGCCCCCATAAATGCTCCACAGATTATGCCCCCATAGATGCTGCAAAAAAAAAAAAAAAAGACATACTCACCTCTCGTCGCTGGGGGCCAGGTGCTGGTGTCCTGAGCAGGCGGGGACACCGGCGCGCTATGGGGGACAGGTGCCGGTGTCACCGTTGGCTCAGGGCCCCGGCACCTGCGATATTTACCTGTCACCGGGTCCACTGCTGAGCGCCGCTGTCTTCGGTCCTCCGGCAGTGAATGCTCAGGCAGGGGGCGCGGCGCTCACTAATGACGTCATCGCGCCCTCTGCCTGAACATCGCAGCAAGAGAGGACGCGATGACAGCGGCGCTCAGCGGTTGGAGCGGGTGACAGGTAAGTAATGATATTCACTGCTTCCCACGCCCATGTGGGCGTGGGAAGCAGTGAATATTCATTTCTCTTTGGCAGCGGGGACTGGGGCTCCTGCCTCCTGTCACCCGCTGCTGCTCCGCTGGCACGGGGCCCCCATGGCAGCTGCGTGGTGTGCCGCTATTAGCGACACGCCACCGGCTGGGGGCCCCTGGAGCAGCGGGGGCCCTAGGCAACTGGCCCCTGTATGCCAGCAGGTGCCAGGGCCCCCCAGATGCCAGGGCCCACCGGAGAATCCTCCGGTTCTCCGGTGGGCCAGTCCGACCCTGGGCATAATGCTCGCCTCATGTCTGAGCTTGGCCTGTCCCAGGTGCCATTTGGTCTAGTTCACAGAGTCACAGGCAGCTAACTGCTCCTAACACCCATGGCCTGTAGGCATATTGAAGTAAACAGGGTTTAGTGCTCCACTGCTGAATAACAAGGTCTTTTAGTATGCTAAGTAGATCAGGCCAAAACAGGACTTCAAAGCTGCAGTCAGGAGCCACGCCATCATGGGACCTGGAGATACCTGGGGGCTTCAATTAGGTTATACCTGTCAGCTAGACACAGAAAACACATCCATTGTCTCTCCCAGCCACTACGACTCCGTTCTAGGATTATGAATTATGAGCACTACTTTCGAGGTACAGACTCAAAAAATATCTGCGTGATCTTGCGGACCTCGCGCATCTGACAGTGCGACTCCCGAGTCGGTGATGGCTCGGGGACCTGAGATATAGAGATTGGGTCGCTGTGGAGGGCCAATCGGGCCATGTTTGATCTCCACGTGACAGGCAAAACAAACTGCATTCACTGGTACCTCTCGTGTCCTGATCCGATCGTCCTGGAGAAAGTTAACCCCTTTCTTAGATATTGGGAATAAATTCTGCAGGGACCTGAAGGGTGGAGATTATTAGCCCACCCTCTGACACCGAGGGGAGGGACCTAGCAGGTTTAAGAACTGTGAGCGGATGGCAGACTCTCTCTATTCTCACAGAAGAACAAGACGATGATGATCTAAGAAGGAACAGGGGACAGATCTGCCAAGGGAGCAGCGGCACATGTTTTGGGGACTGTCCGGCAACTAAGATTCTTACTTGTGGATCGCAGAGCTCCCGGCGTCCACATGCAACCTACAGCCTGGTAACGTTGACCTCTAGCTTAATACCTCTACGCCTTGTGCCATTATTGTTGTATTTTACTCTGACTGCAAATCCACTGTAATTCCGTTGTATAGCTTACTGTATATTTCTGTAATTACCTAGTACGCTCTTAAGGCAATAAAACCATAAAATTAATTTTGGGCTGATGCTTTTACTCTGATCACGAATCTTAGAATACCCAGTGAGTAACAGGACCTTCTCCCCGGCGGCCATTTGCTCTAGGTGCAGTTCCCTTACTGACCTGAGAGACAAAGGGGGCGCCGGAGAGCTATGACTGTGTAGTACGTCACATTTGTGACGTGGAAAGAAGCGGGTTTCCTTCACATTGGTGGCAGCAGTGGGATCAGAGTAATAGTGTGCGTGGGACCCCTACTCCCAGACACTAAAGACTACCAGCGGTAACTTTCACTGCTGGGGTCTTAAGGTCAGCCCAGCACTAGACGGTCAGAGTGTAAATATAATAAGTTGTGTGCAAGGTCAGGGCTGCAGCTGTGTCAGTAACCAGAGGTTCCCAAGATGGCGGAAGGCACCAGGAGTAAGGCAAAGGGGGAGGCCAATGCTATGGTCTATGAGGAGGTCGATACCGATGAAGGCGAGGGGGAGCTCAGCCAGGGCTTCCCAAGGAGCCAGACCCCCGTGCTCAGTCCCGCAGTGGACTGTCCACCCCCTGCCCGTCCCAGCCTGTCCAGAACGGAGGCCCTTTTCCAAGCGGCTATGGCACAGCTCGAGGCTGGTAATGACGCCGCCCATGACAGACTCCTGGAGGCGGCAGAGAAAGCAGCAGATCATGAGCAACTGGCGGCAGAGAAAGCAGCAGAGAGTGAGCAAGCGGCGGCAGAGAAAGCAGCGGAGCGTGAGCATACAGAACGTGTGCTGCAGGCTGCAGAACGCCGTGAAGCTGGGGAACGCCGGCACTGACTGGAGATGGCTCAGCAAGGGCCCCTGCAGGATGCTTCAGCCCCACCGGAGACCAAGGCTTCCAAGGTCCGGGCGGAGGACTTTCCCTTGCTTGAAAAGGATGGAGACCTGGATTCCTTTCTGCTGGCCTTTGAGAGAACCTGCCTCCAACACCATCTGGCCCTGGATCAGTGGGCAAGGTACCTAACCCCCCGTTTGAGGGGTAAGTCCCTGGAAGTTTTGGGGGACTTACCTGCCGGGGAGGAGCAGGACTATAACAGCATCAAGCCGGCCCTGATCCAGCACTACAACCTCACCCCGGAGTCGTACCGCAGGAAGTTACGAAGCCTGCAGCGGGGTACAAAGGACACCTGGACTGACCACATGCGGGCCCTGCAGAGAGATGCGGAGCACTGGACCTCGGGTCTAGAGCTCACCACCCGCCAGGAGGTCCAGGAACTGTTCATCACGGAGCAGTTCTTGTGGAACTGCCCAAAGGACCTCCAGCAGTTCCTCCGTGACCGGAAACCAAAGGGGGCTTCTGCTACAGCCGCCCTGGCAGACGAGTATGCCAACAACAGGGCGCCTGAGCCGAAGAAGCCTGCCAGCAGCACCTGGAGAGGGGGTAAGCCCAATCCTACCCCGGCCCCATATCCAGCCCCCAGAGTGCAAGGGGTGTACCCCCCTGCTGCCCTCTCCAGGCCAGGAACAGAACCCAGATGTTGTCATCATTGCAACCAGCCGGGACACTTTAAGGCTGCGTGTCCCCAGCGCCATAAGGCCCCATCCCTGTCCCAGAAACCGTCCACTGTTTTGTGTGTGGGAGGGGGTGGTGGGAGGTCCCTGTTGTGAATGGGTTTGAGATGAGTTCTGAGCAGAGGCTCCCTCTGGTGGTTACAAGCGGTACTAGTGAGGATTGGGAATCAGGTGTTACTGATTGGTCTTATTTAAGGGAATCATTTTCCCATCAGGGTTGCCGGTGATCAATTGTTCTGGTCTGAATCCTTCTTTCCAGTTTCCCTTGTAGCCTGCTGTGTCGTGTCTGCATCTCCTGCTATCAGATAAGACAATTTCTTATTTTGTGTTTTTGCTATATTTTTGCATTTGGTCCTGCACTTCTGTGGGGGCCTTCTGGGTCCCCTCCGGGGGCTTCTGCCCTCTCAGTTTAGTCCAGCCACTGTGTTTTGTACTTTTGCTTTTTCCAGTTTTTTCAGTGGCTGCTGTTTTTGTTACACCAGAGAACTAATTTAGGTGGTAGAGGTCGTGTGATCTCAGGTGATTTTGAAATTAGTAGAGTTGGTGTTTTTCAGGGTTTTCTGGGATTGCAGTAAGTACCCTTCCTGTCCTTTTCTATTTAGATAGTTTGGGCCCCAGCGTTTGCTCATACTATTTTCTTTCTGTGTCAGTATTTCCTCTTGTCTAACCGCCATTACATGTTTGGGGGCTTTCTATTATCTTTGGGGTTCTGCTCCGGGGCAGATAGCTTTCCTATTTCTATCTTTAGGTGTAGTTAGTTTCTCAGGCTGTGACGAGGCGTCTAGGACCATCGTAGGAACGCTCCACGGCTGCCTCTAGTTGTGGTGGTTAGTCAGGGTACTGCAATCCCATAGATTCCAACTGCTCTGGTGTATTTCTTTTTTTTACCTGCACTCCTCAGCTACCGAAACATAACAGTATCACCGGCCATAAAAATTGTATGGTACTCACAGAAGGGAAAAAATATTTTGAAGGAAGAAAAGTTGTCAGAGATATTTTTCTGTTTGTTGCATTTTTTTTTTCCTCTGTATCTCTGGGTGCTGGGGAGGATCTTTTCTCCCAATGGAGTTTGCACAGTTGTCTGGCCGTGTGGATCAGCTTGCCACTGAGGTTCAGAGTATTGCTGCATATCTTGCTGGGTTGCCTGTTGTGGAACCTAGGATCCCCATGCCAGATTTGTTTTTAGGGGATCGAGCTAAGTTTCAGAATTTCAAAAATAACTGTAAATTGTTTTTTGCCTTGGGATCTAAGTCCTCAGGAAACGCAGCGCAGCAGGTTCAAATTGTCATCTCTCTCCTGCGCGGCGATCCTCAGGATTGGGCTTTTTCCCTGACACCTGGGGATCCTGTTTTGAGTGATGTTGATGCATTTTTTCAGGCTTTGGGGTTATTGTACGATGAGCCTAATGTCACTGATCAAGCTGAAAAAGCCTTGTTGGCATTAAATCAGGGGCTTGATGACGCTGAGTTATACTGTCAGAGATTCCGTAGGTGGGCAGTCCTGACCAAATGGAATGACGACGCTTTGGCAGCTCTTTTTCGGAAGGGTCTGTCGGATAATGTAAAGGATGTTATGGTGGGATTCCCTGTCCCCTCTGGTCTCAATGATTCTATGTCATTAGCGATTCAAATTGACAGACGTTTGCGTGAGCGGAGAAGTATGCGTGGAGTGGTGTTGCCTTGTGAGCCAGCTGCTGAGCCCATGCAGTGTGATGGAGTGGTGTCTGGGGCACAGCGTCATGAGTTTCGAAAGCGCAATGGGTTATGTTTCTACTGTGGTGATGCCTCTCATGCTATTTCAGTCTGCCCTAAGCGGGGAAGACGTTTTGCACGCTCAGTTGTCTTGGGTAGTGTTCAGACTAAGTTTTTATTAACTGTCACTCTGATATGCTCTCTGTCCTCATTTTCTGCTCAGGCTTTCGTTGATTCTGGAGCAGCTATTAACCTGATGGATTATGATTTTGCTAAACGTTGTGGAT
The DNA here is from genome assembly GCA_033576555.1 of Oophaga sylvatica. Lineage (NCBI taxonomy): Eukaryota > Metazoa > Chordata > Amphibia > Anura > Dendrobatidae > Oophaga > Oophaga sylvatica. Next base: position 345,950,046 of record JARQOD010000003.1, on the reverse strand, counting down.
TTCCCTTGATACCCCTACAGAAGTCTATTCCCCTACTGGGGATCGATTCTACCCCTTTGGCTGAGAATAAACCCCAGTTTTCTACTCAGGTGATAATGAGGGTTGAACCTGATCACCAGGAGTGCTGCAAATTTTTGGTTCTATATAATCTGCATGACATTATCGTGCTGGGTTTCCCTTGGTTACAGTCTCATAATCCTGTTTTGGATTGGAAATCTGTGTCTGTAACCAGTTGGGGCTGCCAATGTGTTAATACCAACACTCCTGTTTTTTCTGCCTCCCCCCAGGCTGAGGATGTTCCTGACTTTTTGTTTGATTTTTCTGATGTGTTTAGCGAAAGTAAATCTGCATCCTTACCTCCCCATAGGAGCTATGACTGCGCTATTGAATTAGTGCCAGGTAGTAAATTCCCTAAGGGTCGCCTTTTTAACTTGTCTGTACCTGAACATGACGCTATGCGGTCTTATATCAAGGAATCATTGGAGAAGGGTCATATCAGACCATCCTCTTCACCCTTAGGTGCCGGTTTTTTCTTTGTGGCCAAAAAAGATGGTTCATTAAGGCCGTGTATTGATTATCGTCTCTTGAACAATATTACTGTGAAATATCAATACCCGTTACCCTTGATTTCTGACCTGTTTTCCAGGGTGAAAAACGCTACTTGGTTTACCAAGCTTGACCTCAGGGGGGCGTATAACCTTATTCGCATTAAGCACGGGGATGAATGGAAGACGGCATTTAACACCCCTGAAGGGCATTTTGAGTACCTTGTGATGCCCTTTGGGCTCACTAATGCTCCTTCCGTCTTCCAGTCCTTCATGAATGACATTTTCAGGGATTTTGTGGACAAGTTTCTGATTGTTTATTTGGATGATATCTTGATTTTTTCTAATGACTGGGACTCTCATGTGAAACATGTTCGAACTGTATTCCAGATTTTGAGAGAGAATGCTCTGTATGTGAAGGGATCAAAGTGTCTTTTTGGCGTACAGAAGATCTCATTTCTGGGATTCATTTTGTCCCCATCTGTTATTGAAATGGACACGGTCAAGGTTCAGGCCATCTGTGATTGGGTCCAACCTACTTCATTAAAGGCTCTTCAGAGATTTTTGGGTTTTGCCAATTTTTATCGTAAATTTATTGGTAATTTCTCTGTTATTGTTAAACCATTAACTGATTTGACCAGAAAGGGTTCTGATGTGGTGAATTGGCCTCCTGAGGCAGTCTCTGCGTTTCAGGAACTTAAGCAGAGATTCACTTCTGCTCCTGTTCTACGGCAGCCTGATGTTTCTCTGCCATTTCAGGTGGAGGTTGATGCCTCTGAAATTGGGGCAGGTGCCGTTTTGTCCCAAAAAGATCCAGAGACCTCTAAAAGTAACCCTTGTGCCTTTTTCTCTCGAAAATTTTCTCCTACTGAACGTAATTATGACGTGGGTAATCGGGAGTTATTGGCCATGAAGTGGGCTTTTGAAGAGTGGAGACATTGGCTGGAGGGAGCCAAACATCAGGTGGTGGTCCTTACGGACCATAAGAATCTGGTCTATCTGGAATCTGCCAAGCGACTCAATCCTAGACAGGCCAGGTGGGCCTTGTTTTTCACACGTTTTAATTTTGTGGTTTCCTTTCTTCCTGGCACTAAGAATGTTAAGGCGGATGCCCTCTCGAGGAGTTTCCTTGCGGACTCTCCTGAGCTATCTGATCCCTCTGTTATTTTGAAGGAGGGTGTAGTTCTTTCCGCCATCTCGCCCAATTTGAGACTTGCTCTGGAGGGGTGTCAGGAGGATAGGCCCGAGCGCTGCCCTGTTGGAAAATTGTTTGTCCCGGACCAATGGAAAAAGAGTGTGATGTCTGAGATTCATTGTTCCGCATTGGCTGGGCATCCCGGAATTTTTGGTACCAGAGACTTGGTTAGTCGGTCCTTTTGGTGGCCTACCTTGTCTCGCGATGTCAGGGAATTTGTGCAGTCCTGCGGGACTTGCTCTCGCTCCAAGCCTTGCTCTCGCTCTAGTGGTTTGTTGATGCCATTGCCTGTGCCCAAGAGACCATGGACCCATATCTCTATGGATTTCATTTCCGATCTTCCTGTTTCTCAGAGAATGACCACCATCTGGGTAATTTGTGATAGGTTTTCCAAAATGATACATCTTGTGCCATTACCTAAGTTGCCTTCCTCCTCTGAATTGGTGCCGTTGTTCCTTCAGCACGTGGTTCGTTTACACGGCATTCCTGAGAACATTGTGTCTGACAGAGGAGTCCAGTTTGTTTCCAGATTTTGGAGGACTTTTTGTTCTAAACTGGGTGTTCAATTGTCTTTCTCCTCGGCATTTCATCCTCAGACCAATGGTCAAACTGAGAGAACAAACCAGACATTGGAGACTTATCTAAGATGCTTTGTGTCTGCTGATCAGGATGACTGGGTCTCTTTTTTGCCTTTGGCTGAGTTTGCTCTTAATAATAGGGCTAGCTCTGCCACTTTGATGTCTCCGTTTTTCTGTAATTCTGGGTTTCACCCTCGATTTTCTTCAGGACAGACGGAGGCTTCTGTCTGTCCAGGTGTTGACTCTGTTGTTGAGCGTATGCAGCAGATTTGGGACCAGGTAGTGGAGAGGTTGTCCCTCTCTCAGGAGAAGGCCCAGCGGTTTGCTAACCGGCATAGGACTGGTGGTCCTCGGTTTAAAGTGGGGGACTTGGTCTGGTTGTCCTCAAAGAATATTCCTATGAGAGTAGCATCTCCTAAATTTAAGCCTAGGTTCATTGGACCTTATAAGATCATGGAGATTATTAATCCTGTTTCTTTTCGTTTGCTTCTTCCAGGGACATTTAAGATCCATAACGTGTTCCACAAGTCCTTGTTGAAGAGGTTTGTTGAGCCAGTGGTTCCTGCTGCTGTGCCTCCTGACCCTGTTTTGGTTGAGGGCAATCTGGAGTATGTGGTTGAGAAAATATTGGATTCTCGTTTTTCTAGACGAAGACTCCAGTATTTGGTTAAATGGAGAGGTTATGGTCAGGAAGATAATTCTTGGGTGTTTGCTTCGGACATCCATGCTAGGAGACTTATCCGTGCGTATCATAGAACTCATCCTGACCGACCTGGTTGCTCAAATGAGGGTTCGGTGACCCCTCCTCAAGGGGGGGGTACTGTTGTGAATGGGTTTGAGATGAGTTCTGAGCAGAGGCTCCCTCTGGTGGTTACAAGCGGTACTAGTGAGGATTGGGAATCAGGTGTTACTGATTGGTCTTATTTAAGGGAATCATTTTCCCATCAGGGTTGCCGGTGATCAATTGTTCTGGTCTGAATCCTTCTTTCCAGTTTCCCTTGTAGCCTGCTGTGTCGTGTCTGCATCTCCTGCTATCAGATAAGACAATTTCTTATTTTGTGTTTTTGCTATATTTTTGCATTTGGTCCTGCACTTCTGTGGGGGCCTTCTGGGTCCCCTCCGGGGGCTTCTGCCCTCTCAGTTTAGTCCAGCCACTGTGTTTTGTACTTTTGCTTTTTCCAGTTTTTTCAGTGGCTGCTGTTTTTGTTACACCAGAGAACTAATTTAGGTGGTAGAGGTCGTGTGATCTCAGGTGATTTTGAAATTAGTAGAGTTGGTGTTTTTCAGGGTTTTCTGGGATTGCAGTAAGTACCCTTCCTGTCCTTTTCTATTTAGATAGTTTGGGCCCCAGCGTTTGCTCATACTATTTTCTTTCTGTGTCAGTATTTCCTCTTGTCTAACCGCCATTACATGTTTGGGGGCTTTCTATTATCTTTGGGGTTCTGCTCCGGGGCAGATAGCTTTCCTATTTCTATCTTTAGGTGTAGTTAGTTTCTCAGGCTGTGACGAGGCGTCTAGGACCATCGTAGGAACGCTCCACGGCTGCCTCTAGTTGTGGTGGTTAGTCAGGGTACTGCAATCCCATAGATTCCAACTGCTCTGGTGTATTTCCTTTTTTTACCTGCACTCCTCAGCTACCGAAACATAACAGGTCCCTGAACAATTACCAACCCGTCACCATCCGCCGCTCAGCGGTCATGGGACTGCGGGATACAGGCGCTGAACGAACCCTGGTACGTCCTGAGGTGGTGTCCCCTCAAGACTTGGTGCCTGGGAAAACCCTTTCCATCTCCGGAATTGGAGGCGTTGAACCGGCGCTGCCCGTCGCCAAGGTGTATTTGGACTGGGGCGCCGGGAGGGAGATGCGGGAGGTGGGAGTAACGGCAAATATTCCTGCTAATGTGTTGATTGCGACCGATTTGGGGCGGCTAGTGTCCCAGTATGTGACCACTGAACCCCCAAGTTCGGCTCCCCAAGAATGTCATGACTCTACTGTGAATGCTAATAGTAATGTGTAGAATGTGCCTCCAACAGTGGAGGAGGGAGTGAAACCTGATGGTAAGCCATGCACTGACACTACACACACAGGGCTCACAGTGAGGACACATGAGAAGACTGCAGGGGAGAGCTCCGAGGTGGAGGGAGGGGCTGCTATGGGCAGTGTAGTGCGTCCCGGGAGAGGAGCCACTAGGTAAGACCCCAGAGCAGGAGTTCCCAACATCCGGGATGTCAGGAGGCCAGGGAAGTCTGCCTGACCCGGCGACTTGGTCAGGGGCCGAGGGGAAGCCGGCGCTACCCGTGGTCTCAGCGGTCGTGGCCGCTGTTACAAGGAGTGGGAGCACCGAAGCCCAAGGAGCCTCGCGGAGGTCCGACGGTTTCCCCCTCTCCGACCAAGTGGCTGCCGAGTCAGACAGCGGCCAGGAGACAGATCCCGGGGAATTGACAGAAGATGTGGCAGTTTCATCAATTCTTGCCACATCAAGTCAGGGATTTCGGGCAGCGTTGGAAGCTGATGCTAACCTGAAAACTCTCAAGGAGCAGGCGGCACAGCCACCCCTGGAGTCCAATCGCGAGCGGGTGGTCTGGGACCAGGGACGGCTGTACCGGGTAACGGTCCAGCAGGGTTCACCGGAGGCGTGGCCCAGGGACCGACAGTTAGTGGTACCCTATCCGTTCAGGGCGGAATTGTTGCGGATCACACACGAGATTCCCATGGCCGGACACCTAGGGATAGCTAAAACCAGGACCAGGCTAGCTCAGCATTTCTACTGGCCTGGAATGAGCACCGAGGTGACTGCCTACTGCCGTTCGTGTGATACCTGTCAGAGGGTAGGGAAGGCGGGGCGGCGCCCCAAAGCCCCACTGGTAACTCTGCCCATCATCGAAGAGCCTTTCTCGAGGGTGGCTGTGGATCTCATTGGACCTCTGTCCACTCCCAGCCGCTCCGGGAAATGCTTCATACTAACGGTAGTGGACTATGCCACCCGGTATCCGGAGGCGGTAGCTTTGTCGTCCATTCGGGCTGACAAAGTGGCCACTGCCTTACTGGAGATTTTCTCCAGAGTGGGGTTTCCCCAGGAAATGCTCACGGACCAAGGGACCCAGTTCATGTCGCAGCTGATGGAGTCTCTCTGTAAGCAGATACAGGTGCAACATCTGGTAGCCAGCCCATATCACCCACAGACCAATGGCTTGTGTGAGCGGTTCAATGGCACCTTAAAGCAGATGCTGAAGATGTTGGTCGACTCCCACGGGAGAGACTGGGAGCGGTATCTCCCATACCTGCTGTTTGCCTACCGGGAGGTCCCACAGGCCTCAACAGGGTTCTCCCCCTTTGAGCTCCTGTATGGGTGACGTGTATGGGGGCCCCTTGCTCTGGTGAAGGAAGCATGGGAAGGGGATTTGGCCACCCCTGGAATGTTGGTCATTGAGTATGGCCTTGACACGGCTGGTGCATGACAATATGGCCCAAGCCCAGGCTGACCAGAAGCGGTGGTACGACCAGAATGCTTGTGAGCGGACCTACCAGGTGGCTCAAAAGGTGTGGGTACTGGTCCCTGTACCTCAAAACAAGCTTCAGGCGGCCTGGGAGGGTCCATACCTCATGCACCCGCAGCTAAACGCCGTCACCTATCTGGTCACCCTGGACCAACCCATGGAAGGACGAAGGCCTTCCATGTGAACATGATGAAGGCCCATCAAGAGCAGGAGGCATGTGCCCACCCAGTGTGCAACCTTCCCGAGGAAGGAGAGGCAGAAACTCTCCTGTATCTGCTCACCCAAGCCATGGCGGGTGGATCCATCGAGGATATGGGGGTTGGCCACCAGCTCTCGGAGGACCAACGTTCCCAGCTGGGGGTCACCCTACACCCTTTTCAGGAGCTGTTCAGCAGCCTGCCCGGAAGGACTGAAACAGCCGTCCATGCCGTGGACACCGGCAATCACCCCCTGCTCTGGTCGTTCAGCATATCGGGTCTCTCTTGAGGTGCAGCAGCAAATGCGCCAAGAGATAGATGAGTTGCTGAAGCTGGGGATGATCCAAGCGTCCAACAGCGCGTGGGCTTCGCCTGTAGTCCTCGTCCCTAAAAAGGACCGAACTACGCGGTTCTGAGTGGACTACCGGGGGCTCAACGCTGTGACAGTCACCGATGCGCACCCAATGCCGCACATCGATGACCTGCTTGACCAGCTGGCCGGGGCCAGGTACCTGACCATCATGGATCTGAGCAGGGGGTATTGGCAGATTCCCCTGACCCCTGGGGCACGGGAACGCTCTGCCTATATCACCCCATTCGGACTGTACGAGTCCACGGTGATGCCCTTCGGCATGAAGAATGCCCCTGCCACTTTTCAGCGGATGGTCAACACGCTGCTCGAAGGACTGGAAGGGTATGAGACCGCGTACCTGGATGACATTGCCATCTTCAGTCTCACCTGGGAGGATCACCTAGAGCATCTGGCGCAGGTGCTCGGGCGGATCCAGCAAGCAGGCTTGACCATTAAGCCGGAAAAATGTCAGCTGGGTATGAGTGAGGTCCACTACCTGGGACACCGGGTAGGTGGGTGAGCTCTGAAGCC
>JARQOD010000003.1:345872932-345943050 GCA_033576555.1 Oophaga sylvatica | reverse complement strand
CCCCTGCCACTTTTCAGCGGATGGTCAACACGCTGCTCGAAGGACTGGAAGGGTATGAGACCGCGTACCTGGATGACATTGCCATCTTCAGTCTCACCTGGGAGGATCACCTAGAGCATCTGGCGCAGGTGCTCGGGCGGATCCAGCAAGCAGGCTTGACCATTAAGCCGGAAAAATGTCAGCTGGGTATGAGTGAGGTCCACTACCTGGGACACCGGGTAGGTGGGTGAGCTCTGAAGCCAGAGCCCGGGAAGGTAGATGCCATCGCATCCTGGCCCACCCCAGGACCAAGAAGCAGGTGATGTCCTTCTTGGGGACTGCTGGGTACTATATGAGGAGTGCCCTGGCCAAGCCCCTGATGGACCTCATCAAGAAAAGGCTGCCCGTCGCAGTCAACTGGACAGTCGCCTGTGAGACAGCTTTCCATGCGCTCAAGACCGCCCTTTCTATGCTCTCCTGTACTACAGGCAGCTGACTTCACGCGGCCGTTCTTAGTGCAGACCGACGCCAGTGACTTCGGCCTCGGTGCTGTGCTCAGCCAGGTCGACACTACGGGCCAGGAACACCCCGTTTTGTACCTGAGCCGGAAGCTCCTGCCTAGGGAAGTGGCCTATTCCCGATGGAGAAGGAATGTCTGGCAATTGTGTGGGCCCTGCAGCGTCTGCAGCCATACTTGTACAGACTCCAGTTCACCGTGGAAACAGACCACAACTCCCTCAGCTGGTTACACACGGTCTCTGGGACGAATGGGAGGTTGCTACGCTGGAGCCTCGCTCTCCAGCAGTACCACTTCTCCATTCGCCACAAAAGAGGCAGGGACCATGGTAACGCTGATGGGCTGTCCCGGCAAGGAGAGGGTGCGGAAGGGCACATGGGGGAACACAGGAATGTGATACCTCCTAGCGCCCTCTAAAGCAGGGAGGTGTGATGAAGGAACAGCCACCATCTTGGATATGGGGCATAATGCTTGCCTCATGTCTGAGCTTGGCCTGTCCCAGGTGCCATTTGGTCTAGTTCACAGAGTCACAGGCAGCTAACTGCTCCTAACCCCCATGGCCTGTTGGCATATTGAAGAAAACAGGGTTTAGTGCTCCACTGCTGAATAACAAGGTCTTTTAGTATGCTAAGTAGATCAGGCCAAAACAGGACTTCAAAGCTGCAGTTAGGAGCCATGCCAGCATGGGCCTGGAGATGCCTGGGGGCTTCAATTAGGTTATACCTGTCAGCTAGACACAGAAAACACAACCATTGTCTCTCCAGCCACTACGACTCCGTTCTAGGATTATGAATTATGAGCACGCCTTTCGAGGTACAGACTTATAAAAAATATCTGCGTGATCCTGCGGACCTCGCGCATCGGACAGTGTGACTCCTGAGTCGGTGATGGCTCGGGGACCTGAGATATAGAGATTGGGTTGCTGTGGAGGGCCAATCAGGCCATGTTTGATCTCCACGCGACAGGCAAAGCAAACTGCATTCACTGGTACCTCTCGAGTCCTGATCCGATCGTCCGGAGAAAGTTAACCCCTTTCTTAGATATTGGGAATAAATTCTGCAGGGACCTGAAGGGTGGAGATTATTAGCCCACCCTCTGACACCGAGGAGAGGAACCTAGCAGGTTTAAGAACTGTGAGCGGAAGGCAGACTCTATTCTCACAGAAGAACAAGACGATGATGATCTAAGAAGGAACAGGGGACAGATCTGCCAATGGAGCAGCGACACACGTTTTGGGGACTGTCCGGCAACTAAGATTCTTACCTGTGGATCGCAGAGCTCCCCGCGTCCACATGCAACCTACAGCCTGGTAATGTTGACCTCTAGCTTAATGCCTCTACGCCTTGTACCATTATTGTTGTATTTTACTCTGACTGCAAATGCACTGTAATTCCGTTGTATAGCTTACTGTATATTTCTGTAATTACCTAGTGCGCCCTTAAGGCAATTAAACCTCTTAGAATACCCAGTGGGTAACAGGACCTTCTCCCCGGCGGCCATTTGCTCTAGGTGCAGTTCCCTTACTGACCTGAGAGACAAAGGGGGCGCCGGAGAGCTGTGACTGTGTAGTACGTCACATTTGTGACGTGGAAGGAAGCGGGTTTCCTTCACACCATCCGAAAAAGCGTGGAAGTATGCAAAATGCTGCCCTTCTCTGTCTAGGATGGGTACAGTTTACAGGCTGACTAGTATTGGTATGTACATTTTATTTCCATTAGGCGTCTGTCAGCAAACTTCACAATGGGCCCCCCCCCCGCACGCGTTGCCAATCCCGGTCTACCCAAGTTGTGTTAAGAAAGATACCTTTATTATCCAAAATTAGAGGTTTTTGGACTAATGATAGTGAAATAACAGAAAAGAACCAACTCCCAGGAAGCAACTGAGGTAGTGACGAAGGTAGGCTTTCTCCAGAGTAAATGTGTGAAGAAACTTGTAATCCAGCCTGCAAATTGCTTTCAAAACAGATGATTTATTCAGTAGAACAACAGTCCGGTATACAGAATAATCTAAGATTGTTCTGTATACCGTACTTTTGTTCTACTGAATAAATCATCCATTTTGAAAGCAATTTATGGGCTAGATTACAAATTTCTTCTTCACAAGAATAATGCAACATAATTACCTTATTCAGCAGTTTCCTGGTTTCCTGGGGCCCTAGGCCCCTGATGGGGCCTGCAGTTTTCTGGGGCCCAAGGCCCCTAATGGGGCCTGCAGTTTTCTTTGGACCTAGGCCCCTTATGGGGCCTGCTGCTTCCTTTGGACCTAGGCCCCTAATGGGGCCTGCTGTTTCCTAGGGCCCCAATAGGGGCCTGCTGCTTCCTGGGGCCTCTAATGTGGCCCGCTGTGTCGTGGGGCCTGAGGCCCCTGATACACTCACACCTCCCCCCTCCGCTCTCCCCCCTCTCCTCAAGTGCCGGGACGGGAAGCTGCGGCTGCCGCGTCCCTGTAAAAGAGAGTCAGACTCAGCAAGCATACTTACCAATCTGCCAATCCTCAGGTGACTGCGTCCTCCAGCTCTTCTGCTCCTCGCGCCGCTCCGTCCTCCACGCTCCGACGTCCACCACGCCAGCCTTGCATGTGACGTGAGAGCGCGCGCACGCCCCCACGTCACATGACGCAGAAGTGCCGGACTGCTCGGGGCCCGTCCCACCTCCTCTCATAGCGGCGCCGGAGGTGGCGGCGGGCCCCATATCAGACTCACACCACCGGCAGCTTGCATGGGCGTACCCAGGATCAAAACTAGGGGGGCAAGCCAATGTCGCATTTTATACAGGTTACATCATATACACTGTACATTATACTGCATATTAGGTATGGAGATTAGAACTGTTGTATATTGTATAATACAGCAGTGTATGCGACACTACGCTGTACATACCATATATTATACATGGCACACTCACCTCTATACAAAGAATAAGAGGCATTATAACTTGTATATGAAAAGTATAATACAGCAGTGTATATACACTCTATATACCGCACACGATGTGTATGACCCTGTATACGCCATATACTACACTCTTATTTTGAAGTAAAAAAAAAACAAAACAGGAACAAATACAATACTTAAAATAAAGAACAGGTAAAGTTAAAAATCAACAAACTTACTGGTATTTCAATGGGAACTATGGGCCTGCTTTTGGCTAATGAGATGGTCAATGTTCGGTTCCATATTTGTCACAAGTGAAGCAATTTTTCTCTTTCTTGATATCATTATTTCCTAGGGATTCCAAATTGCTATTAGTAAAATACCAATATATATACAGCACTACAAAAACAATATACCAGCAATAAAACTGCCCACATAGAGACATACAGCCTGCACTGCCCACCACTGCAGCCTTGCCAATCCATATCATTTCATCCTCATCAGTACACATAGTGGCGCAACTCCGCTTTTAGCTCAGGCTCAGACTGGTGTGGTGCGAGAGTCCCTAATAGGCAGGTAAATGTCCCCAATAGGCAGCATTGGTCCCCAATAGGCAGGTAAATGTCCCAATAGGCAGCATTGGTCCCCAATAGGCAGAATAGTAATTTCCCCCCGGGATCAATAAAGTGTATCGTATCGTATCGTAGTAGTCCCCAGTAGGCAGCATAATCCCCCATAGGCAGCATAGTAATCCCCAATAGGCAGCATAATCCCCCATAGGCAGCATAATCCCCCAATGGCCAGAATAATCCCACAATAGCCAGCATAATCCCCCATAGGCAGCATAATCCCCCATAAGCAGCATAGGCCCCAATAGGCAGCAGAATCCCCCATAGCCAGCATAATCCCCCATAGGCAGCATAATCCCCCATAGGCAGCATAATCCCTCATAGGCAGCATAGGCCCCAATAGGCAGCATAATCCCCCATAGCCATCAGAATTCCCCATAGGCAGCAGAATCACCCATAGCAAGCAGAATCCCCCATAGGCAGCAAAATCCTCATAGCCAGCATAATCCCCCATAGGCAGCATAATCCCCCATAAGCAGCATAGGCCCCAATAGCCAGCATAATCCCCCATAGGCAGCAGAATCCCCATAGCCAGCAGAATCTCCCATAGGCAGCATAATCCCCCATAGCCAGCATAATCCCCCATAGCCAGCATAATCCCCCATAAGCAGCATAGGCCCCAATAGGCAGCCTAATCCCCCATAGCCAGCAGAATCCCCATAGGCAGCATAATCCCCCATAGCCAGCAGAATCCCCCATAGGCCGGGCCCGGCGTTAAAAAAAAATAAAAAAATACCAGTACTCACCTATCTGCCCCGCTGCTCTGAAGAAGCGCGCTCTGGACTCCGTCTTCTCCTGGCACAGGCGGCGTGATGTCATCAGGGCACGCAGGCGGCGTGATGACGATCACGTCGCCTGTGCTGCATATGGAAGGTCGCAAGGCCTTCCTCACTCTGCACATTCCGCCCGCCGCGATTAAAGGGGCCCGCCGGCAATGAACTGTCAGTTCATTGTCGGCGGGGCCGGTTCTTTCACTGTGCGGTACGCCCACGGTGGGTACGCCCATGGCAGCTTGCGGAACTACCGTGGTGGTAGGTGAAGCAGCTGCAGCAGGGACGGGCCCCCTTCTAGCCCGGGCCCTGTGGCAGCTACTTCCCCTGCTTCCACGATAGTTCCGCCCCTGGATCAATAGTAAAACGTTGGGAAAAAAAAGTTTGGGTACAACTGTTTTGTCCGTTTTTAAAAAACTGATTTCAGTTGGTTCCGTTTTTTAACATTGAAGTCTACAGTCATGGCCAAAAGTTTTGAGAATGACACAAATATTAATTTTTACAAAGTCTACTGCTTCACTTTTTCTAATGGCAATTTGCATTACTCCAGAATGTTATAAAGAGTGATCAGCTTAACAGCAATTACTTGCAAAGTCAATATTTGGCTAGAAAATGAACTTTATCCCCAAAACACATTTCAACATCATTGCAGCCCTGCCTTAAAACGACCAGCTAACCTCTTTTCAGTGATTGCTCCATTAACACAGGTGTGGGTGTTGATGAGGACATGGCTGGAGATCAATCTGTCATGATTAAGTAAGAATGACACCACTGGACACTTTAAAAGGAGGCTGGTGCTTGGCATCATTGTTTCTCTTCTGTTAACCATGGTTATCTCTAAAGAAACACGTTGCAGTCATCATTGCAATGCACAAAAATGGCCTAACAGGGAAGAGTATCGCAGCTAGAAAGATTGCACCTCAGTCAACAATCTATCGCATCATCAAGAACTTCAAGGAGAGAGGTTCCATTGTTGCCAAAAAGGCTTCAGGGCGCCAAGAAAAAACAGCAAGCGCAGGACCGTCTCTTAAAAGTGTTTCAGCTGTGGGATCGGGCTACCAGCAGTGCAGAGCTTGCTCAGGAATGGCAGCAGGCAGGTGTGAGTGCATCTGCATGCACTGTGAGGCGGAGACTCTTGGAGCAAGGCCTGGTCTTAAGGAGGGCAGCAAAGAAGCCACTTCTCTCCAGAAAAAACATCATGGACAGACTGATATTCTGCAAAAGGTACAGGCAGTGGACTGCTGAGGACTGGGGTAAAGTTATTTTCTTGATGAATCACCTTTTCGATTGTTTGGGACATCAGGAAAACGCCTCATTCGGAGGAGACAAGGTGAGAGCTACCACAGTCTTGTCTCATGCCAACTGTTAAGCATCCTGAAACCATTCATGTGTGGGGTTGCTTCTCAGCCAAGGGAATCGGCTCTCTCACAGTCTTGCCTAAAAACACAGCCATGAATAAAGAATGGTACCAGAATGTCCTCCAAGAGCAACTTCTCCCAACCCTCAAGAGCAGTTTGGCGATCAACATGCTTTTTCCAGCATGATGGAGCACCTTGCCATAAAGCAAAGGTGATAACTAAATGGCTCAGGGAACAAAACATAGAGATTTTGGGTCCATGGCCTGGAAACTCCCCAGATCTTAATCCCATTGAGAACTTGTGGTCAATCATCAAAAGACGGGTGGGACAAAAAAAACCTAAAAAATTCTGACAAAATGAAAGCATTGATTGTGAAAGAATGGACTGCTATCAGTCAGGATTTGGTCCAGAAGTTGATTGAGAGCATGCCAGGGAGAATTGCAGAGGTCTGAAGAAGAAGGGTCAACACTGCAAATATTGACTTGCTGCATTAACTCATTTAAATGTCAATATAAGCGTTTGTTATCATATGTTTGCAATTATATATTTCTGTCTGTGATAAAAACATCTGTCAAACACACATAAAAACCAGAGGGCAGCAGATCATGTTAAAATATAATATTTGTGTCATTCTCAAAACTTTTGGCCATGACTGTACAACAATGGATCAGTTTAAAAGCCACCCGCTATTTTTCATTTGAAACAGATCCTTTATAAGCAAAAAATGAATCCTTCTCAAATGAAAGCAAAACAGGTGGTTATTTAACAGATCCATTGCCATAGACTTCCGGTTCAATCACAGCCATGACAAGTATTTGCAGGAAACCCACATCAGGAAATCTCGTTGATTGGCTGCACTGCAGCCTTTCAACAAACTTTGTTCGGGCTGTCGAATCCAAACAGTAGCACGGACTTCCTTGAGAAGTCTGTGTTAGGGGTCCGTGCATGGACACTAGGTGTTCGGTACGGGCCCCAAACTTTACCGTTCGGGTTCGCCCATTCCTAGACAGGAGGCTTCCACTGTTGACAAACACAGAACTCATGGTAGCGCTCTCTTCTACTTCTCCAGACAATCATTCTTCCAGAAACAGTTGAAGGGGGCTTCATCAGAGAAAAAAACTTTTCACCAAGTGCTCCGCAGTCCAATCCCTTACTACTGCAAAGTTATTTTGTCTAATAAAGCCCCCATAAAACAGTTTGGGGCATCAAGAAGAATGCTGTTTGGTTGCTGTGGCAGATGGGCGCCTGCTGAAGACTCCAGTGCCTGCCATTAGGTAACCATGATTTCACTATAAACTGCAGTACTGTGATATTGCATTATATAGAAGAAGAGATTAGATGATTGCAGGTTCAAAACCTCTAAGGGGGCTACAAAATAAAGTTTGTTTTTTTAAACTTGAATTTTCCCTTCCACTTTTCATTGAAAATAAATAATAAACAATATTTGGCATTGTCCATCGGTAAAAAACAGGTTTATTAAAATCTAAAGATAAATTAACTGATTGATAAACCCTGTGAAGATTGAAAAAAAAGATTAAAGAAATCAAAATGCCAGAATCACATCTTTTTTTTTGCAGCACAGCAAAAAGAATGCAATAAAAAGTGATCAGAATGTCAATGGTGTCAATAAAAACATCACTTTGCCACACAGTAAAACAAGTCAAAACGCTGTAAAAAAAGTGTGAGGAAGAAAAGCTTAAAAAGAACACTTAGGAAAAATAACACCTCCAAAAAAACAAGATAAAATCAATGATTCCTGAAATTAATTCCTGTTGTAAAACATATCAAATATGTCCATCTAAAAAAAAAACCTGTGTGAACCTGTACTGATTTTTGCATCTTATCTTGGGAGTAAAATACCTAGATTTGAGTCAGTACATGTCTCATTGGCCTAGTGCTCACATCCATAGAAGCATCGCAACGCTACTGTAGAACGGTGAAGTCTTGATCTTAGGCTATGTTCACACCTTCAGTTTTTTACATCAGTATTTGTAAGCCAAAACCAGGAGTGGAACAATCAGAGGAAAGTATAATAGGAACCCGTCCCCACTTCTGTTATTTATCACCCACTCCTGGTTTTGGATTACAAATTACTGATGTAAAATACTTACCAATACTGAACAGTGGCCTAACCGTATGTACGGACTATATGGTGCCTTTGGCGGTGGCACGGGTCGTGTGGCCAATGATTTCTATGTGCTGCCGCTACATACAAGCGATTGAGGTCACATTGTGACCCCTATGGTAGCGACCGCAACAAACGAGCTACAAAATAAAGTCACTTTTCCCAGCCGTAGCAAACAAAATGTCGCAACGCGACCCCAACCACTTATACGGCGCTGATAAAGGAGCGACACATAGGGCCATCGCGGGTGCAACCTGGTAGCAGCTGAAGTCGCTGTATAACCCAGCTTAAGCTCCTTTTATATTAATAATATGGATTTTTCATTTTTGACAGCCATATATATATCCACACATTTCACAGTGACAAGATCAGCGAACCATGACACATTGATAACATCCCACATTTCTTTTACAAGTTTCATCTCCATTGCCCATGTTTGTGAGGTAATGCAGCCAAATACTGAGCAGACGGCGCCATTTTCAGAGCACTTCGAGAGCTGTTTGTTCATGTGTCAATAAAGTTCGGGAAAAAAGGTTGTGACGTAAATTACACGGGACGGAGTTGTCAGAGGCGTCCATGCTGCTTAAGGGCAGTCGGGGAACTTCATAGAGGGCACAGCATGTGTTTCTGAGTTTGCCGCGGTGGATCCGGAACCGGGGGCCTCCTCGTTACTGGCGGGTGCAGGAGGTGCTGCAACATGCCAGGGTGAGTGGAGGAAGACGGTGCTGGGGGAAAGTCCGAGGTCATGGGTGTCTGCCCTGACATTCCCTGCATGCTGCAGCCATGTATCACTGACACTCTATTGTGTATGGGGCACTGCTGTTGTAGCTGCACTACAAGTCCCAGCATGCACAACATGGCTTCCTGCTGTTACATTAGAGAACATCCACATATGACTTCACCCTTTTAATGGTGGAAAAACACCACAAATCTTGAACCCGCTGTATATTCCAGTGCTGCAGGATTCCAGTATAAACTGTAAATTCCAGGTCATCTATGAAGCTGGCCTCAGACCAAGATGGCAGCGACGGGGGTCTTCATTAGACCCCTAGCTGCTACTATCCATCGGCGCTCTGACAGTGGGGGATGGGGCGTGATTGGCGCCAGAATACATGTAGCTGTCTGTGATCGACCATGATCTCTAAATGATTGCTCAGCGATCAGAGCTCGCTCCAGTCTCTGCTGTTCGGGTATGTGTGCAGGCTACAGGGAACCTGTCATCAGCTCTTTAGTGTGTGATCCAATGCCACCACCTTTCTGAGCGCCTGTACTGCATCACAAAATGTATCCATCATCCCCCTGTATACCACCAAATATACATTTTTATTCACCCCGTGCTGTATGTAAATACTTTTGGTCCGGTCCGATGACCATCGCTTCCTCTGCATCTTTGCCTCTTATTTCTCCAAAAAGCCATCTTTGGTTAATGTGGATGATGTGTTCAGCGAAAGATCTCGTGCCTGCACTTTTGCATCGTCGGCTCGCACAGTGTAGGCAGAGCACAAAACACAACTGCACCCAGGAAACGTTTCCTGGAGCAGTTATGTCTTGTGCTCTGCCTGCAATAGGGAAAAGTAAAGTGCGCCTGCGCGAGCCGACGATGCTAAAGCGCAGGCACGAGATCTTTCGGCTGGACACATCATCCACATTAAACCAAAGCTGGAGGATGGCTTTTGAGGGCGTTATACTGTATAGAGCAACACATGGGGCACATTATACTGTATGAAGCATATGTTGGGCCATTATACTGTATGGAGCACTATATGGGGCCCATTATACTGTATGGAGGACTATGGGGCACATTATATTGTATGGAGCAATACATGGAGCACATTATACTGTTTGGAGCACTATGTTAATCCATCATATTGTATGGAGCGCTATGTGGGGCAACTATACTACATGGAGCAATATATGGTTCACATTATACTGTATGAAGCACTATGTGGGGCGATTATGCTATATGGAGCAATATATGGGGCACATTATACTGTATGAAGCACTATGTGGGGCCATTATACTATATGGGGCACATTATACTGTATGAAGCACTATTGGGGCCATTATACTGTATGGAGCAATATATGGGGCACATTATACTGTATGGAGCACTATGTAGGGCCATATACTGTATGGAGCAATATATGGGGCACATTATACTGTATGGAGCACTATGTGGGGCCATTATACTGTATGGAGCAATATCATGGGGCACATTATACTGTATGGAGCACTATGTGGGGCTTTACTCTGTACAAGTCAGGGCAGAGAAGTACGCTAGTGCAGGAGTGCGATGCTGGGGAACACTGTGTGGATGACGTAGGGACGCAAGAAGTAGGGAGGCGTCGGACCAAGACCAACGACACCCCTCGGGCCAGACAGCCCCACAGTATAATAAAACCTCTTTTTCTTGTCTTGCAGGTCGGGTTGGGGGCAGATTTGTAGCATTAGGCCCTCTTTACATGTCAGTTTCTCATGTACGTGTGATGACAGTTTTCACACGTACTGAAGAAACTTAGAGCCATTCAAGTGAATGGGTCTCTGCACATGTTAATGTGGTTTCACGGACCGTGTGTCCATGGGCAAAACACGCAGACATATCCGTTTTTTAACAACAGCACAGATTGCAAAACGTCCTGCACATGGATAACACACGGTTGAAATCCGTGTGTCATCAGTATGATACGTTTCGGTGCCTGGGAATCAGTGGTAATGTTCATGCTGATCAGCGAAGTTCGTGGACCCGCTCTCGCTGCAGCGAGTCATTCTCCTCTGCTCTTCAGCATCAGTGGTCACTGGTCTCCACCAGCCACCGTTCATGCTGATAAGCAAATGTCACACAGAAGGATTACGGAGTGGGACACTATGGATTCTTATAACTTCGCACAGATGAGGGATATTGTTGTTTTTTTATTTATTTATTTTTACAGGTTTTTATTTTATTCATTTGCACTCGATGTAGACAGCGGGGGCTGAATACAACTCTCAACATTGTCCCCTGATCGCACTGGAAAGCAGGTGACGATGTGAGCTGTTTTCATCACCCAGCGCCTGAGAACAGCGCGAACTGTGCTGTCTTTTCTCAGGAGCCGGTACATGTGATACTGATGTGGCACATGGTTGTCACATGTATGAAACAGACACTGATATCTCCAGTATAGTTTTTTCCAGTACTGGAAATATCAGGATGTGTGAATGAGGCCTTATAGGATGCTGTATATGAGGCCTGAAAGGTGGTGGATGTATCTCATATCAGTCAAACCTGGTGACAGGTTCCCTTTAAGGAGCAGTAGTGTAATGTGTGACCTCACTCTATCCACTACATTACAACTCCCATAGAAGTGGACAGAGCAGGGTTACACAGATTAAAGTACTGCTCCCTAGAAATGTGATGCTGCTCTGTCCATTTCTATGGGAGGAGTAGTGTGATGTGTGGCCCCGCTCCATCCACTACATTACTCCTCCCATAGAAGTGGACGGAGCGTTGTCACATTACATTACTGCGTATTTAATCCAATCCTGGTGTTCTGTGGCAAATGCCAGCGTCCTTCACTGTGTTGGGCTGTGAGCACAACCCCCATCTGTGGACGTCGGGCACTCAGACCATCCTCATGCAGTCGGTTTCTAACAGTTTGTGCAGACACATGCACATTTGTGGCCTGCTGGAGGTCATTTTGTAGGGCTCTGGCAGTGCTCCTCCTGTTCCTCCTTGCACAAAGGCGGAGGTAGCGGTCCTTCTGCTGGGTTGTTGCCCTCCTACAGCCCCCTCCACATCTCCTGGTGTACTGGCCTGTCTCCTGGTAGCGCCTCCAGCCTCTGGACACTACGCTGACAGACACAGCAAACAGTCATACCACAGCTCGCATTGATGTGCCATCCTGGATGAGCTGCACCACCTGAGCCACTTGTGCAGGTTGTAGAGTCCGTCTCATGCTACCACGAGTGTGAAAGCTCAACCAACATTCAAAAGTAACCAAAACATCAGCCAGAAAACATTGGTACTGAGATGTGGTCCCCACCTGCAGAACCACTCCTTTATTGAGTGTGTTGATAATTGCCAATAATTTCCATCTGTTGTCTATTCCATTTGCACAAAAGAGCATGTGAAATTGATTGTCAATCTTCGTTGCTTCCTAAGTGGACAGTTTGATTTCACAGAAGTTTTATTTACTTGGAGTTATATTCTGTGGTTTAAGTATTCCCTTTATTTTTTTAAGCAATGTATTATATAATCGTGCAGCAGTAGATATAAAGGAGGGTATGGAGTAGGGAAGAAACCATGCAGACACACAGATCTGCATAGGCGATGGATGCACAGAACGATATGGTTATGTTCCCGTGATGAGTTTTTGCATATAACTATTTATCTGCAGCATTAAAATAATGATTTCAAAGGTAGACATGCCCTATAAAGACTTGTTGACTTTTTTGTGTTTTTGCCTCCTTTATATATTGGTGGTGTTTATATGTTTGGATGCCATGCATGGACCACTGCTCTTTTTTGTTATACTTTGCTCTTCTTTTTTTTTTTTATAGCATTTCCGTGGAAGAAAAAATCGCTGCTTCAGCATGGCGATACGAGCTGTCCGCCGAGCCTTTGTGTATTCGACGAAAGCAAGGAAAGTTAAGCCGCGCATCATGAGAACGGTAAAAATTTAAACAAAAAAAAAAGATCCATGTCCCCCCTTTCTGTACAGACATCTAAGGCACTGTCACACTTAGCGATCGCACCAGCGATCACGACAACGACACAACCTGGCGAGATCGTTGGTGCGATCGCTATGTGATCACTAGTTAGATTCCAAACACAAAGATCTCATCAGAGATCAGCGATCTGTATAACGACCTCTGCGGTTGTTGGGAAAACCTAGTCCCACCTGCGACGCTGGTAAAGTCGTTCATAAAGGGTGTCACACTCAGCGATTCAGGCTCACCAGCGGGACACCAACAACCAAAAAACGGTCCAGAACGTTCATGAACGATCAGCGACATTGCAGCGGGGGCCACATCGCCGCTACATGTCACATACAACGACGTCGCTAACGAGATCGCTGCTGCGTCATAAAATCGCTGACGCTTTAGCGATCTCGCTATCGATCTCGCTTAGTGTGACAGTACCTCTAGTCTGGGATGACCTTTACGAAGTCCTTCCCGAATCACAAAAGCCAACAATGGGTTCATTCTTCAATTCATTTTCATCATCGTTGAAAGGTGCCAAAAACTTGTGTTGCCACAATAAACATCCTCCCTGCCCCATTTGCACATGCAGACCACTTGTGGCTTTTCTATTAGTTGAGTGAAAACCACAACAAAGGTCAATAGAATAGAACAGCAGGGGTGCTGGTGTTACCTTCTTCATACACAGATCTGTTTCATACCACTTCATGGTAAAGGTGGGATAACAGGCTTGGGTGCAGACCAGGGTATTTTTTTGTCATTGAGAAAAATTGAATCAATTAAGTGTGGTACAGAGTCTTCTGGATGGAGAAGCAAAATTCTCCATCTTCTCCATTCTGTCAGTCCTTGGAAATCAGACTGCACTCTGATGTCATCGGAGTGCAGTCTGATGTTTCCCATACACAGAGACAAATCCGTTTTTTGCAAGTCTATAGATTCGTGTAAAACACATACTGCACACAGATAACATCCGTGTGACACGTACAGCAATGTAATTTATTCAAGAAATTACTTATTTTCAATTGTTAAAAATGTGCAAAGATAATACTAGATAGCTTGTAAAATATACCTATAGGCTTTTTTTTTAAAGTATAAAAACATCCAACTATAAAGAAGAAAAAGCAGTTTGTATTGCTGCATAGGAAAAAGTTTAATCTATGAAAATATAAAGTAAATGAACCAATATGGTAAAAGGAACAAAAATAAAAATGTTTTGAAAAGGCAGAATTGTCATCTTTCAGACACTACACCTCCCCCAAAAACTGATCATTGTATGTGGAAAAAAATCCTCACACCGCTCTATAGAAGGAAAAATAAAGTTACTGGTCTCAGAATATGGCAACAAACCAAATTTATTTATTTTATTTTTAATCTATATTAAAAACTGATACAAGTTTAGTATTGCCCTAATTGTACTGACCAGAAGAAGCCTTTTCCCAGTTCGTTTTTACATCAAATTAACCCCCCACTTGGATTTTTTTCTTTTTTTTCAGCATGGTAAAGTAAACTGTGTCAGTCATACCTAGAAGTCGTCCCACAAAAATGATAACTACCTATAGTGACGGAAAAATAAAAACAAAATAAAGATTTGGTTCTAGGAAGAAAAAACTAAAAGCGGGAATAAAAAAAAAACCTCAGTATCCTTTCGGGGTTCAAGCTCCTCCTGCTGCTGACGGACACTGGGCATACTTCTCTGAGAGCTGCGTCTTCTCTTCGGTCATATTATTTGTGCTCACTTCCTTTTAGCTATGGATAACCCGCATGACCGCCGCTATCCAGGAACATGGCATGAAGTATCCGCACTTTATTTCCAGTCTTGCCAAAGTAAGTTTTTTTGCTTTTTTTTTTTTTTTTTTTCTAAAACTCGAGCTCCAGATTTGATGCCTTGTGTATAATTTGAGTTGTCTCATCTAGAGCCATATGTAATCCTTTTCATATTTTTTGTTTTCTATTTTTTTTCTTTTAATCATTTCTCAGTGTCAGGTGGCTCTTAACAGGAAGGTGATGTCAGATTTGGCTATCTGTGAACCCAAGACGTTCAAATCGTTGGCCGCTCTGGCTAAGAGGAGAAGAGAAGAAGGTTTGGTTTCGGCACTTGGAGATGGGAAGGAACCAGAAGGAATATTTTCTCGGGTGGTTCATTATCACTAGTTCCAAAACATCTGCAGCCGAGAACTGACTGAACTGTACTGAGTGATGAAAGTTGGCGCCTCGCTTATGTGTGTAACTAAAATTTGCACAATCTCCAAGTTGTTAGGTATTCACCATCTTAGTCCATAGAAGAATAGATCTGTGGACACCTACGTGTTACATCGGCCGTCAGAAGAGGAGGACATACCCGGCAGCGAGACAGTTTGTTATATTTTTTTGTCGTATGTTGTATATGTCTGGTTTAGTTACTTGACATCTTGTAACTTT
This sequence comes from Oophaga sylvatica, assembly GCA_033576555.1. Lineage (NCBI taxonomy): Eukaryota > Metazoa > Chordata > Amphibia > Anura > Dendrobatidae > Oophaga > Oophaga sylvatica. The sequence goes on along the minus strand of JARQOD010000003.1, from coordinate 345,927,705 downwards.
TCTATGACCAATAAAAAGATTCTGTGATTTTTCACGGCCTCAGTAGTGGTTGTAATCAGGGGAATATCGGAATCTAGACTATTCCTGAAGATATTTTCATGTCGGACTCTACATTTGGGTCTGGAGACCCACGGTCAGTCGGGGTATTGGGGTCCATATATAAACCATGACAACCGCCCAGCTGAATGTTTCGGCTGTCGGAACAGCCGCGAGACATGCAGCCGCAGGTCTGGAACATTGAAACTTGGACTGCACTTTGATGGCATCCGAGTGCTTTCCCATAGACCTGCGTTACCGATTTTGATCCAACCTTTGGATCAAAATCGGACAGGTCTCCGATATTTACTGCTGACCATTCGGTCCAAGGAAAAAGTTGAGTATGTGCACAGCCCCATAGCACGATCTGTGAAAAAAATGGATAGCATTCATATGAGAAAAGCTGAGGTGTGAACGAGCTCTTGAGCTCAGTTCCGTCAGTCATAAAGGTTGGGAGATAAGCCAGGTAGTGGTGTATGTTGCAAAAATAAGTTTCATACAACTTTAGTAAAAAATTAATGTACAGATGTAAAATCGACTGTGGCCAATATGTGTACATGATGCGTCACCTCACACACTGCGATTTATGAATACATGAACATCAATATTGCTGTAAATGCTAAAAACGTAAGGTACTTAAGGAATGTAAAGCCATCCAATCACATCGAGGTGTACCTAAATATGGATGGTCCCTAAACACTCTATGTCCTACCTCCATGTACCAAACCAGGCCTCATCTGAATGGAGAGGGGAAGGAGACCAGGCATAGCTCGCAATTAAAATCTTGTCTGGTGAGGATGTGTACAGATGGAGGCTGAGTCTTGGAGGAGGCCACACACTCCAATATAAACTACAAAAAAACAGGGCTCATAAAGATCCATGGAGAGCTGACTAATTTCAGGAGAACTTGCAGCAGAATGTCTGTGTCTGTCTTTAGCTCCTCCATAGAACTTTATAAGCACCAACTGTCACCTATCCCTGTAATAAGGAAATCTATTTTCAGTGAAAACAGGTTTTACCTGTGAATTGGCAGAGACCAGTCTAGAGGGAAAAATTAGATTTTCCTGATGAGGTATATTACAAGGCTTCTCATTTTCTTGAGCACTATTGATTAAATAAAAATTAAAATGAAAATTAGGACATCTTTATAGTCGTTTTTTGTTTTTTTTTTCTACAGCCAAAACCTGTTCTCTTGGAAGGAAAAATGCTGTTTTTTTTTTTCTTTAAGCTTTTTTTGGAATGTAGATTACATGTACCCTGTAAAACATTTAAACTTGTTTGCTGTATTTTTCTTACAGTGTTTCTTTGCTTTCTAATTACTTTCTATGGGTGAAAAAAAACGCAGGCTGAATTCACATGCTGCGGATTTCAAAGCCACTGCAGTTCTCAAATTCAGTCAGGAACAAAGAAAATAAGAAAACAAGTGTGTACATGAGATTTCTGAAAACTCAAACGTTTGCTGATACTGTGAAGTGCATCTTCTTACTTGCATAAATGCTGCATGTGAACTGCGCCGTAGGGCTCATTCAGATAGCTGTAGATTTTGGTCTGATATTGGACTGCTAATGGCGGGACTGGTCGCAGGTCTCCTGACCCTAGCGTGACTGCTTCATATATTTCTGTGAAGCTGGTTACACACAGGTCAGGAGATGTGCGGCACAGGTCAGATGTGCGGCCTCGGGGCGGGAAACCTGGGGTCGGACCGCGCACTCGGGATGGGAGACCTGGGGCAGATCCGCACGCTCAGGATGGGAGACCTGGGGCAGGTCCGCGCGCTCGGGATGGGAGACCTGGGGCGGGTCCGCACGCTCGGGATGGGAGACCTGGGGCGGGTCCGCACGCTCGGGATGGGAGACCTAGGGTCGGTCCGCGCGCTCAGGATAGGAGACCTAGGGCTGGCCCGCACCCTCGGGGACTGGAGCCGGTCTGTGCATTAGCAGTACAATATCAGACCAAAATTCCTAGACATCTGAATGAGCCTTTGTTCTTGCATTTCTCATGTGCTGAAGTCGTTGTACTCTGAGTCCAATGTCACACGATGCAGATTAAATTAAAAATACATTGTTTTTTTAATAGCAAGAACGTTCTAAGTTTCTGCAAGTGCAAAATAATGGACTGGCTGTGACTGGACAAAAATCCACAACATCGCAATGTGTGAAGTGGGCCTTATGCCCGTTTCACACATCAGTTTTTTTTGCCATCAGTCACAATCTGTTTTTTATTTGTATTTTTCGACTGATCCATTTTTTTAAAAGCCAGCAATTCAGTGCGCTGTATAGTAAAATCACACTGACATGTTTAATAAAGAATTGAAAGAATAAATATTTTCATAATTTATTTATAGTTCATCGAGTTCTACATAGCATAATAGTCGCTAAATCAATTGCTGGCTTCAGTAAAATCATTACCGAACCCGACATGAAATGACACATGGTTTACATATAGTAAACCATGTCATATCAAAACGATTTATATATGCCAGTGTTTGATCAATTTAGTAGTTTGTGTTAAGAAACATTTGAAACTCTAGGGTTAAATTTAAGGCTTAAGGAAAAAAATTGCGTGGGCTCCAGCGCAATTTTCTCCGTCAGAGGGGAAAAGCCAGTAGACTGAGACAGATATTCATAGCCTAGAGAGGGATCATTGTAGCGAGGGGGGGCCCAAAAACAAACATCTGACCCCAGCCACCCCAGAAAAGGCACATCTATAAGATGCGCCTTTTCTGGCACTTAAGGTACTGCCACACTAAGCTATCCCGCTAGCGATCTCGTTAGCGTTGCATACTAATGAGATCGCTAGCGGGATTGTTTCTATATCGCTAAATGCGGCCACATTTAGCGATATAGTTAACGACGCTATCGCCGTTAGCGATCTTCTTAATGACTTTAGCAGTACAAAAGTACCGCTAAATCGCTAAGAAAAGGTGCCACACAGCGATTAGATACTTACCCAGCGGGAGCGCCAGCGATGAAATAGGGTCCGGAACGATTCCAGCGACGAGCGAGATCACAGCAGGAAGCTCGTCGCTGGAAGCTGCCGCACTGAACAATATCGCTAACGGATCGCTAAATAGTGACGTTTTTTAGCGATCCCGTTAGCGATATTGTTTAGTGTGGCATACCCTTTAGCCTCTCTATTCCCATTGCCTTTAGTGGTGGCTCATCCGGTAATGGGGGTTTAATGTCACCTTGCTATTGAAAGGTGACATTAATCCGGGTTAATAATGGAGAGGTGTCAATAAGACAACTATCTATAATTCTATAGTAGTAAAGGGTTTAAAAAAGACACACACACTTTAATTAAAAATTCTTTTAATGAAATAATTACACAAAATTTTTGATAAAATTTATTATTCTGCCAATCCAACTGAATCCCTGTTCTCCTGTGAAAAATAATCAAATTAAAAAAACAACATCCTCTCCGCAGTTCAGTCAGGTTCCCGCTGCAATCCCTCAGAAGGGGTTAACTAGTTTACAACAAGGAACAGTTCTAATGCTACCGGTGGCTGTAAACCACTGCAGAATGAATTAATGTTTGCGCAGACTCCCCTCCTGACCGGGGATGAACTGATTAGAGTGGGAAAGTTTCTGAACTTTTTCCCACGCGGTCAGATCACCTCAGGTCAGCCGGGACTCCACACAGCCTCACTAATGTCAGTGGTAGTCAGTGAGGCTGCGCGGAGTCCCCGGCTGACCTGAAGTGATCTGACAGCGTGGAAGAAGTTCAGAAACTTTCCCACTCTAATCAGTTCATCCCGGTCAGGAGGGGAGTCTGCGCAAACATTAATTCATTCTGCAGTGGTTTACAGCCACCGGTAGCATTAGAACTGTTCCTTGTTGTAAACTAGTTAACCCCTTCTGATGGATTGCAGCGGGAACCTGACTGAACTGCGGAGAGGATGTTGTTGTTGTTTTTTAATTTTATTATTTTCACAGGAGAATAAGGATTCAGTTGGATTGGCAGAATAATACATTTTATCAAAAACTTTGTGTAATTAATTCTTTTAATGAAATGTGTGTCTTTTTTAACCCTTTACTACTATAGGATTAATAATGGATAGTTGTCTTATTGATAACAGCAAGGTGACATTAACCCCTTATTAACCCATGAGCCACAGCTAAAGGCAATGGGAATAGAGAGGCTAAGTGCCAGAAAAGGCACATCTTATAGATTGTCCCTCTCTAGGCTATTAATATTGGTCCTCAGTCACTAGCTTTCCTTCTCTGGCAGAGAAAATACCGTGGGAGCCCACCCAATTTTTTTCCGCGATTATAGCCTTAAATTTAACCCCTGGAGTTCCAAATGTTTCCTAACACAAACTACTAAATTGATTAAACACTGACCTGTATAAATCGTTTTGCTATGACATGGTTTACTGTATGTAAACCATGTGTCATAAGTCGGGTTCTGTAATGATTTTACTGAAGCCGGCAATTGATTTAGCGGCTATTATGCTATGTAGAACTCTATGAACTATAAATATATGCATTTTCTTTTGTTTGTGTTTAATCGGTCAGGAGCATGCTGTTAAAAAAAAACTTATCCTTCGCCGGAATCTGTCATTTGACGGAAGAAGACGGCCCCGGCGCCCATAGGCTTCCATTATAAAAAACAACGGTCAGCGACGGATCCGTTGTTGTCCGACAGAGACAGAAAACATTGCTTCGTGCGTCGCCACTGGACACAAAATTTCCGACATCCGTCGAACGATGGCTGAAACGTATGGCCGTCCGTTGCTAATCCAAGTTTATGAGGAAAAAATGGATCCTGCGGTATCAGCTGCCAGATCCGTTTTTTTTTCAAAAAACGAGGGATAGTGACTGATGACAAGAAACTGATGTGTGAAAGAGGCCTAACAATAGGGCAGAGTCATGGCCGCCGCCGCGCTGCATTCTGGAACTTGTTTGTAAGAAACTCCAGGTTTGCGTCATCGGACCGGATATGGGCGGGGCCAGCCCGGGCGTCCAGGCACGTTCTGTGACGTCAGCCTAAAGATTGGCTCATACTTTGAATGACATAGATTGTATCCAATTAGAAACGAAGCCGAGGCCACACCAACCAATCAGAACGTTTGGGTTCGGCGCTTCAGAATTTGTGAAAAAAACTCGCAGGGCAGCGCCGCGCTGGAAGCTCAGAGGAGAGGAAGACGAGAAGAAGATGGCCGCCGCGACTACCGGCCCTGCTGAGGGCATCCTGATCGGGGACAAGATGTACTCCGGCGTCCTCATCTCTCTGGAGAACTGCCTGATGCCGGAGGACAAGTGCGCGCTCACTCCTTCCATCGCGGACGGACTGGACGCTGACACGGAGACGGACCTGCGCTGTGTGGGCTGCGAGCTCATCCAGTCCGCCGGCATCCTGCTGCGGCTCCCGCAGGTAAGAGAGGCCGGAGCCGGGAGCGGAGCCCGGGGGGTGGGGACGGGAGCCCGGTCCTGCTGTGTCACCGGGGGGCGCGCTGCGGCCTACACCGGCCCCGAGGCCTGCCCTGGAGTGAGCAGACAATGGCTGCGGTGCGGGCAGGCCGGATTATGGGAGTAGTCTGCGCTAGTCCGGCTGCGGGCGGCTCTGTCTCACATGGGTGCCGGACTATGGGGATTCTGGACTACCGGGTGGCCACGGAGAAGTTTGGGAAATGCATTTCTAGTCAGCTATTTTTCTTTTATGGGGTTTTCAGAACTGTTGTGTCCAATGTAAAGGGGTTGTCTGGTGATAACGGAGCGGTGGGGTCCGACCACTAGGCCCCGCACCGACCGCTCAGGAGATGGCGGATGTTACTCCGTTACAACATGGCAGGTGGGACCCCGGACAGGATCTGCTCCCGGTGGGGCTGATGGCGAAAGCTCCATGGGGAATGAATGGCGGAGCACGGCTGCTCTACACTGGGGGAAGGGCAGATTGGTGCGGGACCCCCAAAAATCTCTAATCCATCACTTATCACCTGACTCCCTGTATTTGCCGTAATAATTTCTATCCGGGCCCCTGCTCCTGTCACTGGCGGCCATGTCATCGGGGTGACGGCAGGAAGTGTACAATCCAGTCCTCACCATAGACTCGCTCCCCCTGTCCTACAAGATAGGGGGCCGGGACCCCTGCTATGGGAGTGAGGATCAGACATGGTGAAAGCAAATCTGCCCATCCTGGTGTCAGGCTGCCACACACTTCTCAGCATAATCTGCTTTTGGGGTCCAACTAATCCTAACCCCTTCCTGTCTGATGTATTTCCCTCCTTCCAAGAGTCATAACTGTATTTTTTGTTCTCCAGAGCCATATAAAGGCCTGTATGTTTTTTTTTTTATTTTGACTTGTTGCTGTTTAGATTTTTTCATTCAATGTATTTGTAAAGGGGGGGGAGGGAATACAAAACATCTGTGAGGTTATTGTGCGGTACACGTGACCTGGCAGTGAGATTACAGCAACAACCAACTGGTAATGTTGTATTTTTATTTATTCAAATATTTATAAAGAAATCTGCTATTGTTGCTATTTTCTACTGTTTTGTTTCTGAGCTGATGGTTTTATTGGTGCCATTTTTGGGCTACGCATGGCTGTTCGTTTCTTTGTGCATTTGTGGGTGCAGTTGAGGCAAACGAAGGTGCACGATTAGTATGAAGCGGTAGTCGTGTATGTACCGGTTCGCTCCGTTCTGCCAGAAATCTTGGAGGGCCGCACTTGGCCGTCCTGTAGAGTTAATAGAGCGGCGGTGCCCAGCCATCGCTCCATTCCTACAGGACCGTTTAGGGACCCGTTCTTGTGATTGATGTGGGCCCCAGTGCCAATCCTTTTGGATTGTGATAACTCTTAAAGTGGATCTCCAGCCATGTATGATAAGCAGTTTGTTGGCTAGGTCCTTAGTATCAGGTTAGCTGGGGCTTGAACCCGGCACCTCGCTGATCAGCTGTTATCAGCACTGAATGGAGCCGTGGTCAGGGTGTCGCTGCGGAGAACTGCATGTCCGCTCCCACTCTCCCGGATATCCTATGGCCGGAGGACCCCTTTACTACAGGCTTTATTCTGTGTACGGCTGGCTATAATTCTGCTTTTTCATAGTTGTCGCTGTCTTACCATTGTCGGCCATTATAGAGGAGTATGAGCTTTGGGTGGATTGCTACTATAGAGGTGATCATCCCAGTCGATGGGCACGATTCCACTGCAGTATCCTGGATATGTGGTAGATGGTGAGACCCCCAGGAGATAGCTCCTTGCTGCTTTTTCTCTGTGACATGTACACTCCTGAAATAATCTACAGGAGAGGGGGGGGTTTTGAGGCCCCCATCGAGTCAGTCATTGTGGGTCCTGGTGTACAGACCCCAGTAGTGCCATGTTTTCTATTGCATCCCTCATGCTGCCCCCAATGTCAGACATATGCACCCTCTTTAGTCTCTGCTTATGTTTGGTTCTGTGTACTCGGGTTTCTTTGGTTACCTATACGTTTTGTTTTACACCTCGGGGTTAATGGGAGGGGTCGCAGCTAACATAGTGGTCCCATAAGTGGATGAGGCTGCCGCCCTGCTGATCTCCGCTCCCAGCCAGCTGCTCCTTTGTTCTGTTTCTGAGAAACCCGAGGCAGTCCTGCTCTGTGGAGCTCGCGTCACGTTCCTGCTCAGATTTACCCTGCGGGGGCGCCGTGTCCTCCGCATGTGACCGGACACCTGTACCTGACTCATGTCATCTGCTGTTACTCAATGTTTCCTCCTGTGTCCCAGCACAAGTAGGACACGGCTGCGCCTGAGGATCAATACAAGGAAATGTTTAATGTTAGATTTGTTGCTTCATGTTCTAAAATTGAACCTCGTAGCTTCCAACGTCACGACGCCCACTCGGGTGAACTTTCCCACGTTTTTGAAGCAGAAGATGCATCAGGAAACTGGAGGTCTTTTTTTCATGTGGCTTTTGTGTTTTTTTTTTTTTTTTTTTTCTTTTTTGTGGTCGCTGACCTTTTTTAAACAAAAGCAATGAGTATTTAAGACAAGGAATAATGAGGGTGGGAAGCATACATGGACAATCCTAGCAGCACCGGTGGGCCGTTATATTGCGGACTTTCTGTACAGTGTCTTCACTTTAGATAAGTCATGAAGAACAATGTGATTACTCTATTACCATATTATATATTTTTTTTCACGCCCTTAAAGGGGTTATCTGGGACTATTTCTTATGGTACTAATTAGTAGTGGGCTAGTAGTTACTACCTATCTGCCTGTTGTGGTGTGTGCTGATCTCAGCAGAGAGCAGTCACAGGCCACTTCTGATTTATTCACCGGACTTCTTGTTGACAGAGCAGCAACTTCTCCTCTCTGCTAACAGCATGGGACTGCCTACCTCATACTGATTCACAGCTGACTCCCCACTGCCTAACTGCAGGGAGCCGGCTGTCATTCAGGATGACGTAGGTCGCAGCTCAGAAGAAAAGTGATCCATGATCTCTCTGAGACGGCGCCGCGTGGAACAGGTAGGTAGTCGGCACCTACCTGCCTATTAATTTTTAGGCCCATAGTAGTTAGAGGTATTTTTATTTTTTTAATTCAGGTGGTCTATATAATAATTTATGTGACTCATGCCTTCTTATAGTTTATCATTGGATCACGTGATCACCTCTAGATCATTCCGGCGCTTAACGTTCTCTTTGCAGCCTGCGAAGAGGTGTCGATCATGGTCTGTTCCTGGCTTTCCGCCTGCCAGTTCTGCGATGCTTAGTTTCATGTCTCTTGCTTTTCAGGTCGCAATGGCCACAGGACAAGTATTATTCCAGCGGTTCTTCTATTCCAAATCGTTTGTAAAGCATTCAATGGAGGTAAGCGTCATCATCCATGTTCTGCTACATTTTTAGTTCTTTGAGGGGCTCTTTATTCATGGATTTTGTTGCTGGTCATCTTCAGGGTATTGTTCGCTTTTTTTTTTTCTAGCACGTGTCCATGGCCTGCGTTCATCTGGCGTCCAAGATTGAAGAGGCTCCAAGACGCATCAGGGACGTGATCAACGTGTTTCATCGTCTCCGACAGTTAAGGGAGAAGCAGTAAGTTCTCTGGGTTTTGCCCTCGGATGGGGTTTAGCACAGACTGATTTTATTCTAACCTTCCAAGTCTGACTCTTTTCAGGAAGCCGTCACCTTTGGTGTTGGATCAGGACTATGTGAACTTGAAGAACCAAATAATAAAAGCGGAGAGGAGGGTTCTGAAGGAATTGGGCTTTTGTGTGCATGTGAAACACCCCCATAAAGTAAGTTATTTTGGTGTTTGCAGATATTACTTTATGTAGCTTTACATTTCAACTGACTTTTGGGGTTGTGGGGGGGCGTCCTACAGCGATCAGCTGCTCCTATTATATCCACGTATGATACTAAATGATGCCCAGTGATGTGGTCTGTAATGTGTGTAGTTCTGGGTGAAAACTCCTAGAGTTGGGGGGAGTTTGCCCAACTCCTAGTAGCCCGACGTGATCCCTTCTCTTACTAGATGCTGTAGTGGCCGCCATAAAAGTATAACCTGTTTCTTTTTTTTCTCCCTCTTTTCTTAGATTATTGTGATGTACTTACAAGTTTTGGAATGTGAACGCAATAAGCATCTGGTCCAGACTTCATGGTGAGTGTCGCTTTCTCCTGTAGTTCGTATGTAGCCTGTAAGCTGCAGGATCTGTAGAGCATTGCCAAAGCGCTGCTGTACGAGTCCTGGGGAATCAAGGCAATTTTTAACAGATCAGTCAATTGCAGCCATTATCTACTGTTGACCTGTAGAAGATCTGAAGGGGAAATACATGGGAAATGGCTTCAGCTTTCCCTTATTTGGAGCGAAGAGCTGGGGGACATTTGCTGTGTGCCGCCGACTGCCTTGGCACATTTTCAAGGCTCCTCTCATGGTTTTGTAGATCAAGTGTAAACTCACAATCCTAGTTTTGCATTTTTGTTTAAAGGGACATAAAAATGGCATAGCATAATGAAATGTGTGGATTGACTATGGTACACTCCAGAGAAGGGTTTTGCATGTTAACATTTTTATGGATTTGGTCTCTTGTACTTTGGGTTTTTCAAGACTGTTGTCATTAAAGGGGTTTTCTTATATTATAAAGTGATGGAATATCACTAGGAGAGAGTGATGGTAAAGCAACAATGGTCACTTCCAGGACCATCTGCTGTGCTGGCAGTTGTAGTGCAATTCTTTAAAAATGTGCAGAGCTTAAAAAAAAAAAAAAAAAAGCACAGCCCTAATTCAGTGCTGCTTCTCCTTTTTCTGGATCATAGTCATAGTGGTGGCACATCCTAGAGATACTCCATCAGAATGCCCCTTTTTAAATGGTATTAAAAATGTATGGAGGGGAGGGATGCTGACAAATGTCTGGTGCTGTTTTACTTGTTCAATGGATGGAGAACCTATATTAACTTTTGTTTTCTGTACTCTTTTGATCAAAGGCTAGCCTCTGAGGGTAAGTGACTAAGACTTCTCCTCTGCTGTCCAAGCGCTTCGGTGCAGGGATGGCTGCCGTCTTCAGTCAATCCCAAGCAGGTTCCCCAGAAACGAAGGCTGCCTCTGGTCAGGTGGTATACATCCCGTGGAGTAAGGGGGCTCACTGCTCCTTATGGTTTCCTTTTTCTTTCTTTGTTTTTTTCCTTTATGACCTATTTTAAAATGAACAGTAGTTTTTATTTTAATTTGCCATTTTGTAGTTGAAGTTCTATATATTTCCATAGACTGTATATTAACCTCTGACTTGTAATAGTTTTTATTCTGTTCTTTCTGTAATTTTGATTAGCTTTGTCTAGATCTGCCGTCCTTGTGAAAATCCCATGCCGTATTTTGCAGCAGAATGTCCCTACCACGTGGAGGTTGTATGCTGGCCGCACACCGCCGGTGGATGATATTAGGACTCTCCATCTGGATGAAGCCAAACTGACCTCTTTATTGGCACTGATTTTTAGTCTGTCACACAATCTATACATGTAAAGCCTTTTTGGCACACCCACAAAAAGTTAAAATATGTTCTCCATCCTTCACAATTAAACACTTTTGTATGCCTGAAACACCTAATGACCAGATGACTGTACGTTATGTTGCGGCTACAATATTTTTGCTTCCTTTTGTGCCATTTCAGGAACTACATGAATGACAGCCTCCGCACCGATGTCTTCGAGAGGTTCAATCCTGAAACAATTGCATGCGCCTGCATCTACCTGGCGGCAAGAACACTGGAGGTTGGTATACGCCAAGAATCTTTCATCTTAGGACTAAAATTATTTGTTGGTTTTGGGAAAACTCCTGTCTATCCCCCGGCTGTGGTTTCTTTGAAAATAGCCTTGTGCTACACTTGGCTTCCATGGCTGCAGCGCTGAGTCTCCTGGTGTCTATCAGCAGCGCTGCAGCTAATCTATGAGACCAGCGGATCGTGCCGTCGACTTGGGCAAAGCCTCTAAGCTAGCTGATTAGCTGCAGCGCTGTGGTTGTGAAGCCGTTGTTGCAACGGAGACTTGGCACTTGACTCGGGAAAAGCACAGTGGATTTTAAACCTATTGCATTTGGGGGACCCCCCCTTTTTAAACATGACATTAAGTCATCATTGGGTTCCACCACTGTATTCGATGGCCTCATGGTTCGGACCCCCATGAAATGCACAGGTGATGACTTTCAACAACAGGAGTCAGACTGAATTCACTTGTTCATGCATGGAGTACAATTTTCAGACCAGCCATTGCGCTGACAACCAGTGAAGAGATGCCGTGGCCGGTAAGGAAATTGTGGTCTTTAAATTCTTAAAGGTGGTGGGGTTTGAAGACGCTATGAAGATACTTCATTATCTGTGTGGGAAACTTTTTTTTTTTTTTTCTATTTTTATATAGATCTGCCTCCCAAATCGTCCTCACTGGTTCCTTCTGTTTGGTGCTTCTGAAGAAAACATTTGGGAGATCTGTCTTCAGATTTTAAGGCTGTACACGAGAAAGAAGGTATGTAGGATGTGGAACCCACCACTCGCGCGTCTCCTGCTTCACCATGAATTCTACGCTTGCACGTCACTGACGTGATAAAACCCTTCTATGTTACAGGCTGATCTGACTGATCTGGATAGTACAGTCGAGAAGAAAAGGCTGATGCTGGAGGAGGCTAAAGCCAAGGCGAAAGGGTTACTGCCCGATGGCACCCCACGTATCGATAATGCCCCCGAGTTCTCACCTAATGTGAAAACTGGTATGTTTGCACGCTCTTGGAAGTTTTCTAACTTATTTGGTTTGTTTCCTGCACAAGTGAGATGACAAATAATTTCCTTATAGTGTCTCCTAAGGAAGGAAAATTGAACAAACTTTCACCCGAGACTATACATGCACTGAAAAACGTCAAAAGAAAACTGGAGGATGCAAAAAGGATCACATCATCAAGCCCTGTGAATGGGTAAGTAGTAACTCATGAACGCACAGTTAAAGGGGTTGTCAGGGACTTGTATATTTACAATGGTACCTGTTAGGTCATCAATATCAGATCAATGGGGGTTTGACGCACACCATCTCCACGATCTGCTATGTACACTGTTCAGTTACCATTGCATAAAACTACAGCTTTGCTCCTATTCAAATAAGTAGTTTGCAGAAATTGATGGCTCACCCCTCTCCATGCAAAGTCCTATGGAATTATTGACTTTTCTGACAATTTTTTTTTTCTCTTGTAACAGTGTCATAAAAGGGAGAGAAAGCCGAAGTGGTAGCAGAAGCCGCGACAAGAGCTACTCCCGGTCCCACTCGCGATCTGCATCTCCAAAACGAAGGTACGTTTGACTTTGCCGCTGTATGGTTTCTATGCTTCTGTAGTGTGAATACGCCAGTGTAATTCCAATATGTAATGTGCCAAGCCAGATTTTGTAGAATGAGGCAAATATTCGTGTTGTGCCAGCAAGGAGTCTGTTACTAATCCTGGTGTCTCTTACCCCCCAGGAAAAGTGAAAGCTACTCTACCTCCAGCGGTTCAAAGTCTCGTAGCCACTCCAGAAGTAGAAGCGACTCCCCACCTCGAAAAGCAAACCACGGCTCCTACAAAAGCTCCAAAAGCCAGTTACACGGGAAGGACAAGGACTACAAATACACGGGGCAGAAAAGACGCTCCCACAGCAGAAGTTCTTCCCCTCACAGCCGCTCACGTGGAAGTCCAGACTCTAGGAAGTACAAGAAGAAAAGTCACTACTACCGCGACCGGCGGCGAGAGCGTTCTCGGTCTTATGAGAGAGTTCCGCACCGTCATTATGACCGTGAATATCCAGGTCACAGCAGCCATCACCGAAGATGAAAATGTGTGCAGGATGGATATTGATCAGAGCCATGGATATGACTACGGATTATTCTGGTGCTAATTGAGAACTAAAAACCGGAATTTTAAGGGGCATTTATTTTATATTTCATTGGAAAGTCACAGGAAAAAGGGGGAAAAAAGGAAAAGGTCAGCTCACCCAGTCTTCAATATGTATCCATATTTCCCGAAGCGCACGGAGTCTCCTGTATCACGGCGTTGTCAGAGCAAATATATGAGGAGGAATCTCCAACACTATATTTAAAAATACATAAGTGAAAAAATAGATGGACAAAATAGCAAGTGGTGTCTCAGGTGGTACAGCCAACGCGTTTCGACCTCACCGGGTCTTATTCATGGTTAGAGACACATAATAACATCTACATATAGCACAAAGACAAGTTAAACACTGGTGCAAATAATACCAATCAGTGAAGTCAAGGGAAAACACAGTATTAACCCTTCGCATAAATGAAACAGACAGCTATATATTTTTTGCAGCCACAATCCATTTCATAATATACAATTATACGCTATATAGACAATTTAGTCATGATTTGGAAGGGGGGGATAAGATGGGAATCACGGATTTCATGAATTATATTACTGGGAATTCAATCCTTTCACTTTTTGTTAGAATTTTCTATTAATTATCTTGATGTTACTTTATTTGTAAACATGGATACTTGGGCTAGTTTCACATTTGCCGATGGAAGTGCTGCGGAGGGCTGCGTACTTCCTCCGGTCAGCTCCGCCCACTGCCACACCTCCGGTCAGCTCCGCCTATGTCTGCATGCAGCCTGCAGACCTATATTTAACATAAGGTACGCAGGCCATGCGGATGCTGCAGCATGCGTCGTTTTGACGGGGCAGTGACCGCAACAAAATGCAGCATGTTGCCTTCGGCGCAGGTCGCCGCACTGTCAAAACGACACACGTGGCGGCATGAATAAGACCCGGGGAGGTCGAAACGCGTTGGCTGTAGCACCTGAGACACCACTTGCTATTTTGTCCATCTATTTTTTCACTTACATATTTTTTTTAAGTATATGTTGCATTTTTAAAAAAAAATAATAATTTTTTTTTCAATAAATGTAGAGTGCTAAAGTTCATAGCCCACCTATGAAGAAGACCCGACATTTCCCAAAAGTTGAAGTCTGAATAGACCGTCAGTAATGCGATGTATCTGAACAGTACATTATGGATGTAAATGTTCTCTTATCCTGTAGACCTACATTAGGTCAGAGTTGAATGTTTTGGATTCTCTCGTTACCGGAGCAGCCGTAGCATTTTGGACATTTGTACATATCTGTGTTACACGTGATAAACCTGGACACTTCTGTACCATAGATTATTTTATATTTTTCCATGCCCGTGCCGGACACGTGCAGCCCACCCACGGACCGTCCTACCGATTACAGGATGTACGTGACATTCTACTCAGGATATTTGATAGCTCAAATATATCTAAGAAGGTTTAGTCTTTCTGCTTGTTTACCAAGTCTACAGAAACCAACCACAGCCTGGCCGTATCAGTTTTATTGGTATATCCAAGCTGTATTCCTCTTTACTCAATAAAGTATTGGAGTTTATATTTAAAGTGTCATCTTCGTGTCTTTCTATCTCTTACAGCCATATAGGACTTGGGAATAACTGGCTACTGGTAGAAAGGCATCAGAAAAACTAAGTACACATAACAAACCACATCATTTCATTATTTGCCAAATTGCAGAAATGGTGGGGGGGGGGGGGGATTAAGTGCACCCCTTGAATCAAAAACTTTTATCAGAAAATAATTAAAAGTACAGTATTTTTCAGCCTCTAAAACACTTTTTTCCTTCAAAAATGTGGAGAAAAATGTTGGGGTGTGTCTTATAGTCTGGATGTACCTGCTCTGGCTGTGGTGTGGGAGTGGCAGCGGGGTCACAGAGGCAGGATTCAGCTGCTGAGGCTATCGACTGTTCCCACTGCTAAAAAATTAATATTCACTGCATTCCACGCCCATGAATGAATATTCATTTCTCTTTAGCATCCTGGTATGATTGGCCTCCACCCCCATCCTGGTATGTATGGCCCCATCAGAAAACATTAAAAAAACCAAACCATTATGCTTACCTTCCTGGCGCTCCCTCGCAGCGTCCTACTCTGTTGCCAGCAGCTGCTTAAAATCTTGTTAGATATTCATTAAAAAGCACTACCCAATGTGTAAGACAAATGTGTTCAAAAAACACAGATAAATACATAGACTGATACAGTAAAGTAACCTACAGGTCCCTGGTTAAACCCTAAATGACCCCTGACTAGCTTTGGAGGTTGGCACCCTGTAAGACGATGCTTTGGTGCCCCCGCTCCGCGACTACTGTCCCAATCTGTCCTTAATAGGTCTTATGCTAAAGCAGGTGGGAAAACATAGCTTTTGATAGAGATGAATTATAGATAATTCAGAGTAAAAAATCATATACTAGGATCAGTCTTTCGTACTTGTAGATATGACCAGGAACGCTGAGGTATACAAAAAAAATATTTTTCAGATATGTCCCTCTATTAAAGCAACCACAAGTATATTATCTTGTGGAACAGATACCACCCTTTCATAAATAACAAAGGCACATAAACATTCAATGGATGTAAGGCCCAATAATAGTAGAAAGTGTAACCTAATGCATAGGATAAGGTATACACAGCAAATGAAAGGAGTAAAAAAAGTGGGTGGGGGACTTATCCCATATAGAGAATCTCGCCTCCACGTGTTTCCCCGTCCATACGGATCATCAGGAGGCCCGATAGAAACCTGGCTATGCCAAATATATGAGGTACTGATAGAGAAATCATGCCTAACCAGCCTATGCAAAGCAGGTTTAAATACCCCGCCGAAGAATCGGGGCCAGTCCCCGACACAAATCACACACCCACCTGATAACATCAAGTTGTAGAAAACCACTGGGTCTCTTTGTCCGTATGCCAGCAGTATTCCTCCATATTGGTGTGGTTAAACCAAGCACGTGGCCGTATCATGAAAGACATGGAGCGTCCCGGATTTTGCTTAAAAACACATGAAGGTCTTCCAGACTATGAGAAATAAGATTCTCCAGTCTGATGAGATGAAGATAGAACTTTTTGGTGATAATTCTAAGCGGTATGTGTGGAGAATACCAGGCATCATCACCTGCCCAATACAATCCCAACAGTGAAACGTGGTGGCAGCATCATGCTATGGGGGTGTTTTTCAGCTGCAGGGACAGGATGACTGGTTGCAATTGAAGGAAACATGAATGCGGTCAAGTACCGATATATCCTGGATGAAAACCTCTTCCAGAGTGCTCTGGTCCTCAGACTTGGCAGAAGGTTCACCTTCCAAAAAGACGTGAACTCTTGCAATGTGAGGAAGCAGGAGTCTGGAGCTCCCACAAGACTTCCCTGAAAAGCGACATAAAAGTGGTCTTTGGGGTTCCACTTCATCCTGTTGCACTGTGGGATTATTACCACTAGTCCCAGGAGCATTTTGAGACCAAAAGCAGACTTCTGGGATCAAGTAAACCAGAGTTTTCTACCATAGAAGATAACTACATTGCTGGGAGCCTCCCTGCCCAAGATGTCTTGCCGTGCTGCCTTCATACAGCTAAAGCCAGGAAGAACACTCCCTCCCCTCTTGAGAGTGAGTATATTTGCTCTTATTTAACAGAACTGAGCCCTGCCTCAATGTAAAGGTACTGCCACACTACACAATCCCGCTAGCGATCTCGTTAGCGTCGCATACTAATGAGATCGCTAGCGGGATTGTTTCTATATCGCTAGTAGCTACCTAACTTAGCGATGTCGTTAAGGACGCTATCGCGGTTAGCGATCTCCTTAACGACTTTAGCGGTACAAAAGTACCGCTAAATCGCTAAGAAAAGGTGCTACACTTAGCGATTATACTTACCCAGCGGGAGCGCCGGCGATAAAATAGGGTCCGGAACGATTCCAGCGACGAGCGAGATCACAGCAGGAAGCTCGTCGCTGGCAGCTGCCGCACACAACAACATCGCTAACGGGATCGCTAAATAGTGACGTTTTTTAGCGATCCCGTTAGCGATGTTGTTTAGTGTGGCATACCCTTAAGTGCTGATATCTTTATCTAAATAAGACTTTTACATACTTCGTGTGAAGCCAGAAACAGCTTAGATAGTCATCCCTGACCAGGAAAGCGCGCAGGCATCAGCAAAACGGCCAATATATCCTGGTTGCTGCACTTACAGATGGTGGAGACTGGAGAGGTTCTTTGCAATACAGTCTGAATGATATCTATCTCCCTTGATAAGTTAATCAATTTGTTAGACCGAGGTGCTGCAGGTGAGCAGTACAAAACACACACCTGCTGTTATGAAGCGTGGTGATTAGCCCCAGTGCTCCCCTTGCTACCACCGTCGGCTTTCCTTGATTTGGGTCGTTTTTGCTCTGCAAGTTTGGACTCCGTAACTGGCAGAGATGGGATGAAAGACTATTTTTCCTATAGCCTGATTTATTGCTGAGACCACAGCAGCATCTGGTGGTCTTTTAAAGAATTGCATCCAAAAATTATCTCAAAATAAAGACATTTGATTACCCACTCCTCAAAAATGTAACTCTTTATGATCTGAATATATCCAAGGGGGGAATGTGACTGGTGCCAAGATAACTACGTGGCAAGGCTAAATTTATACGTTTTACAATGGTTAAGATTGGCAAATCTGCCTTAGGAGCCTCTCCTAGATCTAAAGTTTCCCTGACTCAGGTGGGCATGAATAAGTTTCTTCACAAAAAGCAAACAAAAGCTGCTACATCAAAGTCCAAACCCCCAGAGCTTATGGATTCACATTCTCCTAGTAACTGACTGAAATAGAAAGTGAAATGGAAGAAAGCAGAATTGCAGGGGATCAACAAGTGTCCAGATCCTTCATAAAAAGAATACTAGCTAAATCTCTAGAACCGGTGGTTAAAGATTTATCTGATGTCAAGCAAGAAATTTCACAACTAGGCCACAGGGTGGACCCACTCGAAGCTTCTAATTCCACCATAATTCAGCAAACCAATGAAGTTGTAGCGTGCTCACATAGTCAGGGAGATCATATTAACCAAATTTATTCTATTCTTGAGGACCATGAGAATAGAGAAAGAAGAAACAACCTACGGATAAAAGGCATCCCTGAAACAGTTGCGGTTGACGCATTGCCCGCTACTCTGAGAGGAATATTTTCTAATCTACTGTCCCAAGATGACCCTACACACATGGAGATAGTGAGAGCCCACAGGTCGTTAAAACCACGACGACCTAAACCAGGAGACCCTCCACGAGACGTCATCTGCCGTTTTTTGGACTATCGCACTAAAGATTTAATTAGAAGACGATCAAGGGAAGCGGAAAATATTTTATTCGAAGATTCTTCAATATTGATTTTCCAAGACCTAGCGGCATCGACACTAAACAAGAGACGTATATTGAAACCTTTTACGGAAGCCTTGCGTCACAACCAATGCCAATAGCGTTGGTTATACCCATTTGGCATCGCAATAACTTCCAAAGATAAGTGTATCCAGGCCAGGACCTCGGCAGAGATTCAGGAGGCATGTAAAGAGCTGGGTATCTCTCTGGAGAAATACCCAGTTCTGGAGGCGTATCATTCATCACCTTCCTTGCAACCTCTGACGCGAACTGCGCCTTGGAACTTGGTCCAATCGAAACCGACGCAAAGCAGCAAAGCTTCAATCTGCACTTCCAGATGAAGAGACCGGATGATACACTGGACTGGGGCCGGGAGACGTCGGGGCCACAGTTTTGTTTTTTCTCTTCTTTCCAGGCCTTGCTTATCAGTAATGGCGGGACTGCCTAGACTCCGTCATATCTAACTGCTTTGTTTACCTGTGTTTAATGTTGTTTTTTTCAGGAAGAAATGCAAAATTGCATCATCAGCTGTTTGCCTTTGACAGTTACCAATGACTTTACCCGTGAGTTGAATATAGCTTATACTTATAAACTGTTACCCCCTCTCCAGGGGGCTTTCTCGATCCATCTTGTCTTTCCCCTATCTCTGGGTGAGTGGACGGGCACAGCCTGTTGGGAAAGGATCATATTGCCTATCCACGAGACCCGTGATACTGGCACCATTGCACTTACTCCCCCCCCCCTTATTGCTGTTAATTGTTTATATTATTATGGTTTTTGTTCGACGCACCAGCTTAGACTGGTGTACCACCCTTGTTATGATAGTTCTAACATCCCAATTCTGCAAGTATTCTTTGACACCATCCCTCCTCTTACCTCCTTGGTCCGGCTTGATAACATTGCAAATTAAAGGTCCGCACACACCACATTCTCTATGGAGACTAATCAAGGTAATTTTAAACTAGCAAGCTTAAATACGTGGTGTTTAAACTCACCAGTCCCAAGTGCACAGACATTGAATTGGTTCAGAAAAGATAACTTCAATATTCTTCTTTTACAAGAAACCCATTTCCAAATCAAGAAACTTCCCTCCTTTGATAAATCCCATTATAACCAGTGGTATCATGCCACATCTCCCCAGAGAGGTTCTAGGGGAGTGTCAATCGCGTTTGATAAAAATACGTCATTTCTGCTAACAGACTTATTGGCTGACACTGACGGGAGATATATTTTCATAAAAGGTCTTCTAGCGGGAACGTTGGTTACTATCGGCAACCTATATGCTCCTAACAAAAAAACAAATTAAATGGATTACCTCCAAATTAAACCAGTTTCGTAATTTCTTAGAGGGTATCCCAATTATTGGAGGAGATCTCAATATACCTCTGGACCCCATATTGGACTCATCCACAAAGAAATGCCAGATTTCATATCAAAATATCAGGATAAAGAGATCTCTTCATAATCTTTCATTGGTTGATGTATGGCAGCATGTACACCCTAATGACCTCGCAAACACCTTTTTTTCCCACCCTCACAATTCCTACCACAGAATTGATTACATTTTTCTATCAAGGTCTCTGATACCAAATCTTTCTAAAGCAGAGATACTCCCTCAATACACTCTGACCACTCAATAGTCTCAATACGCTTCTCAACTTCAAAACCTTAGTATATCGCTCATGGAGACTAAACGACTCAATTCTAACTTCAGACATTAATAAACAACGAATACGTAATACTTTAATAGACTTTTTCAAGAACAATACCACTTCGGAGGTGAGCTTTCCGATAGTGTGGGAGACCCATAAAGTGGTGATCAGGGGTGAATTGATTTCCATCGCTTCACACCTCAACAAACAGCGCAAAAAGACAATACGAGACCTTTATGAAGAGATAGTGAATTTAGAAACACAACATAAAAGAACTTTGTTGCGTCAAAGTCTGGAGGCTCTGACAGCCAAACGCTTACAATTAAAAGATCTGCTGAATAAACAGTCCGCAAAACAATATCTCAGTGAAATCGTATGTATGTTCACGGCGATAAGGCCTCCAGGCTTATAAAGTAAGACAAGCCAAGACTTATATTCACTCTCTGAAAACCTCTAGATGCAATAGAACATCAGATATTGACCAAATCTCACATGAATTCCTAAAATATTACTAGAATCTATATAATTTATAACCAGATGAGTCTGACTCTGATAAGGAAAAAAAACAGGCAGAAATCCAGTCCTTCCTATCCAGCCTTAATCTACCCAGACTTACAATAGAACAAAAATCCCTTTCTAATCCTATTACTCGGGGTGAGATCCGATCCACTCTGGCAAACAGCCCCGCAGGGAAAGCTCCTGGTCCTGATGGACTTCCTGCTATATATTATAAAACTTTTTCTGAGACCCTTGAACCTCACTTTCTCGATTTATGTAATGCAGTGCTTTGGGGCTCCCCCTTACCCCTCAATCACTGGAGGCTCATAGAACTCTAATCCACAAAGAGGGCAAGGATCCAGAACTCTGTAGCAATTACAGACCTATCTCCCTTTTGAATGTGGATCTGAAAATTTATGCCAGCATACTGGCAAAACGCATAGCAAATTACTTGCCAAATTTGATTTCTCCAGATCGAACCAGCTTCATTAGGTGTAGGAAGGGTAAGGAAAATGCTTGGAGGGTCCTTCATTTAATGCAATATTCTAGCCTTCATAAGACGCCTCTTGTGCTTCTTGGCACTATGCAGAGAAGGCGTTTGACAGAGTGGATTGGATCTTCCTACGGGAAACCCTCAATAGCTAATTTTCCTTCCCTACTAATAGAGGCCATATTACAAATGTACTCTCACCCATCGGCTAAAATTAAATTTAACAATACCCTCACCAAGTCTTTTACGATTCATAACGGTACAAGACAGGGGTGCCCTCTGTCGCTACAGTTATTTATAGTGGCGATGGAACCCCTAATCAAGGCTATCAATATGTGCAAAGATATAGAGGGTGTGAGAGTACAGGGAATAACTCATAAAACCATGGCCTTCGCTGATGATTTATTAATCACTATGACTTGTCCTCACAAAGGTATACCGGCTCTCATATGGCTCCTTGTCTAATTTCAAGATAAACCCATCTAAGTCTGAAGCGCTGGGAATAAATATACCTGCTAGTACTATAAACAGCTTTAAATTACAATTTCCCTTTCACTGGCCGGGTAATTATATAAAATACCTTGGCATCAAAATTAGCCCGTCCTATAAGGATCTATTTAACCTAAATTATAAACCACCACTCACTTTAGTAACAGATCAAACTAAAAAGTGGAAGGCCCCCTATCTCTCTTGGATGGGAAGAAAAAATTTAATCAAAAGCATTCTTCTACCTAAATTAATTTACCTATTTCAAATGCTACCTATAGAACTACCCAGGACGTTCTTGACCCAGGTTAATTGTTCTTTAAATATATATGGAATAAGCACAGATCAAGACTAAACTCCCACACACTTTCATTGCCTAGGAGGAAAGGTGGCATGGGAGCCCCCAACATTCATACTTCTTATTTAGCTGCTGTCCTATCTAGGGCGGTGGAGTGGGTCAGGAAGACTGGAGAGAAACCCTGGCTTTCTTTGGAAGAACAGATGTCCCCGATTCAACTACGCTCTATTATCCTTTCCCCTGTAGAGTCACTTAAATTTATCTTTTCAAACCTCCTTACAAGGACGGTGGTCAAATGTTGGAAGTCTGTGGCCCCTTATCTATCCCCTTCTCCCTCACCACTAACTAGGGTATCAGACGTCATGATCCTGGATCTGGTGAAACATATTTCAAATGATAAATCACCCCTGTTGGACCAGTTATACAGTGAAGGGACTATTATATCCTTCCAAGACATGAAGGAACTGCCCACAATGTCTCATTACACCTTTATACATTATGAGTTTCTTAGGAAAACACTCCGCCAGTCTATGATCGATGGCGACCTAACACGGCCGTTAACCGCTTTTGAAATATTATGTTACCAAACAAAACCCCCAAAAAAAGTGCTTTCTGCTCTCTATAATATGCCGCTTTTAAAACAATTACCTCTGAAAAGAGTCTTTCTGCTGAGATGGGAAAAAGAATTAGGCCACTCTTTCTCTGATTCCCAAATTAATCTAATTTATAAATCTTCATATGGCCCTTCACAATGTGTGAGAGCCCAAGAAATCAGCTACAAAATAATAACTCATTGGTATACAACACCTCTCCTGTTACATAAGTGGTTCCCCACTACGCCAGATACATGTTGGAGGTGTGAAAAGGACAGAGGCTCATATCTTCATATTTGGTGACACTGCCACATCATAAAAAAATTTTGGAACATTGTATCTCAAACCTTAGACGAAGTGGTGCGTAAATATATAAAACTAACTCCAGAACATGTTTTCCTTAATCTACCAGTAGTTCCAAATAATAAACATTTATCTAAACTGGTCTCTTTCATCTTAACAGCCGGTAAGCTTCTTCTACCTACGTTTTGGCACTTGTCTAATATTCCAAGCATAAATCAGCTATTACTTAAGATTGACCAACTGTATCACACCGAAGAATTAGCAGCATTAGCCACACATAGCCTTTCTCCCTTCTCGCAGGTCTGGAGTCCTTGGGTGACGTATAGGAATTCAGATAAATTCATATCCCTGTGTGTGTCTGATTATGCACCTTGATATTGAACATGACCAATGTGCCAATAGACCATGTCCCTTTTACCTTTATCCCTGGTTCCCCCTCTTCCTCCTCCCCTCCCTCCCATCCCCTTGATGTCTCCTTTAGGTTTCCTCCCCTTTTTTGTGCTCTGGTTCTGCATTTGGTTAATTAACTCACCCATGATACTCCAGAGCTTCAGTTAAATCATTATGTTCATTTGTCGATTAATAGTCACCAAGAATCACTCATTTCTTTATTAATGATATTTTGATAGTGACGTTTGCATCTTCATTTTCGTAAACATGAAATTATTGAAGGTCATGTGTAACTACGAGGCATGTATGACTATGAATACTGTACTATTTGCTTCTTCTGTCTCTCATGTTTGATTGGATAATATATTTATGCTGATGCTTTTCACCTAGTGATTCTCAATAAATAAAACATTGAAAACAAAAACAAAACAAAACACCTTCCAAAAAGACAATGACCCTAAACACACAGCTAAAATAACAAAGGAGTGGCTTCTGAACAACTCTGTGACCATTCTTGACTGACCCAGCCAGAGCCCTGACCTAAACCCAATTGAGCATCTCTGGAGAGACCTGAAAATAGCTGTGCACCAACGTTCACCATCCAACCTGACGGAACTGGTGAGGATCTGCAAGAAAGAATGGCAGAGAATCCCCATATCCAGGTGTGAAAAACTTGTTGCATCATTCCCAAGAAGACTCATGGCTGTACTAGCTCAAAAGGGTGCATCTACTCAATACTGAGCAAAGGGTCTGAATACTTATGACTATGTGATATTTCAGTTTTTCTTTTTTAATAAATTTGCAAAAATTTCTACATTTCTGTTTTTTTTCAGTCAAGATGGGGTGCTGAGTGTACATTAATGAGAAAAAAATGAACTTCTTTGAATTTACCAAATGGCTGCAGTGAAACAAAGAGTGAAAAATGTAAAGGGGCCTGAATACTTACTGTACCCACTTTATTATCTGAAAAATATTTTTTAGTGTACCTCAGCATTCCTGGTCATATCTACAAGTACAAAAGACTGATCCTAGTATATGATTTTTTACTCTGAATTATCTATAATTCATCTCTATCAAAAGCTATGTTTTCCCACCTGCTTTAGCATAAGACCTATTAAGGACAGATTGGGACAGTCGTCGCGGAGTGGGGGCACCAAATCATCGTCTCTTGTGGCAAGCTCCACAGCTAGGCAGGGGTCATTTAGGGTTTAACCAGGGACCTGTAGGTTACTTTATTGTGAGTATCAGTCTATGTATTTTTCTTGTGTTTTATTAACATGGTTTTTCTCTTACACACTGGGTGGTGTTTTTTAATAAATATCTAATAAAATTTTAAGGGAATATATGTTACACAATTACTATACTCCCCACACCACATAAAATAAAATGCTTCACTGTCGGGGTCGTATGACATTTGTCACGTGAGCCCTGTAGCTAATCTGCATCCTTTAATGGGTGTAACTGACATCCAGAGGACGTAAGAGGAGCAGCAGCAGCTCTTTCTACGTCCGAGTGAAGTGGCTGCAATGGGCCTGTTCGCGTTCAATCAGCGGCCACTAGGGCAAACATGACAGGACGTCATGGGAGACAGCTGTTTTAGTGACAGCATGAGGGTATGGTATTTTTTTTTATGTGGGTGATTATGGTAATTGAAAAGGGGTTGACCGAAGAGTAGACATACCCTTTAAGTTGAGGTTTGTGGGCATTTGTTTATGCTCAGTTCTTTAAGGGGTTGTTTGGGCTACAGGTGCTGTCTACTCTGACTGCAAACTTGTAAGTCCTCCAATTGTGCACACTGCGTTGTGAGGATTTTCTGGCGCCGAGATTGGCAGGCATAAGGTCACAAGTATGTGACTTGCAAACATGCGGTCACATGCAAACTAGTCATGTGTAGCCTCTCTAAATGTTAGTGTATCGTGCATGGCAGGACAAGTCTAGTTGGAATGTGACTGCCCGCTCCCAGCACTGGAGAATCCTAAGTGCACATGATGTGAGGATTCTGAAGTCTGCAGTCACAAAGAGTGCAGACCTCTCGCCTGAGGCCAGACAACACAGTTTAATGTCCAGTCACAGGATTTTAATTAGCTCAAGGTCTGAATTTGTCTGATCCGCTACACCTTTTTCTTACATTCCGATGTAGGTACTTTTACTTGGGATCAGTGTCTTGTTACATGAGCCCCTTCTGTCCCAGCTTTAGTTTTTGGATTTTATTATGGAATACTTGGGTACATAGTGGAGTTCATGATTAAAGATCCAAATCAATAAGTGTAGCCACTCTGTGTGACTGCAGACTTATGAATCCCCCAAATGCACGCACCCGGAACCGGTATATATGCATTTTAAATACTCCCAGCCAATAGGCGCGGCCTCGCTCTCCATACAGTCCTCCACTCCATTCAGTCTTTCTAATAGTTCTCTCATGAACATATAACTTGTGAACAGGCCTTTAGTGTACTGAGCTGTAGCTCTTGTGTATCTTTGCTGCAATGTTCACTCCTGGGATGATTATATATATATTCTTGAATGTTTTATACTCCTGAACAATCTTTCCCATTTATAGAATGATGGACTCCAAATTATAACAGCCTCAACCTTTCCCAGCAGTCATTTACACATGGCAGTGAAAGGCATACCTACTTACTGGAATGTAATATCACAATGGTGCAGATTTATTAGAAGACTTTTACCACTTTACACTTCTATAACATACCCATAATACGTGGTAGATGAGGTCCAACTTCTAGACTTCACCTACTGCAGCCAGGTGACCCGGTCTCCCAATATCTGGGGAAAATAATCAACTTTACTATAATCCATCTGTTGGGGGCATGTATAAAATAAATGGTCAGTGCTAAAAATGGGGAAAATTGAGACCTTGAGCCAGGTCAGCAATCTGTGACTGCTGGGCAGGAGGCCTGTGAATATCCTTGCCTCCCAGCTTCTGTTGAGTGTTTTTTTTGTGCATATAAAAAATTAATTTTTCCATTTTGGGGGTCCATTTTGTAACAGTTTTGATGTTTTTTTAAAAAACATAGCATCAATGTTTCTTGGTTGCACTTTATTCAAGTTTCTAACAAGTCTAATGAGTCATAGATGATTCGATTCCAGGTTTCCGCTTCGAATTTCCTGCCTGTAGTGCCCGATGCTGATATCTGTCGGCACAGAGGTAACAGACCGTTCCTGCTGGCGCTTCAGCAGCTTCTCTGCTCTGTTGATGAGTCATTTTTGCCGGGTTCATGCTGATTGACAGACGGATCCCCGCTGCCTAAGGCCTCCTTCACACGTCCTGGTGATTTCTGTACATGAAAAACCAGTACTGGTATAATCAGTGGTCCGTATGTGACATCCGTGTGACACATACTGGCGCTTTGGAAAATCTGCACCTTGCACTGTTCCCAGGCGCCGGCTTCTGAAGGCAGCTCTCAGCATTGTCGCTTGGTCTCCCTGAGATCAGTGTGACCAGAATACAATGATTGGAGGTGTATTCAGCACCTGCTGTGTACATCCTGTATAAAATAAAGGATTAAAAAAAAATTGCGTGGGCTTCTGCAGCATTTTCATAACCAGCAGAGGGAAAGCTCACAGCTGGGGTTCTGATGTTAATAATCTGTGACAAGGCACAATATCGCATAAGGTTCCCAGGCTATTAATAACAGCTCACAGCTGTTACACAACAGATAATCCTTACTGTCCCCTGCCGTAATCCATCTCTGCAAGATGTGATTTTTAGAATGATGCGACCATTCCTGAAAACCAGGACATAACGAGCTGCTGCGAGCGCAGCTTCAGTGACGCTGTGCTCCCCCACTCAGTTCACTATGAGCAGCCCGATGAACTGCAGTGACCTCAATGAGATCACTGCCAGCACCGTGAGAATTTTTAACTGTGCTCTCAGTGATCTCATTGAGGTCACTGCAGTTCATCGGGCCGCTCACAGTGAACTGAGTGGGGGAGCACAGCGTCAGTGACCGGCAGTAACTTACGGTACAGGACAGTATGGATTATCTTCACGTCTAACAAATGAGGAATATGGTTTATTATTTTTGGTCTTTTACGGGGGGACATGAGCTTTGATGGATTATAGGCGTAAAGGTGAGTATAACTTTTACACATTTATTTAAAAATGAAAAAAACAAACCGGGTGTTTTGTTTTATTTCAAAGGATTATATTCTTGCTGTGTGTTTATTTCAAAACTTATTATGGGGTTAGTAATGAGGGCATCTTATAGACACCTCTCCATTACTAACCCCTGGCATTGGACAATACAAAGGTGACATCAACCCCAGTACTATTACCCAACTTGTCACCGCCACAGGGCAAGTGGGAAGAGCGCTGCTAAGTGCCAGGTTTGGCGCATCTTACGGATGAGCCATTTCTGAAGTGGCTGAGGGCTGATGTTGGTAGCCTGGGGGTGGGAGGGTACAACATCTGTGGCCCCTTCCCAGACTTATTAATATCAATCCACACTGACTTTTTAGCAGATGCTGGTTTGAATTTATAGGAGGACTCTATATAATTTTTTTTCTGGAGTACCCCTGTAAACTAACCAGTAAAGGCTAAGCAAACAGCCGTGAGCTGTTATTAATAGCCTGGGAACCTTTTAGGATATTGTCCCCTATCCCAGATTACTAACATCAGTCCCCAACCGTGGGCTTTCCCTCTGCTGGTTATGAAAATTAAGCAGGAGCAAATGCTGTTTTTTTTTTTAAATTCTTTATTGTACACAGTGGGTGCTGAATAAAACTCCCATTGTTATTGCCTGGTCATGCTGATCTCAGGGGGACCAAGTGACAATGATGAGAGCTGCCTTCAGCAGCCGGTGCCTGGGATCAGCATAAACTGTACCGCTACTTCCTCCCAGGCACCGGTATGTGTCACGCTGATGACACATGGATATCATCTGTGTCATCAGGGTGCACATGTGTGGCACGCATTTTGTCCATGTTGCTCAAAAAAACTGACATGTCTGCAGGCTTTTCACACGGACACACGTGTGAAAAACCTGACATGTGCGCAACACCATTGATTTAAAAAAAAAAAACTAAAAAAACTAAATTGTGAAGGAGGCCTCACTGCGGGGAGCCAGCTGTCAATCAGCTTGATGTCGGCACTCACGTTCCATTGACAGAGCAATGCAGAAGAGGAAGAAGAGCTGCTCTGTTGATGTGAAGCGGCAGAATCGCAGGCGAGAGTTTTTAGACCCAGACAAAAATTAGTCCTAGAATAAGCCCTTTAAATCAGTGGTCTCAATCTCGCGGCCCGCGGGCCAACTGCGGCCCTCGGGACACGAGTTTGCGGCCCCCACCTCATGGGTCCTTGGTATATACTTTGCGGCCCTCGGCTGGGATCACACATGCGAGAAACACCGCATGTGAAATCCCAGTCACTCGTAGTACCGCTCATTAAGGTCATGAATATGGACGCCACTCCTCTCATAGGCGTGGCGCCCATATTCATAAGCTTAATGAGCGGTACCACAGAAAGATGTCAGCGTGGGCGCCGGTCATACTCACCTCATCTCCTGCTGCTGCCGCCGCCCACGCTTCCTGTCTCTGACACAGAGCAGCGCCGCTGGATGACGTCATCATTCAGCGGCCTGCTCTGTCAGAGCAAGGAAGCGCGGGCACCAGTGATACTGCGGACAGGTGAGAGGTGGTGTGTGTGTGTGTGTGTACAGGTGAGAGGTGTGTGTGTGTGTGTGTGTGTGTGTGTGTGTGTGTGTGTGTGTGTGTGTGTGTGTGTGTGTGTGTGTGTGTGTGTGTGTGTGTGTGTGTGTGTGTGTGTGTGCAGGAGAGTGATGGGGAAAAGCAATGATGGGAGTAATGGGGAAAAGCAATGATGGGAGTAATGGGGGAAAAGCAATGATGGGAGTGATGGGGGAAAAGCAATGATGGGAGTGATGGGGGAAAAGCAATGACGGGAAAAAAGCAATGATGGGAGTCAGCGTCGGACTGGAGTACCTTGGGCCCACCAGAGAAAAATTATTCTTGGGGCCCACCATCATACTTCCCAACCTTTGAAGAAGGGAAAGAGGGACAAAGGCTGTGGCACGCTGTGCCTGCTGCAGCAACTTTTAGGCCATGCCACGTTGCACCACAGACTATCCAGGAGTTGTTGGATGCTTTAGTCCAGGTGTGGGAGGAGATCCCTCAGGAGACCATCTGTTGCGCTCATCAGGAGCATGCACAGAAGTTGTAGGGAGGTCATACAGCATACCTCCCAACTTTTGAAGACAGGAAAGAGGGTTAAAGGCTGCGGCGCGCTACCGCAAATTTTAGGCCACGCCCCGACCACACCCATTTCACAACTAATCACACCCATATCCTCGCCCCAACCGTACCCATTTAGCACTGCTGATCACACTGACTGGTAATGAGGGCACAGTGGCTGGCATTATGGGCACAGTGGTTGGTACTGAGGAAAAGAAAGAAAGAGCAGCGAGAGAGAAAGAAAGGAGAGAGAGAGAGAGAAAGAACAAACAGAGAAAGAAAGAGAGGAAAGAAAGAAAAGAGAGAGAAAGAAAGAACAGAGAGAAAAAAGAACAGAGAGCAAGAAAGAAAGAACAGAGAAAGAGAGAACAGAGAGAGAAAGAAAGAACAGAGAGCGAGAAAGACTAAAGAGAGAAAGAAAGAATAGAGAGAGAGCCAGAGGCGTAGCTAGGGTTTTGGTTTAGTGGGGGCGAAACTTCTGAGTGTACCCCTAACCAGAGAACCTCAGCAAATGACCGCGCTGTTGCAAAAAATAATCTATATATAAAAAGACCAATATTGATATCACCGCCATATGGTCTGTGGTAAATAATACCAGTCCTACAGAACATATAATAGATTACAGCACAGGTACAGATAATGACTTACCGCTGATGTTCTTTCTAATGGAATTGTTCACTTTTCATGTCTTTTCCATCTGGCCCAGACCGACATGACGACTTCTCCAGCCAGGACTCGACTGCAGAGATTACAACAAAGACACATTTCACTTCTCATATTTTTAGCACTGTCACGGTCACCAATTGGACTATTCTCAACCTGCACAAACTCCTCATCCTGCTGATACCCCAATACTGAGCCGCTGCTGCCATATGTGTCCCTATTACTGCACCTGATACCCCAATACTGAGCCGCTGCTGCCGTATGTGTCCCTATTACTGCACCTGATCCCCCAATACTGAGCTGCTGCTGCCGTATGTGTCCCTATTACTGCACCTGATACCCCAATACTGAGCCGCTGCTGCCGTATGTGTCCCTATTACTGCACCTGATACCCCAATACTGAGCCGCTGCTGCCATATGTGTCCCTATTACTGCACCTGCTGTGTGGTTCTGTGTGACCTCTAAATTCTAAAGCACCCCTCTAGAATATAGTAATGTCGGGTGCAAGTGCCCTAGAAAACAGTGCCCACATTTTGTCCCCTAGACTGTAATAATGCCCTGTGTGCCCCTTTGACAGTCACAGTAACCCGAGTTCCCCTATAACAATAAGTGCCCACTTTACATTTAATAATGTCCCAAGTCTCCCCCTGTACATCTCCCCTATACACAGAATAATGCCCCTTACTGGATATATACTGACCCCTTAATGTCCCCAAACTATTTAATGGGTCCAACACTGTATGATGGCCCCTAGATAGCATCCATACAGCATAATACACCAGATAGTCCTCAATATAGTATAATGCACCCCCATAGGCAGCCTCTATATTATAATAAACCCCCATAGGCAGAGTCTATAATATAATGCACCACCATAGGCAGCCGCTATGCAACCTCTGTAGTATAATGCATCCCCATAGGGAGTCTCTGTAGTATAATGCACCCCCATATGGAGCCTCTGTAGTATAATGCAGCCCCCATATACAGCCTCTGTAGTATAATGCAGCCCCATATACAGCCTCTGTAGTATAATGCAGCCCCATATACAGCCTCTGTAGTATAATGCACCCCCCATATACAGCCTCTGTAGTATAATGCAGCCCCATATACAGCCTCTGTAGTATAATGCAGCCCCATATACAGCCTCTGTAGTATAATGCAGCCCCATATAGAGCCTCTGTAAATTAATGCAGCCCCATATACAGCCTCTGTAGTATAATGCAGCCCCATATAGAGCCTCTGTAGTATAATGCAGCCCCATATACAGCCTCTGTAGTATAATGCACCCCCCATATACAGCCTCTGTAGTATAATGCAGCCCCATATACAGCCTCTGTAGTATAATGCAGCCCCATATAGAGCCTCTGTAGTATAATGCATCCCCCATATAGAGCCTCTGTAGCATAATGCAGCCCCATATACAGCCTCTGTAGTATAATGCAGCCCCATATACAGCCTCTGTAGTATAATGCACCCCCCATATACAGCCTCTGTAGTATAATGCAGCCCGATATAGAGCCTCTGTAGTATAATGCACCCCCCATATACAGCCTCTGTAGTATAATGCAGCCCCATATAGAGCCTCTGTAGTATAATGCACCCCCCATATACAGCCTGTCAGGGACACCGCACTGCACATGCTCACTGAGCCAGTGCACGTGTCCTGAGTGAACCAACTGTGCACCCCAAGATACCTGTAAGCAGAGCCGCAGCAGAGAAGACGTGTGTTTCTGTGTAACAGGACCTTCCGCAGCATGTGACAGCCAAGGGGCGGAGCTGGCCACACGTCTCTCAGAGGCAGCAGTAATGAATGATGTGTACTGCAGACTAACAGGACCTGCAGCACATGACTGCTGGGGGCGTGGCCTAAGCTCCAGAGATCTAGGAACTGCAGGAAAACTCCTAGCAGGGTAACCACGAGATAAAGTTACCAAGGGGCAAAGACAGAGACGAAAATCAGGACAGGCCGAGATCAGAGCACAAGATAACACGACAGTACCAAAGGGTTAGACAGAACGGATAGTCAGGACGTAGCAATAGATCAGTAAACCAGAGCGGGCAATAGACAGTACAATAGGGACAAAACGGTAACAGAGTATCGATAGCCAAGCCAGGAGGTCAGAACCGGAGAAGACAATATAAGCAAAACGTGAGACAGAGAGCAGAGTGAGCAAACAGACCGGGTCATACACAGGAGTCAAACAAGCAGAGCAGTATACACGCAAACCAGGGGGGTCAAATACACAGTCACAACGAAAGTATAGCTGACAGAGAATCTCCCTCTGGACTGGGTATAAATACCCTCCCAGATCCAAAGGGAGGCCAGCAAAAGTTAACCCTGAGTGGACAGGACATTAACCATGTCCTATACCATGACAGTACCCCCCCCTTGATGGGGGGCCACTGGACCCCCAGGCCTCTCAGGATATTTGGCATGAAAAGCCTGTACCAGTCGATCGGCATGTACCGAACTGGCCGGAACCCATGACCGATCTTCAATGGAGTATCCCTTCCAATGAATAAGGTACTGAAGTCTCCGGCGCACCCACCGTGAATCAATGATGCACCCTACCTCGTACTCCAGTTGACCCTCTACCAATACTGGTGGAACCACGGATGAGGGATCTTCTCTAACCATCCCCACAGGTTTTAATAGGGACCTGTGGAAGACGTTAGATATTTTGAAGGAGGTGGGCAACTGAAGCCTGTACGCCACTGGATTGATCACCTCTACAATCTTGTATGGGCCAATAAATTTGGGGCCCAGCTTCATAGAGGGTATCTTAAGTTTGATATTACGGGTGGACAACCAGACCTTTTCCCCCACTGTCAACGCAGGACCCAACCCCCTCCTCCTGTCCGCAAAATGTTTGTACTTCTTCTGGGCTTTGGAGATGTTCCCCTGCACCTCCCTCCAAAGGTTTTTTAACTGTTGAACCATCCCCTCGGCACCAGGACAACCAGAATCCATACTGGAAAATTCCCCAAACTGCGGAACAAACCCATAATTGACCTGAAAAGGAGACTTTCCGGTAGACTGATTGATACGACAGTTGAACGCAAATTCTGCCATGGGTAAAACCTCACACCAATCTTCCTGTCTGGAGGAGGTCAGGCATCTCAGAATCTGCTCCAACGGCTGATTGATGCGTTCAGTCTGTCCGTTGGATTCCGGGTGATAGGCAGAGGAGAATGATAATGTGACCCCCAACTTCTTACAGAACGCTCTCCAAAACCTGGCCACAAACTGCACACCCCTGTCCGACACCACATTCACAGGCACTCCATGCAACCGAACTATGTGCTGTATAAACAAGCGGGCCAAGGTTTCAGCAGACGGCAACGCGGGTAACGGCACAAAGTGGGCTTGCTTAGAAAATCTATCAACCACTACCCATACCACTGAATTGCCCTTGGATGAGGGAAGATTAGTGATAAAGTCCATGGACAGGTGTGTCCATGGTTTATCCGGAATTGGCAAAGGCACCAATTCCCCGGCCGGCCGGACCTGAGAGCTTTTAGAGCGAGCGCACACCCCACAAGTATTAACAAAATTTTTTATATCAGTACCCATAGAGGGCCACCAAAAACCTCTAGCCACTGCCCCCCGGGTAGCTGCAATACCAGGGTGTGCACTTAACACAGAATCATGAAATTCTTGCAGGAGTGTGAGACGGAGCTGTTCGGGTACGAACAATTTACCTGGGGGTTTATTCCTGGGAGCTTGCTGCTTCCAGAATCTCTCTCTGTAACTCAGAGGAGACTTCGGCTACAACCACTCCCGGTTGAAGAATGGAGGAAGGAGGTTCTGGAGGGGACACAGAATCAAAACTTCAGGATAAGGCATCTGCCTTTACATTTTTAGACCCTGGTCGGAATGTGATGGTAAAATGAAAGCGAGAAAAAAAAAGTGCCCACCGAGCCTGTCTGGGGGTCAATCTCTTAGCGGACTCGATATAGGCCAGGTTCTTATGATCAGTGATGACCGTAATGGGATGAGCGGCCCCCTCCAAAAAA
Organism: Oophaga sylvatica; assembly: GCA_033576555.1. Lineage (NCBI taxonomy): Eukaryota > Metazoa > Chordata > Amphibia > Anura > Dendrobatidae > Oophaga > Oophaga sylvatica. Next base: position 345,893,415 of record JARQOD010000003.1, on the reverse strand, counting down.
TGCCTCCATTCTTCAAAGGCCAGTTTGACCGCTAACAATTCCCTGTTGCCGACATCATAGTTTCTCTCTGCCGAAGAGAACTTTTTAGAGAAAAAGGCACAGGGTTTAAGATTAGTGAGGGTAGAGGGGCCCTGGGACAACACTGCCCCCACCCCCACTTCTGAAGCGTCGACCTCCACGATAAAAGGTCTTGACGAACCGGGTTGTACCAACACAGGGGCTGAAGTAAAGCATTTCTTCAATGTAAGGAAGGAATTTTTTGCGGCCACGGACCAATTTTTTTACCTCTGCCCCCTTAAGAGTGAGGTCCGTCAAAGGTTTCACTACCTGTGAAAACCCTTTAATGAACTTCCTATAATAGTTAGCGAAGCCCAAAAATCGTTGCAACCCCTTCAGATCATGAGGCTGCACCCAATCTGTAATGGCCTGAACCTTCCCTGGATCCATGTGGAATCCCTCCCCAGATACAATTACACCCAGAAAAGACAGTTCTTGCATAAAAAATAAACACTTCTCCAGCTTAGCATACAAATGGTTCTCCCGGAGTCTCATAAGAACCGCACGTAAATGATGCAAGTGTGACTGACTGTCTTCTGAGTATATCAGAATGTCATCCAGGTAAATGACTACATAACGTCCAATTAAATCAGAAAAAACAACATTGATGAAGTTCTGAAAAACAGCAGGGGCATTAGTGAGACCGAAGGGCATAACCAGGTTTTCAAATAGCCCCTCAGTTGTCAGGAATGCTGTTTTCCATTCGTCCCCCTCCCGGATCCTTATAAGGTTATAAGCTCCTCGTAGATCGAGCTTAGAAAACCATTTGGCCCCCGTGAGTTGATTGCATAGATCGGGAATCAACGGGAGAGGGTACGTGTTCTTAACGGTAATTTTATTCAGTTCCCGAAAGTCGAGACACGGCCGCAACCCACCATCTTTTTTCTTTACAAAGAAAAACCCCGCTGCCACGGGTGACACCGAGGGCCGAATATGCCCTTTGCGAAGGCTTTCCTTGATGTACTCTTTCATGGCTTGGCGCTCAGGCCCGGACAAATTAAACAAACGAGCCTTGGGTAATTTGGCTCCAGGTAACAAATCAATGGCGCAATCATAGGGTCTATGTGGTGGGAGCGCCTCAGCCTCACTTTCGGAAAATACGTCCTCAAAGTCCTTCAGGTACTCCGGAATACCCTCCAGACTGACAGACGACACAGATACAGATTTTATCTGTTTGACAAGAGAAACGGAGTTACAACAAAGACCATTATTATTACATCCCCATCGGGTGATCTCCCCTTTTGCCCAATCAATGAGAGGATTGTGGCGTTGCAGCCAGGGCATCCCCAATACCAGTCCTGCAGGCAGATTATTCAGAATAAAGCAACTTAATTTTTCCACGTGCGTGGAACCCACTTTCATAGAAAAAACTTCAGACATAAAACAAATTCCATCCCGGGCAAGAGGGGATGAATCCACAGCCACAATTTTAACAGGATCTTTCAACCTGACTGTCCCTATCTTATTAAGAGTCACAAATTGGGCATCAATCAGATTAATGGAGGAACCACAGTCAACAAAGGCGGTGGTCATAATAGAACCGCCAGCAAGTTCCAATTCAACCTGGAGCACCATTTTAGCAAGCGAAAAAAAATGTACCTGGGAGTCTGGGCAACCTCCACGATTGTTGCCCAGACTCAGTAGTTTTCCTGATGATTTCACAGAAGAAGGGCAGGAAGGACAGTCCCTTTTCCAATGTCCAGAGGCTCCACAGTAAAAGCATAGACTGTTGTCTTTACGGTGTCTTCTCTCTCGTTCCTTTCCTGAGACAGCCTCCATCTCCATGGGCTCAGATGCGGGTACGGTGTAACACAATTTGGAGTACAAAGGAGTCTCTTGTTGCATCATTCCCCTAGCACGGAGTCTCCGGTCCATACGGACCGCCTGCATCATGGCGTCCTCCAGAGTATCGGGAGGAGGATGTAATGCCAGAGCGTCCTGCAGACGGTCAGATAGGCCCCTGCGGAACAACCCCCTCAGGGCGGCATCATTCCAGGATACTTCTGCGGTCCAACGTCTGAACTCTGAGCAGAACCATTCAGCAGAGTTCCTCCCCTGTGTCACACTCATCACCATATCCTCAGCCAGACGCACTCTATCAGGCTCGTCATAAATGTGCCCCAGAGCCTCAAAGAACAGGTTCACAGACATACGTTCAGGAGCAGAGGAAGAGAGAGAGAAAGCCCATGCTTGCGGAGCCCCCCTTAATAAGGACATTACGATCCCCACCCTCTGCCTTTCATTTCCAGAGGTCCGGGGACGCAATTCAAAGAACAACTTGCATCCCTCCTTAAAAACCCTAAACAATTTTTTATCTCCAGAAAAATTGTCGGGTAATTTTACAGGGGGGTCGGGGTCCGCAAGAGATACATCAGTGGGGCCCCCCTCCTGGAACCCCGACGGAACAGACCCCATTAGAGCGTCTGCCACATCTTTCTGTACCTGCTGATGCAACTGAACCAGATTTTGCTGCTCCATAGACAGCTTCTGCATAAGCTGGGAGAGCTCATTAACCTGTTCAGTGAGAGCCCGTACCGGATCCATAATGTGCTAACACCCCACCACCAGGGAAAGACTGTAATGGTCAGCTATAATGTCAGGGACACCGCACTGCACATGCTCACTGAGCCAGTGCATGTGTCCTGAGTGAACCAACTGTGCGCCCCAAGATACCTGTAAGCAGAGCTGCAGCAGGGAAGACGTGTGTTTCTGTGTAACAGGACCTTCCGCAGCATGTGACAGCCAAGGGGCGGAGCTGGCCACACGTCTCTCAGAGGCAGCAGTAATGAATGATGTGTACTGCAGACTAACAGGACCTGCAGCACATGACTGCTGGGGGCGTGGCCTAAGCTCCAGAGATCTAGGAACTGCAGGAAAACTCCTAGCAGGGTAACGACGAGATAAAGTTACCAAGGGGCAAAGACAGAGACGAAAACCAGGACAGGCCGAGATCAGAGCACAAGATAGCACGACAGTACCAAAGGGTTAGACAGAACGGATAGTCAGGACGTAGCAATAGATCAGTAAACCAGAGCGGGCAATAGACAGTACAATAGGGACAAAACTGTAACAGAGTATCGATAGCCAAGCCAGGAGGTCAGAACCGGAGAAGACAATATAAGCAAAACGTGAGACAGAGAGCAAAGAGAGCAAACAGACCGGGTCATACACAGGAGTCAAACAAGCAGAGCAGTATACACACAAACCAGGGGGGTCAAATACACAGTCACAACGAAAGTATAGCTGACAGAGAATCTCCCTTGGACTGGGTATAAATACCCTCCCAGATCCAAAGGGAGGCCAGCAAAAGTTAACCCTGAGTGGACAGGACATTAACCATGTCTTATACCATGACACAGCCTCTGTAGTATAATGCAGCCCCATATACAGTCTCTGTAGTATAGTGCACCCCCCATATACAGCCTCTGTAGTATAATGCAGCCCCATATACAGCCTCTGTAGTATAATGCACCCCCCATATAGAGCCTCTGTAGCATAATGCAGCCCCATATACAGCATCTGTAGTATAATGCAGCCCCATATACAGCCTCTCTAGTATAATGCACCCCCCATATACAGCCTCTGTAGTATAATGCAGCCCCATATAGAGCCTCTGTAGTATAATGCACCCCCATTAAAAAAAAAAAAAAAAAAAAACAATACTCACCTCCCGGCTCCTGTGCTGCTCACTGTTCTCCCTCTGAGCGTCTGACTGCCGGCGCCGGCAGGTGACGTCATCGCGCCCGCTGTCAGACGCTGAGAGGGGATTATGGGAGAGAAGGAGCGCTCGCTCCTCTCTCTATGCGGTCAGCTGTATCGGCTGGATGCCGATACAGCTGACCCTCCGATGACGGGTGGGGGGCCCACTGCTGGCACCGGGCCCCCCCACCGCCTGTTCAGGCCCCATAGCGGCCGGGCGGCAGAGCAGGGAGAGCGATTCTCCCTGCTCTGCCGCAGAATGTAACTGTAGCGTAGCTCCGGGTGGGCCCCCTCAGAGCGCGGGGCCCGGGGCCACCGCCCCCTCTGCCCCGCGACCTATCCTTTCAAATCAGGGCCCACCACGCAGGAGCTGGGGGCGGGGCCCACCGGAGGTTTCTCCGGTGTCCCGGTGGCTCAGTCCGACCCTGATGGGAGTGATGGGGAAAAGCAGTGATGGGGAAAAACAATGATGGGAGTGATGGGGAAAAGCAATGATGGGAGTGATGGGGAAAAGCAATGATGGGAGTGATGGGGGAAATGCAATGATGGGAGTGATGAGGGAAAAGCAATGGGGGAGAATGAGTGCTGGGGGGAATGACTTCTTGCTGTTAACCAGTTAGTGTTTTCTTGTCCACCACACTGCAGTGTCAAAAGAGGAAGACATCGAGACAGGCAGCAGCATCGCATTAGAGAGCTCTTGACCTCGAAACAGAAAATCCTCAGATCCTGGTGTTGTAAAATAATATTAAGAATAATATTTATTCATTGATATTGTGCTATTAACTCCACAGCACTTTACATAAATCATCAACACTGTCCCCATTGGGACATTTGATAACATTGGAATGTTTTTGTAAGAGCTTTTTTTTGTGGAAAACCTGATGCGGCCCAGCCTCACCCAGATTCTACCTCCAGCGGCCCCCGGGTAAATTCAGTTTGAGACCCCTGCTTTAAATGTAATTGTTCCATACCAGTGTAAACCTCTGTACACAGCGTATCTTCATGTGAAATGAGCAGCAAAAAGTGTAAACCGAGGAGTGAGAGACCGCCACACTGGCCCCATATGCAGTGGGCCCCTCAGTATGCAGCGCGCAGCCACCAGGCATCTGACTGTCCCTGGCTCCTGTGCTCTGTATATTGAGAATGAATGCAGAGTGCAGCAGCCGGTAGTCACCGCTCTACAGAGGAGCCCAGCAATCGGGATGACAAAGAAAATTTGTTTCATAGCTGCTATGATTAACCCCCTGACGCTCCATGATGTACAATTATGCCATGGAGTGTGTTTGGAGCAGGCTCAGGACATGAGCCCGCCACAGACAGGGCAGATGCTGACTGCTACATCTGCCTTTAAGAGCTGCAATCGGCACTACACCAATGGCTGCTATTATCCTCTTAAATGCTGCTGTCAATCGCTGACCCTCCACCACCACCACCGTCATGTGTTCAGTTTTCCGTGCCAGTCATGGTATTTCTCCGGTGATATCCAGCCATGGGTTCATCATCACAGAAGACACTGATTTTTACTATATACAGCAACACCGTGATCTCAGGTCCCCTAAGGGGACTGAAAGAAGCGGAAAAAAATGAAAATAAAATACACATTTTCTATCCTAGCGTCTGTAAAAGTCAGAATTGTGTTTTTTTGGTCCGCTCAACACTCTAAAAAGTACAATAACAAGTGATCAAAAAGACCACCAGCTTGACGCCCCGCACAAAACACAAGCTCCATTGATGGAACAAGCAGATTTTTTTTTATTTCTTTCTTGTTTTTACAAAGTTCAGAATTTTTTAGCCACTAAAATAATAAAAACAAACTATACAAGTTCAGTATCAGTGTAATTAACCTGAGTGGGAGGATCACGTCATCGGGTCATTTTTACTGCATGATTAATGCCGTAAACATAAACCCAAAAAATAGTGGAATTGTGTTTTTTACTTTATTTTTTTAGTATTTCAATGCACTTTGATTTTTGGGGGGCCGTTCTCCATGCAATGTATGGAAAAGTGAAGGGTTTTATTCAAAGCTACGACTCGTCCTGCAAAAAAACCCTTGTACTGCGATGTCGATAGAAAAGTTAAAAAGGAGAGAAAAAAAATAAAATTGGTTTAAAATGCACCGCTGCAATTATAAACAAGTGCTACCCAGATTCGGAGCCCACTCAGAGGGGTTTTGCATCCCCCTGAGCTAAACCAACAGCTGCACCATAGAGAGACCTATTTAGAAGAAAAGAATCACCAGAAACACAGAAAGGATATTAGTGTCCTTTGTTATCGCTCTATATTTTTAATATATATTTAATTTTTGTATTGCAAAAATAAAGAGGAAAATATCACACAGCATTTAAAAAAAAACAAAAAAAACATTAAATTGACATTCAGAGCCGCGTGATCTGAACACTGGACTTATCCGCATGTAGAACATTTTTAGAAGACAGTTCCACCCTGTGACCACTAGATGGAGCGCCTCACACGCGGAACCCTCCTGCACGGCTCAGATGGGGGAGGAGTGTTTTTTTGGACGCACACAGGAAGCCCGTTGGGTACAGTGAGAAAGAAGGTCCGAGGTCAGGTGTGTATGTTGCGTTATATAGAGCAGTATACCGTTATATGTGACCAGAGCTCTATATTGGGGTGTCGATATGTGTCTCCATGGCATTAGTGACCTCTGGAGATGCATCATACTGCGCATGTGCGTCTACAGGCTGGGCACAGCATGGAGCCTGTGTGGGATGTGCTGCTCCCATCTGGCCGGGGTATGTGCTGTGTATAGTGGGGGCGACACATATATATATACATATATATAATGGAGAATGAGGATAATAAAGAAGGGAAACATTTAAAAAAAATCTCTATTTAACATGGAGTCTGAGCAGAAATCCCGGCACGTCCAGCCTCACCTGCTATCGGTGAGGTTATTAACCCCTTTACCCCCGAGGGTGGTTTGCACGTTAATGACCCTTTATGAGGTTATAACTCTGGAACGCTTCCATGGATCCCAGTGATTCTGACTTTTTTTTTCGTGACATATTGTACTTCACGTTAGTGGTAACATTTCTTTGATATGACTTGTGTTTATTTGTGCAAAAAAACAAATTGGCAAAATTTGAAATTTTTGCAATTTTTCAACTTTGAATTTTCATGCCCTTAAATCACACAGATATATCACACAAAATACTTAATAAATAACATTTCCCACATGTCTACTTTACATCAGCACAATTTTGGAACCAAAATTTTTTTTTTGTTGCGAAGTTATAAGGGTTCAAAGTTGACAAGCGATTTCTCATTTTTACAACACCATTTTTTCTTAGGGACCACATCACATTTGAAGTCACTTTGAGGGGTCTATGATAAAAAATACCCAAAAGTGACACCATTCTAAAAACTGCACCCCTCAAGGTGCTCAAAACCACATTCAAGAAGTTTATGAACCCTTCAGGTGCTTCACAGGAATTTTTGGAATGTTTTAAAAAAAATGAACATATAGCTTTTTTTTCACAAAAAAAATTATTTCACGTCCAATTTTTTTATTTTCCCAAGGGTAAGACTATGTGCACACGTTGCACAAATGTTCTGTAATTAGTATGTGTTTTCCCGCAAAATACAAGCATTTTGCAAGTGTTTTCCAAGCGATCTGTAGCATCGCTTGGAAAACTGATTGACAGGTTGGTCACACTTGTCAAGCATAGTGCTGACAAGTGTGACCAACTGTTTACTAATGAGTTAAGTTAAAAAGTAATAAAAAAAATATTGATATTCTCACCCTCCATCGGCCCCCGGAGTCTTCCCCCCTGTCAGCCACGCTGACGGCATCTTCCGTTCCCAGGGATGCATTGCGAGAATGATCTTTGCAACGTCGCGGTCACTTGACCGCTACGTCATCTGGGGTGATTCTCGCAATGCATCCCTGGGAACGGAAGATGCCGGCAGCGTCACTGAGGAGCGGGAGGACTCTGGGGGCCGACTGAGGGTGAGAATATCAATATTTTTTATTTTAATTCTATTTTTAACAGGGATATGGTACCCAGGGCCTGGAGGAGAGTCTCCTCTCCTCCAGACACTGGGTACCAAGCGCACATGTAGCGCTCACTTCACGCATGGTGGGCATAGCCACATGCGTAAAGTGAGCGTATCAATGAAATCTTATGGCGGCATAATTGCCGCGATTACGCCTAAAGAATGGACATGCTGCTTATTTTTACGCAAAGCGATTACGCTACGCAAAAATACGCAGCATGTGCACAGCAATGCGTAATCCAATAGGATTGCATGGAATGCGTTTTGTACCCGTTTTTTAAGCGATTACGCCACGTAAAAACGCAGCAAAAACGCTTATAAAGCGCTACGTGTTCACATAGCCTAACAGGAGAAATTGGACCCCAAAAGTTATTGTGCAATTTTTCCTGAGTATACTGATACCCCATATGTGGGGGGGACCACTGTTTAGACGCAGAGCATGGAAGGGAAGGAGCGCCGTTTGACTTTTTCAAAGCAAAATTGGCTGGAATTAAGATAGGATGCCATGTCGCGTTTGGAGAGCCCCTGATGTGCCTAAACAGTGGAAACCCCCAATTCTAACTCCAACCTTAACCCTAACACACCCCTAATCCCAACCCTAACCCTAATGGGAAAATGGAAATAAATACATTTTTTTAAATTTTATTATTTTTCCCTAACTAAGGGGGTGATAAAGGGGGGTTTGATTTACTATTTATAGCGGGTTTTTATGATTGGCAGCTGTCACGCTAAAAGACACTTTTTATTGCAAAAAATAGTTTGCATCACCACACTATAATTTTTCCATATTTTGGCCCACAGAGTCATGTGGGGTCTTATTTTTTGTGGGACGAGTTGACATTTTTATTGGTACCATTTTTGATATATTTTTTTGATTGCTTTTTATTACGATTTTTGGGAGGCAGAACAAAAATCAGCAGTTCATGAATTTCTTTTGGGGGGCCTTTATACCGTTCCGCGTGTGGTAAAATTGATAAAGCAGTTTTATTCTTCGGGTTAATACGATTACAGCGATACCTCATATCATTTTTTATGTTTTGGCGCTTTTATACAATAAAAACAATTTTGTATAAAAAATAATTATTTTTGCATTGCTTTATTCTGCGAGCTATAACTTTTTTATTTTTTCGCTGATAACGCTTTATGGTGGCTCGTTTTTTTGCGGGACAAGATGACGTTTTCGGCGGTACCATGTTTATTTATATCCGTCTTTTTGATTGCGTGTTATTCCACTGTTTGTTCGGCGGTATTATGATAAAGCATTGTTTTTTTGCCTTGTTTTTTTTTTTTTTTAAGGGGATCACTAAAGGGGTTAACTAGTGGGACAGTTTTATAGGGCGGGTCATTACGGACACGGCGATACTAAATATGTGTACTTTTATTGTTTTTATTATTTACATAAAGAAATGAATTTATTGAGGAATATGGTTTTTTTTCTTTAGGAATTTTTTTTCATTATTTTTACACTTTTTTTTTTTGTTTGTTTGTTTTTTTTATACTTTTTTACTTTGTCCCAGGGTGGGACATCACTATATATTGTCAGATCAGCGATCTGACAGGCAGTAGAGGAGGCTTCTCAGCGCCTGCTCTCAGCAGGCACTGAGAAGCCACCTTCTTGCAGGACCCGGAAGGACCCCGTGACCATCTTGGATCCAGGGGCCTGCAGGGAGGAGGCCCTCGGAGCAACGCGTTGCTCTGAGGGTCTCAGGGAAGCACGCAGGGAGCCCCCACCCTGCGCGATGCTTCCCTATTCCGCCGAAACACTGCGATCATCTTTGATCGCAGTGTGCCGGGGGTTAATGTGCCGGGAGCGGTCCGTGATCGCTCCTGGCACATAGTATCGTGTGTCAGCTGTGATAATCAGCTGACACCCGGCCGCGATCAGCTGCGCTCCCCCCATGAGCGCAGCTGATCGCGTATGATGTACTATCCCGTCCACTGTCATACGGGCCTGAGTCACCTGGACAGGATAGTACGTCAGATGTCAGGGGTTAATGGTCATCTGAGGAAAGGGCCTGAATGATCTTGGGCAAATCCTCAAGATCCGCTGCTGTCAGCTCCTGTGTAGTCACTGACCTTTGATGTCCCAGTTGTGCTTGATGGGAGACAAGACGGGAGACACTACAGCCGTGGGAGCATGTTTAGGCCACACAGGTTAGTCCTGCGGCTCGTGGGACACTTTAGAGAAATGGCTGCACTGCCATTCTGTCCTGAAAGTGAAATTAGACATCTATACAATCCATCAGAAGGCGTCTGCATGACGTCGGCCTACGAGCCACATATCCACATACAGGCATCCATTGACCTCACATCACCACTGGCAGAGGCTCTTTTGGGGCAGGACAAGATGGCAATGGAGGGCTATCCTCTTCAACGATGAGCCCGCTTTTGTCTTGGACACAGTGAAAGCCAGAGATTTGTCTGGAGACCATGTGGGCAACTCCATGAGTAGGTCTTCATGAAGGAACGTCACACCGGGATTATGATGTGGGGTGGCATAGTATACGGTAGCCGGACCCCTCTAGTCTTCATTCGAGGTGCACTAACAGCTCAGTGTTACATTGATTTGATGGTGAATCCAGTGTTGTAGCCATTTCTCCAGTGTCCCAGGAGCCGTTTTCCAACACAACAACGACAGGCCGCATGTTGCTGGTGCTACTGTGTGGCGTAAACGTGCTCCCATGGCTGCAGCGTCTCCAGGCTTATCTCCCATCGCGCACTTCAGGGGCATAATTTGGTCGGTGATTACACAGGACCTGCCAGCAGAGGATCTTGATGATTTGACCTTGAGCATTCAGCGCGGCAGAACTTACCTCAGACGACCATTGATAACATCAGTGATAGCAGACGAGGCTGATTTCTGCACGTGGCTCTAACTCCAGACTGAATAAATTGTGATGTTTTGAACATTTTCTTTCCATTTGTTGATTATTGGCAGATCAGTAACGCGTCTCCATCCTGTGATTTCCATAATTCTACAACTTTTCCTTCTTGCTGTTACAATTTCAATATTGAGTAGCATATATGTGGGAAGCGGCCTGATTTTTAATTTGGACCAGAACACCCGCATCCGGTCCGAACTCAACATGAATGTCGCACTTTTAAAAAAAAAAATGGCCTGAATTTTGTCACAGATTCACTGTGGACTTTTCCCACTTTATTTATATCTCACATAGACATTTCCTTAAGGACATGTGCACACGGCACCAAGACTGTCCTACAATCCTCAGTGAAATCTGCTTCTGGTACCTGACAATTCTGGTGTTGATTCCGGCACAGATTTCTCTGATTGTTCTTTAATGAATAAAATCTGCTGTGAGTATCCATGGTGTGTCTACAAAAAGACAGGACATGCTACAATCCATGTCAGATTATTGTTATACGGGATGTAACAAATAGTTAAAATCCCATTCATTGCCATTGTACTGTATGTAATTTGTGCCACAATTCTGCAACAAAAACGTACTGTGTGAACACGCTCTAAACTGCGATTAGATCAATAGCACTTCTTGTACTGGAGACTAAGAGAATAAAAATGATGAATGGGCTTTTTTGACCATTTTGGGCGACCACCGTTTTAAAATAATGTGGAAACAGTTGTTTGCAATGGCAGATTACTGCGTGCTGAGAATGCAAGCCCCACATAATAGCGCCCAGGACGGTAGTCTGTGCATTAGGAGCCATTTTGTAACCTGGATCACATTTGTCTTTCAGACCACCACGGACCTCCATAACTTATTCTCCATCTCAGCATGTGGCTGACACGATTGACTTCTCACCTTAACATAGCCACAAGGATTGCAGGTAAGGAAAATGGCAACTTCTAGACCACAAATTCTGCAAGTCTAAAGGCCTCCCCCCATACACATTAAATTACACCTGTCAGTTTCAGCCGACCATTTAATGTGTATGACGGCCTCACAACTGTCCCCCCAGACACATACTATTCTGAATTATAAGGGGTAAATGAAGTCTAACAGAACGAAATCTAAATACCAGTGTGAACAGAGACTTGTGCCTAGATTTTTGCTATTAAGGCCTCATTCAGACGTCCGTTTTTCTCATACGTGTTTTATTTATGATGTTTCCTGATAGAACACATACCGTATATACCCATGTATAAGCCGAGATTTTCAGCCCATTTTTTAGGGCTGAAAGACCCCCTCTCGGCTTATACGCGGGTCATATACGGGGGTCGGTGGGGGAGGGGAAGCGGGGGGTGTCGGATCATACTTACCCCTCCGCCGGCGCGGTCTCTGCAGCCCCCCTGCTTCTCCCACGATCTCCGGCTCCTTCCTGCAGCTGTCACATGGCACCGCTCATTAAAGTCATGAATATGCACATATTCATGACTTTAATGAGCGGTAGCATGTGACCGCTGCAGGACTGAAGCGCTGCGGAGAGCGCCGGGAGAAGAGGAGACACTGCAGGGACGCGCGGCGGAGGGGTGAGTATAGTTATATATACCTGTCCGTTGGTCGACCGCTGCGCACTAATCCCTTGGTCCGACTCCTCTGTGTGTAAATGATCAGGCAGAGGGCGCGATGACGTCGTTAGTGCGCGCCCCGCCCCCTGCCAGATCATTTACACACAGAGGAGTTGGACCGAGGGAGCAGTGCGCTGCTGTGGACCGACGGACAGGTAAATATCTCAGGTGCCGGGGTCCTGAGCGAGCGGTGACACCCCCGCCTGCTGAGGACACCGGCACCTGGCCCCCAGCGACGAGAGGTGAGTATGTCATTTTTTTTTTTTTTTGCAGCAGCAGCATATGAGGTCTAATACTATGGGGCATAATTGTGCAGAATATGGGGCATAATATGGAGCATATGAGGGCATAATATGGAGCATATGGGGGCATAATATGGAGCATATGGGGGCATAATCTGGAGCATATGGGGCATAATATGGAGCATATGGGGCATAATATGGAGATATGGGGCAAAAGCTGTGGAACATATGGGGCATAATCTGGAGCATATGGGGGCATAATATGGAGCATATGGGGGCATAAGCTGTGGAACATATGGGGCATAATCTGAAGCATATGGGGGCATAATATGGAGCATATGGGGGCAAAAGCTGTGGAACATATGGGGCATAATCTGGAGCATATGGGGGCATAATATGGAGCATATGGGGGCATAAGCTGTGGAACATATGGGGCATAATCTGGAGCATATGGGGGCATAAGCTGTGGAACATATGGGGCATAATCTGGAGCATATGGGGGCATAATATGGAGCATATGGGGGCATAATCTGTGGATCATACGGGGGCATAATCTGTGGAATATATGGGGGCATAATCTGGAGCATATGGGGATATAATCTGGAGCATATTGGGCATAATCTGTGGAGCATATGGGGGCATAATCTGTGGAGCATCATATGGGGGCATAATCATTTTTCACCCTAGGCTTATACACGAGTCAATAAGTTTTCCCAGTTTTTTGTGGCAAAATTAGGGGGGTCGGCTTATACGCGGGTCGGCTTATACATGAGTATATACGGTACCTATTATTATATACGGGGCTGTTCACATGGGCATGATTTTTTTGTGGGCCGATTGTCTGCAAAAAAAAAAGTAGACGTCCATTTTTGATCCGAGTTATGGCCTGAACTTACAAATGCAAGTCTACAGATCTGCGAGAAAAGTGGACAATGCACGGATGCCATCCGGAGGATGTCTTTAACTGCAGGGCAAGAATGAAAGTTTTTTCTTTATTTTTGTAACATTGTAAATATGGGCACACGGACCAAAAATGGAAGAAAATCGGATCCAGCGCACAAGTGAAAAGGGTTTTGTTTTTTTCCTATGCAAATAAAACAGACGTTAAAATGAAACCTTTAGGGCTTTTTTTTTTTTTTTAATAAATACATACTTTTTTTTTTTTTCATCTGTGAATTCCAAGGGCCATAACTTTTTTATTCTTGTGGTTTTTTTTAAAGGATAAGTCGTATCTGTTTTTAATGACACAAAGTTGGGTACATTAGGCCACTTTTTTTTTTAGATTTCCAGCCGCCTTTTCCTTTTACTCTGTGCGTGTAGAAAGGTTAATGCTAAGCCCAGCTGTTACAGCGGGCTGCTGGTCATGTAATATAACCGCCATCAGTAAATTACAGCGTGGGCAAATCACAGCACTACGATAGTACAACAGTTCACAGGAACTACCTGCTCAATGCAACGTACTGTAAAGCCACATGGCGGGAGGGGGTTAAAGTGGGCCCCCTTTTTTAGAGATATTTAAAAGGGCGTCCTGGTAGCCTGTCCTCAGACGACATTTCCTAAGCGATCTACTATAAGTCCATAATTCGCGATGGGCCTCATGTCTGTTTCACTCATCAAGATGGCGACGTGCAGACTGAGTGTGGGACTCCTGACGCTGACACGTCAGCCTTAGCGGGACTGAACCAAAGTGCATGGACTGGTTTCGGGTCTCCCAATTAGAGGATACGGCCTCGTATATCGTGTCGGAAGAGCCACGGCCAGTCGTCTGTGCATTGCGGTCCGATCTCTGACCTATTGGCACAGACGCCCTTATAGTCATTTATGAGGCTGTTAAGTTGGGGGTCAGAAGTCTCGTTAGGGACAAGTATTCCTGGTGTATAATTTCTGTCCTGTCCTCCAGGATGTCTGGTTCCCCGGTGTGCAGCTACAAGTCACAGGACACTGTCCGCATGTTATAGCACACAGCACACTCAGAGGCAGAGGATCCCTCCCCCTACATGGTGCACCCTAGAGCCCGAACTGGACGATGTACTGGTCCCCCGCATGATGTCCATCAGTCCCCTAGAAAGCTTACTTTCCTCCCGGTACACTCTCCCCAAGCCTCTCGCCTCCATCGCCCAAGAGGAGCCAGAAGAATACGACAGAAGCTACGATTGCCCCACTCATCAGGACTCTGACCACACGGGGGAAGATGGCGACGACCGGGGTGTTGTGCAGTGTAAGAACGTCCTGAAGATCCGACGGAGGAAAATGAACAAACACAAGTACAAGAAGCTGCAAAAGCGCATGAAGTTTCTCCGGAAGAAAGTGCTGGATAAACGCAAAGTGAGGAAACAGGTAGGAAACATTTATTTATTTGAATCCCGTGTGAATCGTCGCTTTAAAGTGTTTGTACCAAGATGGAAAGTAATCCTCTATACACAGGTTAGGTGATCGCTGGGGATCCGACCACTGGGACCCCTACCAAACCCAAGAACGGGGCCCCAAAGAGCCTCTGAATGACACAACGACTGGCTGTCTCTGCAGTCCCATAGAGAAGATGTGAATGCTCGACCTCCGTTCATTTCAGGCTGAGCTTTTCAGAGCCCCGTTCTCTGGGGTCCCAGTAATCGGATCCCTGAATGAATAAGGGGGTGTCTTGTAAACTTGGTTCAAACACATTAACTTTCTCACATTATTAAGATCACTGTTTGCTGTCATTGTATAGCAATATTCTTCTATAACGAAAGCGTGCCCAATACTTGTGGAGGCTCGCAGCCTGCTACGAGAGCTGAGCGGCATGTTTACCTTCAGCGATACATTGCAGCCCATTATTAGGAGAGGAGACAGAGTTAGGCTGCTGCTGGATGTATCTGAGAAAGGGCCGGCTGTACGGACATCCCAATAAGTATGATGTAATGCTTTGTTTCTCCTGCAGGGGCGCTCTTCTGTCTGTATCAGTGGATGCAGTTCACATACACAAGTGCTCCATTTAAACAGGGAATGCAAATCCCCATTCTGCAGATCAGTGGGGGTCTCCGTCAGCAGTCAGACTTCGACCGATATACAGGGCACAGGTGATAGCGTCTGGCACTGATCCCTTGTGGTTGGCGCAGAATTTACCCTTTTTTGCATTAATTGTGTTCCTGCAACAAAAGAACAGTGATAGACATTAAGCAGCTTATTTATTTATTTTATTCATTTATATAGCGCCATAAATTCCATAGCGCTTTACAGACATTATTGGCACTGTCCCCGATGGGGCTGTTAAGTACTCTATCAGTATGTCTTTGGTTCCATTCAAAGCAGTTCTCAAGCAGCCGTGGTAGATATTTGCTATAAGTCTCTTTGATCACTAAAATGTTTATTATGAAGGTTTCTCAAGCATCAATTCAGGCTCCAAATTCTTCTGGTTTGGGATTTCAGCTCTGAAGCCAGTAGAATTTTAACTGCAACACTTTAGTATAATACTGGATGTAACTCAGGATCAATACAGGATTAATAGTATAATGTACACAGTGACTGCACCAGCAGAATAGTGAGTGCAGCTCTGGGATATAATACTGGATGTAACTCAGGATCAGTAATGTATGTGCACAGTGACTGCAATAGCAGAATAGTGAGTGCAGCTCTGGAGTATAATACAGGATGTAACTCAGGATCAGTACAGGATAAGTAATGTATGTACAGCAGAATAGTGAGTGCAGCTCTGGAGTATAATACAGGATGTAACTCAGGATCAGTACAAGATCAGTAATGTAATGTATGTACATAGTGGCTGCACCAGCAGAATAGTGAGTTCAGCTCCGGAGTATAATACAAGATGTAACTCAGGATCTGTACAGGGTCAGTAATGTAATGTATGTACACAGTGACTGCAGCTCTGGAGTATAATACAGGATGTAACTAAGGATCAGTAAAGGATCAGTAATTTATGTACACAGTGACTGCACCAGCAGAATAGTGAGTGGAGCTCTGGGATATAATACAGGATGTAACTCAGGTCAGTAATGTAATGTATGTACACAGTGACTGCACCAGCAGAATAGTGAGTGCAGCTCTCGGGTATAATACTGGATGTAACTCAGGATCAGTAATGTAATGTATGTACACAGTGACTGCAATAGCAGAATAGTGAGTGCAGCTCTGGAGTATAATACAGGATGTAACTCAGGATCAGTACAGGATAAGTAATGTATGTACATAGTGACTGCACCAGCAGAATAGTGAGTGCAGCTCCGGAGTATAATACAAGATATAACTCAGGATCAGTACAGGATAAGTAATGTTATGTATGTACACATTGACTGCACCAGCAGAATAGTGAGTGCAGCTCTGGAGTATAATACAGGATGTAACTCAGGATCAGTACAAGATCAGTAATGTAATGTATGTACATAGTGACTCCACCAGCAGAATAGTGAGTGCAGCTCTGGAGTATAATACAGGATGTAACTCAGGATCAGTACAAGATCAGTAATGTATGTACATAGTGACTGCACCAGCAGAATAGTGAGTGCAGCTCCGGAGTATAATACAAGATATAACTCAGGATCAGTACAGGATAAGTAATGTTATGTATGTACAGTGACTGCACCAGCAGAATAGTGAGTGCAGCTCTGGAGTATAATACAGGATGTAACCCAGGATCAGTACAAGATCAGTAATGTAATGTATGTACATAGTGACTGCACCAGCAGAATAGTGAGTGCAGCTCCGGAGTATAATACAAGATGTAACTCAGGATCTGTACAGGGTCAGTAATGTAATGTATGTACACAGTGACTGCACCAGCAGAATAGTGAGCGCAGCTCTGGAGTATAATACAGGATATAACATGCTGAGAACCAAAATCTCAAGCACAGATATCATTATATATAGTTGCTCAATAAAGCCCCACAACGGGACTTAATTCCCAAAGAAATGAGTCTATGGAGCTCCCAACATATCCATAACACCAAAGAACATGGAGCAAAAATACGGATTTTTGTGTTACTCACCATAAAATCCTTTTCTCCGAGACGCTCATTGGGGGACACAGGACTGTGGGTGTATGCTACTGCCGCTAGGAGGCTGACACTAAGTAAACATAAAAAAAGGTTAGCTCCTCCTCCGCCGTATACACCTCAGCACTGGCCGCAGGCAAACCCAGTTTAGTGCAAAAAGCAGTAGGAGGCTAAAACAAAAAATCAGTGTTAATACAGGTACAATATATCCAGAAGTAAATCTACTGATATAGACCCAAGCAAACAAAATTAGCTTAGAAAAACAAAGCCATCCGGCTATAAGGGAGGGTGCTGTGTCCCCCAATGAGCGTCTCGGAGAAAAGGATTTTACGGTGAGTAACACAAAAATCCGTATTTCCTTCGTCTCATTGGGGGACACAGGACTGTGGGACGTCCCAAAGCAGTCCACTTGGGTGGAAACTGACTCCACAGTGCAATTATACATAGGCATTGCTCATAGGTGCGCTACCGCGCCCTGAAGAATCCTTCTACCCAGGCTAGCATCCGCTGACGCCTGAGTATGGACATTATAATGTTTTGAAAAAGTATGCAAACTGGACCAGGTTGCCGCCTTACAAACCTGTTCCGCCGAAGCCTGATGCCGAAGAGCCCAGGAAGCACCCACTGCTCTGGTGGAGTGAGCCCTGATTCCTGCGGGAACCACCGCGCCTCTGATGCGGTAGGCCTCTTGAATGGTTACCCGTATCCATCTGGCTAAAGTTGACCTAGAAGCAGCGAGTCCCTTCCTGCGACCCTCAGGGAGGATAAACAGCGTGTCCGTCTGCCGAAAGGATGCCGTCCGAGATACATATCACCTGAGTGCTCTCACCAGATCCAGCGTATGGAGAGCTTTTTCTACCCGGTGCGTCGGAGCTGGGCAAAATGAGGGCAAAACAATGTCCTCATTGATGTGAAATGAGGACACGACTTTAGGCAAAAAAGGAGGTGCTGGCCTAAGCACTACCTTATCACGGTGAAAAGTAAGTACGGAGCTCGGCAGGATAGTGCTGCCAGCTCCGAAACCCGCCTTATGGATGTTATGGCCACTAAAAATACCACCTTCCAGGAAAGGTATGTCAGGGAAACTTCCTGAAGAGGCTCAAAAGGAGATTCTTGCAGAACTCCCAGAACAAGATTGAGATCCCAAACATCTAAGGGAGCCTTGTAGGGGGGCACTATATGAACAACCCCCTGAATAAAGGTCTTGACCTGTAAATTAGATGCGATCCTTCGCTGAAAAAGAACCGACAAGGCCGAAATTTGACGCCTAAGAGTACTTGGTGCTAAGCCTGAATCTAAGCCTGCTTGGAGAAAAGACAGAATGTTGGGGATTGAAAAGTGAAGTGGGGAATAACCATGTTCCCTGCACCATGTAAAAAAGACCTTCCAAGTACCGTGGTAGATACGAGCCGAGGTGGGTTTTCGGGCGCTAGCCATTGTGGCGGCGACCTTTTTGGAGAATCCAGCTCTAGTCAGAATCCAAGATTCAACGGCAGGCCGTCAAACACAGGACCGCTAAGTTCTGGTGGTAAACTGGGCCCTGGGAGAGAAGATCCACGCGTTCTGGCAGACGCCAGGGTGCGTCGCTGAGCAGCTTTACCAGCTCTGCGTACCATGAGCGACGCGGCCAATCCGGAGCGATCAATATCGCTGGTACCCCCTCTAACCTGATCTTCCTGATCACCCTTGGGAGCAGAGCCATTGGTGGAAACAAGTATAGAAGATGAAACTGATTCCATGGTAGAACCAGGGCATCCACTGCAATTGCCTGCGGATCTCGGTACCGGGAGACAAAGTTGGGCACCTTGGCGTTTATCCTGGAAGCCATCAGGTCCACATCTGGGGTTCCCCAACGTAGGCATATCTGCTGGAATACCTCGGGATGTAGCGACCATTCCCCTGACGCTATCCCCTGACGGCTGAGAAAATCCGCTGCCCAGTTCTCCTCGCCTGGAATGTGGACCGCTGATATCACAGAGTGATTTCTTTCTGCCCAGGATAGAATGTGTCCTACCTCGCGCATGGCTGCCCTGCTGCGGGTACCCCCCTGATGATTTATGTATGCCACCGCTGTGGCATTGTCCGATTGTATTCGGACAGGGCGGCCCGCCAAATGATGGTGAAAACGCCTCAGAGCCAGCCGAACAGCTCGGATCTCCAAAATATTGATTGGGAGGGTCGCTTCCTGCCGACACCAAGTCCCCTGAGCTGTATAGTGACGAAACACTGCTCCCCATCCGAGAAGGCTGGCGTCCGTTGTGACTATCAGCCAATGGACTGGAGGAAAATATACGCCCCTGGCGAAGAGTGATGTCCCTTGTCCACCACGAAAGCGTCTGTCTGACCTGCCGGGACAGACGGCACTGAAAATTGAGCGAGTAAGGGCTCCCGTTCCATACTGCCAAGAGAGCATGCTGAAGGGAGCGGAGATGGAACTGGGCAAATGGAATGGCTTCGATCGCTGCCACCATCCTTCCTAGGACCCTCATACAAAACCGGATGGTGTGAGGTATTGGTTGGCGAAGGATCCGTACCTCCTGACGGAGAACTAGAGCCTTCTCCTGAGGAAGAGTTATCAACCCTTGAGCAGTGTTGAAAATCATTCCTAAAAAGGTGATCCTTTGAGATGGCACGGGAGACGATTTCTTTAGATTCACCAGCCACCCCAGGCGAGCAAGGGTGTCTAGCGTAATGCTGACACTCTTCTCGCAAGCCTGATAGGACGGACCCTTGATGAGGAGATCGTCCAAATATGGCAAAATGACTATCCCCCGGGAGTGCAGAATGGACACAACGGCAGCCATAACCTTTGTGAACACCCTGGGGGCTGTGGCTAGTCCGAACGGCAAGGCTGTGAACTGGAAGTGAAGGTTGCCGATGGCAAACCGAAGAAACCTCTGATGAGGAGGAAATATGGGGATGTGGAGATAGGCATCCTGAATGTCTATTGATGCTAGAAATTCCCCCTTTTCCATGGCTACAATAACCGATCGGAGA
>JARQOD010000003.1:345852242-345872832 GCA_033576555.1 Oophaga sylvatica | reverse complement strand
CTGCCAAACCCTTGTCCATCCCTACGTAGAAAAGCCAACAGATTGGGAATGGAAAAAATCCTCGGGTTCCTTGAAGAACCCAAACACACAGAAGAAGGCTCCCAGGTCTTGTGGTAAATTCTAAAGTGCCGGACCTCTGGCAGCTCGCGAGTGGAAATGACTTCGGCTGAAAAACCTTGGGTAGTATTTCGGTCTCAAGGCCACGCCGTCAAACGCAGAGTGTTGGAAGGGTTTGGATGATTCTGGCAGAGGCTCCCCTGGTGGTTACAAGCGTACTAGTGAGGTTGGGAATCAGGTGTTACGATTGGTCTTATTTAAGGGAATATTTTCCCATCAGGGTTGCCGGTGATCAATTGTTTGGTTTGAATCCTTCTTTCAGTTTCCCTTTAGCGTGTGTCGTGTTGCATCTCCTGCTATCAGATAAGAAATTTCTTATTTTGTGTTTTTGCTAATTTTTGCTTTTGTCCTCATTCTGTGGGGGCCTTTGGGCCCCTCCGGGGGCTTTTGCCCTTCAAGTTTAGTCCAGCCACGTGTTTTGTACTTTGCTTTTTGCAGTTTTTTTTCGGGTGGCTGCTGTTTTTTACACCAGAGAACTAATTTAGGTGGTAAGGTCGTGGATCTCGGGTGATTTAAAATTTTGTAGAGTTGGTGTTTTTCAGGGTTTTCTGGGATTGCAGTAAGAAACCCTTCTGTCCTTTTCTATTTAATGTTTGGGCCCCAGCGTTTGCTCTACTATTTTCTTTCGTGTCAGTATTTCCTCTTGTCAACCGCCATTACATTTTTTGGGGGCTTTCTATTATTTTTGGGGGTTCTGCTCCGGGGAGATAGCTTTCCTATTTCTTTCTTAGGTGTAGTTAGTTTCTCAGGCTGGCGAGGGTTAGGACCATCGAGGAACGCTCCACGGCTGCCCTTAGTTGCGGGGTTTTAGTCAGGGTCTGCAATCTATAGATTCCAATGCTTGGTGTATTTCCTTTTTTACCTGCACCCCTCACTACCGTAACATAACAGTATCACCGGCATAAAAATTGTTATGGTTACCCCACAAAGGGAAAAAATATTTTTGAAGGAAGAAAAGTTGTCAGAGTTTTTTTCTGTTTTGCATTTTTTTTTTTTTTTTTTTTTTTTTTCCCCTGATCTCTGGGTGCGGGGGGTCTTTTCTCCAATGGAGTTTGCACAGTTGTTGGCTGGGGGATCAGCTTGCCACTGAGGTTCGGAGTTTGCTGCATATCTTGCATTTGCCTGTTTGGAACCTAGGATCCCCCATCCCAGATTTGTTTTAGGGGATCGGTAATTTTTCAGAATTTCAAAAATAATTGAAAAATTGTTTTTGCTTTAAAATCTAAGTCCTCAGGAAAACGCAGCGCGCATTTCAAATTTTTTCATTCTTCTCCTGCGCGGGGATCCTCAGGATTGGGCTTTTTCCCTCACACCTGGGGATCTGTTTTGGTGATGTTGGCATTTTTTCAGGCTTTGGGGTTATTGTACGTGAGCCTTTCATGATCAAGCGAAAAGCTTGTTGGATTAATCAGGGGCTTGATACGCTGAGTTATACGGGGTCAGAGTTCGTAGGTGGGCAGTCCTGACCAAATGGATGACGACGCTTTGGCGGCCCTTTTCGGAAGGGTCTGTCGGATAATGTAAAGGATGTTATGGTGGGATTCCCCGTCCCCCCTGGTCTCAATGATTCTATGTATTAGCGATTCAAATTGACAGACGTTTGCGTGAGCGGAGAAGTATGCGTGGAGTGGTGTTTCCTTTGAGCCAGCTGCTGAGCCCATGCGTTGATGGGGTGGTGTCTGGGGCCAGGTTCATGAGTTTAAAGAGCAATGGGTTATGTTTTACTGTGGTGATGCCCTCCATTGCAAATTTTAGTTGCCTAAGCGGGGAAGACGTTTTGCACCTCTTGTCTTGGGTAGTGTTAACTAAGTTTTTATTAACTGTCACTCTGATATCTCTTGTCCTCATTTTTGCTAGGCTTTCGTTGATTCTGGGAGCTATTTTAAACCTGATGGATTATGATTTGCTAAACGTTGGGGGATTTCCCTGGTACCCCTAAGAAGTCTTTCCCCTACTGGGGATCGATTCTACCCCTTTGGCTGGAATAAACCCCAGTTTTCTATCAGGTGATAATGGGGTTGAACCTGATCACCAGGAGGCTGCAAATTTTTGGTTCATATAATCTGCATGACATTTTCGTGCTGGGTTTCCCTTGGGTTTCGTTCCCTAATCCTGTTTTTGGGTTGGAAATCTGTGTCTGTAACCAGTTGGGGCTGCCAAAGTGTTAATACCAAAACTCCTTTTTTTTTCTGCCTCCCCCCAGGCTGAGGATGTTCCTGACTTTTTGTTTATTTTCTGATGTGTTTAGCGAAAGTAAATCTGCATCCTTACCTCCCCATAGGAGCTATGACTGCGCTATTGAATTAGTGCCAGGTAGAAAATTTCCCCTAAGGGTCGCCTTTTTAACTTGTCTGTCCTGAACATGACGCTATGCGGTCTTATATCAAGGAATCATTGGAGAAGGGTCATATCAGACCATCCTCTTCACCCTTAGTGCGGTTTTTTTCTTTGTGGCCAAAAAAGATGGTTCATTAAAGGCGTGTATTGATTATCGTCTCTTGAACAATATTACTGTGAAATATCAATACCCGTTACCCTTGATTTCTGACCTGTTTTCCAGGGTGAAAAAACGCTACTTGGTTTACCAGCTTGACCTCAGGGGGGCGTATAACCTTATTCGCATTAAGCACGGGGATGAATGGAAGACGGCATTTAACACCCCTGAAGGGCATTTTGAGTACCTTGTGATGCCCTTTGGGCTCACTAATGCTCCTTCGTCTTCCAGTCCTTCATGAATGACATTTTCAGGGATTTTGTGGACAAGTTTCTGATTGTTTATTTGGATGATATCTTGATTTTTTCTAATGACTGGGGACTCTCATGTGAAACATGTTCGAACTGTATTCCAGATTTTGAGAGAGAATGCTCTGTATGTGAAGGGATCAAAGTGTCTTTTTGGCGACAGAAGATCTCATTTCTGGGATTCATTTTGTCCCCATCTGTTATTGAAATGGACCCGGTCAAGGTTCAGGCCATCTGTGATTGGGTCCAACCTACTTCATTAAAGGCTCTTCAGAGATTTTTGGGTTTTTGCCAATTTTTATCGTAAATTTATTGGTAATTTCTCTGTTATTGTTAAACCATTAATGATTTGACCAGAAAGGGTTTGATGTGGTGAATTGGCCTCCTGAGGCAGTCTCTGCGTTTCAGGAACTTAAGCAGAGATTCACTTCTGCTCCTGTTCTACGGCAGCCTGATGTTTCTCTGCCATTTCAGGTGGAGGTTGATGCCTCTGAAATTGGGGCAGGTGCCGTTTTGTCCCAAAAAGATCCAGAGACCTCTAAAAGTAACCCTTGTGCCTTTTTCTCTCGAAAATTTTCTCCTACTGAACGTAATTATGACGTGGGTAATCGGGAGTTATGGCCATGAAGTGGGCTTTTGAAGAGTGGAGACATTGGCTGGAGGGAGCCAAACATCAGGTGGTGGTCCTTACGGACCATAAGATCTGGTCTATCTGGAATCTGCCAAGCGACTCAATCCTAGACAGGCCAGGTGGGCCTTGTTTTTCACACGTTTTAATTTTTGTGGTTTTCCTTTCTTCCTGGCACTAAGAATGTTAAGGGCGGATGCCCTCTCGAGGAGTTTCCTTGCGGACTCTCCTGAGCTATCTGATCCCTCTGTTATTTTGAAGGAGGGTGTAGTTCTTTCCGCCATCTCGCCTAATTTGAGACTTGCTCTGGGGGGGTGTCGGAGGATAGGCCGAGCGCTGCCCTGTTGGAAAATTGTTTGTCCCGGACCAATGGAAAAAGAGTGTGTGATGTTGAGATTCATTGTTCCGCATTGGCTGGGCATCCCGGAATTTTTGGTACCAGAGACTTGGTTAGTGTCGGTCCTTTTGGTGGCCTACCTTGTCTCGCGATGTCAGGGAATTTGTGCAGCCCTGCGGGACTTGCTCTCGCTCCAAGCCTTGCTCTCGCTCTAGTGGTTTGTTGATGCCATTGCCTGTGCCCAAGAGACCATGGACCCATATCTCTATGGATTTCATTTCCGATCTTCTGTTTCTCAGAAATGACCACCATCTGGGTAATTTGTGATAGGGTTTTCCAAAATGATACATCTTGTGCCATTACCTAAGTTGCCTTCCTCCTCTGAATTGGTGCCGTTGTTCCTTCAGCACGTGGTTCATTTACACGGCATTCCTGAGAACATTGTGTCTGACAGAGGAGTCCAGTTTGTTTCCAGATTTTGGAGGACTTTTTGTTCTGGACTGGGTGTTCAATTGTCTTTCTCCTCGGCGTTTCATCCTCAGACCAATGGTCAAACTGAGAGAACAGACCAGAAAATTGGAGACTTATCTGAGATGCTTTGTGTCTGCTGATCAGGATGACTGGGTCTCTTTTTTTTCCTTTGGCTGAGTTTGCTCTTAATAATAGGGCTAGCTCTGCCACTTTGATGTCTCCGTTTTTCTGTAATTCTGGGTTTCACCCTCGATTTTCTTCAGGACAGACGGAGGCTTCTGTCTGTCCAGGTGTTGACTCTGTTGTTGAGCGTATGCAGCAGATTTGGGACCAGGTAGTGGAGAGGTTGTCCCTCTCTCAGGAGAAGGCCCAGCGGTTTGCTAACCGGCATAGGACTGATGGTCCTCGGTTTAAAGTGGGGGACTTGGTTGGTTGTCCTCAAAGAATATTCCTATGAGGTAGCATCTCCTAAATTTAAGCCTAGGTTCATTGGACCTTATAAGATCATGGAGATTATTAATCTGTTTCTTTTCGTTTGCTTCTTCAGGGACATTTAAGATCCATAACGTGTTCCACAAGTCCTTGTTGAAGAGGTTTGTTGACCAGTGGTTCCTGCTGCTGTGCCTCCTGACCCTGTTTTGGTTGAGGGCAATCTGGAGTATGTGGTTGAGAAAATATTGGATTCTCGTTTTTCTAGACGAAGACTCCAGTATTTGGTTAAATGGAGAGGTTATGGTCAGGAAGATAATTCTTGGGTGTTTGCTTCGGACATCCATGCCAGGAGGACTTATCCGTGGTATCATAGAACTCATCCTGACGACCTGGTTGCTCAAATGAGGGTTCGGTGACCCCTCCTCAAGGGGGGGGTACTGTTGTGAATGGGTTTGAGATGAGTTCTGAGCAGAGGCTCCCTGGTGGTTTACAAGCGGTACTAGTGAGGATTGGGAATCAGGTGTTACTGATTGGTCTTATTTAAGGAATCATTTTCCCATCAGGGTTGCCAGTGATCAATTGTTCTGGTCTGAATCCTTCTTTCAGTTTCCCTTGTAGCCTGCTGTGTCGTGTCTGCATCTCCTGCTATCAGATAAGACAATTTTTATTTTGTGTTTTTGCTATATTTTTGCATTTTGTCCTGCACTTCTGTGGGGGCCTTCTGGGTCCCCTCCGGGGGGCTTTTGCCCTCTCAGTTTAGTCCAGCCACTGTGTTTTGTACTTTTGCTTTTTGCAGTTTTTTCAGTGGCTGCTGTTTTTGTTACACCAGAGAACTAATTTAGGTGGTAGAGGTCGTGTGATCTCAGGTGATTTTGAAATTAGTAGAGTTGGTGTTTTTCAGGGTTTTCTGGGATTGCAGTAAGTACCCTTCCTGTCCTTT
Organism: Oophaga sylvatica; assembly: GCA_033576555.1. Lineage (NCBI taxonomy): Eukaryota > Metazoa > Chordata > Amphibia > Anura > Dendrobatidae > Oophaga > Oophaga sylvatica. Next base: position 345,867,165 of record JARQOD010000003.1, on the reverse strand, counting down.
TCTATTTAGATAGTTTGGGCCCCAGCGTTTGCTCATACTATTTTCTTTCTGTGTCAGTATTTCCTCTTGTCTAACCGCCATTACATGTTTGGGGGCTTTCTATTATCTTTGGGGTTCTGCTCCGGGGCAGATAGCTTTCCTATTTCTATCTTCAGGTGTAGTTAGTTTCTCAGGCTGTGACGAGGCGTCTAGGACCATCGTAGGAACGCTCCACGGCTGCCTCTAGTTGCGGTGGTTAGTCAGGGTACTGCAATCTCATAGATTCCAACTGCTCTGGTGTATTTCCTTTTTTACCTGCACTCCTCAGCTACCGTAACATAACAGCAGAGACTTCAAGTCCGGATGACGGACAGGACCCTGGGTTAACAGGTCCGGGCGAAGAGGAAGTGGAAATGGCGGTGCTGCCAAAAGCGACACCAGTGTCGAGAACCACGTCTCCTTGGCCAATCTGGGGCTATCAACATAGCCAGGATTCTCTCCAGTCTGATCCGACGCAGCACCAGAGGAAGTAAGGATATCGGCGGAAACACATAGATTAGCTCGAATCGGTCCCACGGGGCCACCAGAGCATCCACCGCCACAGCCTTCGGGTCCTTGTACCTGGGACATGAAGGTCGGCAACTTGGCATTGGACCTGGATGCCATCAAATCCACTTGGGGAAACTCCCCAAAGGGAGCACAGCAGTGCAAAGATCTCCGGATGAAGACTCCATTCTCCGGGATCCATCTTCTCTCGACTGAGGAAGTCCGCCGTGGTATTCTGAACTCCTGGAATGTGAATCGCAGAGATGGCTGGTACTCTGTCCTCGGCCCAATTCAGGATCCGAGACACTTCCACCATGAGCCTGGAACTCCTCGTCCCGCCTTGGTGGTTGATATACGCGACCGCCGTTGCGTTATCTGTCTGCACTCGGACTGGTAGACCGCTCAAAGGGACCGTCCAGTGTTGGAGGCAAAGGAAAATTGCCCTCAATTCCCAAGATGTTGATCGGTAGAACAGACTCTTCCGATGACCATACTCCCTGAACCCAGAGATCGTTCCAGACACCCCCCAGCCCGTCAGGCTGGCATCGGTGGTTATGACCGACCACCTCGGAGGAAGGAAAGACTTCCCCAGTGATAACGTTCCTGGACGTGACCACCAACTTAGGGACTCTCGCACCCTGCGAGAGATGAGGATACTGCGATCCAGTGCAATCTGCGATCGATCCCAATGACTCAGAATGAGCCTTTGGAGGGTTCTGGAATGAAACTGGGCAAACGGAAGTGCTTCCATGGAAGCCACCATCAGACCTAAAAGGCGCATACACTTCCGAAGGGACATTGCTGTCGAAGACTTCATAGTCTGTACATGTCGAAGGAGACATGCCCGCTTGTCTGGAGGTAGGGACACCACTGCCCGTACCGTGTCGAAATGCATCCCAAAAACAGGATTGACTGCGACGGTTCCAGAGACGACTTCTCCCAATTGACCAGCCACCGAAGTCCTCCAGGAGCTGAAGGGATAGATTGCGAGCCGTCACCGCCTCCTCCTTTGAGGACGCCACAATCAAAAGGTCGTCCAGATAGGGAATAATCGTGACTCCCTGTCTTCGAAGAATTGCCATGAGAGGCGCTAGAATTTTTGTAAAAAACTCTGGGCGCTGAAGCCAAGCCAAATGGCAGGGCCACAAATTGGTAATGGTCCTGACCTATGGCAAAACGAAGGAAGCGCTGGTGAGCCCTTCCGACGGGAACATGCAAATAAGCGTCGCGAATGTCGATTGACACCAGAAAGTCGTTCTGCGACAGGGTTGCCACAACGGAGCGAAGTGACTCCATGCGGAATTTTTGGGTGTGGACATGCTGATTCAATCTTTTGAGATCCAGAATAGGACGAAATTTGTCCTCTTTTTTGGGGACCACAAAGAGATTTGAATAAAAACCTTTTCCCCGGTCCTCTGTCGGAACCGGTATTACTACACCCTTCTGCAGAAGGAATTCCACCTCTCGCAGCAGAGCGGCAAATAGCTCGGGCTCTGATGGAATGCGAGACTGGCAAAAACTGTCCGGGGGTCGAGAAGAAAACTCTATGAAATAGCCTGCCGACACAACTCGCGTTACCCAGGAATCCGGAACGCGGGAAATCCAATTCGCCTTGAATTGGAGCAGGCGACCCCCCACTCGAGAGCCCTCGAGTGAGGACCTGGCGTCAGTCTGCCTTGGCGGGCTTCTTGTCAGTTTCCGCTTGTCTTGACGGAAACTTTGTTTCCAGGGGTGCGGGATTTCTGAGAAGACTTCTTTCCCGAAAAAGAGGGACGACCCGATCCCCAAGAAGACTGACCGGATCGTCCCCTAGACCGAAAATACCGCCGACCATTACCGGCACTAGGTCTGCCAGACGTAGAAGCCTTAGCCCTTCGCTGTGGTAAAGCCGCTTCTTTAGCCTTTGCCTTGGCAATCAGCTCTGTGAGATCAGATCCCCAAATAGCTGACCACCCTTGTAGGCTAAAGACAGTAAACCCTGCTTGGAAAACCGCGTCTCCGGTCCACTGTCTAAGCCACAGTGCTCTTCTGACTGTGACCGCTGAGGATTGCGTCCTGGATAATAATGATGCAGTATCCAGACCTGCATCACAGCTATATCGGGCTGCAGTCTCCAATAAATCGAGAAGTCCATCTATCTCGGATAATGGAGATCTATTTTGCAACGCCTTCCGTAAACGGACCAACCAGCACAGGGAAGCCTTAGAAGCACACATGGATCCTAGTACTGCTCTGAATCCATGACCTGCAGCTTCATAGATGGATTTCGCCGCCATCTCCGTTTTTCTGTCCAGCGGCTCTTGCAGACTCGCTTTCCCTTTAACCGGAAGCAATGAGGATTTACTAAGCTGGGATAAAGGAACATCCACTTCAGGAGAAGGAATCCAATTATCCGTCAATTCCGTTGAACACGGATATAATGCTTCAAAGAACCGTGTCCCTTGAAAACGTTTATCTGGACACAGACGTTCCTTCTCCACTACCGTATTAAGCTCTTCCAGAGCCGGTAATGTTGACCGCGACTTATGGTACTCCTGGTACATGCGGCCCGACTTACCAGGCCGTGTAGTTACCTCCTCCGGTAACTGTAACGCCTCTCTCATAGCTTCAATTAAAGCCTCTGTTCGGCTCACAAGAGAGAAAGAATGTCCCTGCCGATCCTCCTTATCCGAATCGGATAACTCCCCTTCTGAGTTTGAAGGAGAACCCTGTCCGCATTCCATATCAGATACCTCTGATTCGCTGCGCGGAAAAGATGGCACCGGCCTGCGCCGCTTCCTGTCATGAGAGGATCTAGCTGACACCCACTGACCTAAAAGGTCAGACAAGCCATTAATTGACTGAGCGATGGCATCTAATTTGGTATCGCTGTAAATCGCAGCGCTTGATGCCGTCGAAGTCTGCGTATCAGATACTTGCGACTGATCCTGTAGCGGATCTGGCAGATGGTCCGGACCCTGAACCGACATGTCAGCAGTAAATGGCAGGTCAAAACCCTGTTAGTAACTGGAAACAGTGTGGTTACTAAGCAGACTGAGCAAGTACGCTGAAGGTTAAAGCTCTTAAAGAAGAGAGTTACCACAGCTATCTCTCAGTATATAAATAACCTCCTGCGTTCTGATCCCTACCGGGTAGAACCTGCGGCGGTTATTGCTGAAAGGGTTAACCCTTCATAGGGGTTAATGCCGCCAACTCCCCACAACTCCCTATATAAAATAAAAGGAGTGTGCGAGTCCCAGGTCTCTATAAGAGAACGCGGCTGCAGATAAACGCTATCTGTCACTTGGAACACAGATAGGTTCTGCGCTGTGGGGTGATGATATTCACTCACCCAGCTGGCCTCGGTGAAAGTATACCTTAAACAGGAGGAGCGGAGCATGAGGAGCCCGGAGCCTCTGTAATGGCCGCCGCGCTGAGAGAAGCCGGAAGAGAAGGACAGTGAAGCTGCAGTCTCCTCAGAGCGATTCCTGTCACAAAAAGAGCGGGAAGCGTGAAGCCACGCCCCCCTCCGGCTTCAAAAAAGAGCGCGAACTCCTCGCTCTCTGGTCTCCTCTGTCCTGCAGGTATCTGCCTGCGGACATAAAATACAGTCACCAAACATGTCATCTAATACATGTACCAGCGGCTGCCGCAGCAGCTGAGAGCACACACCCATTCACATAAAAATGCGGTACTCACCAGCCGAGCGCCATAGGGACCCCCAGGGGTTTGTGGCGCTGTGCCCATTGCTTCCCCCCCGGGCGGGGAACGCAGTGACCCCCGATGTGCGGTTTGCGTCCCCGCCAGGGAAGCAATCCTCATCCCCCAGGGCCGGCGTGAAACTGCAGGGACCACCATACAGGGTATTACAGATCGCCAAGGGAGAGGTGGGGGTCCAGCAGTGCTGAGACCCCTGAGACCTCTAGACCACTTCTGGTGATCCAAGTCTCTTGTCCGATAAAAATAATAAAGTTTTCTGAGGAGCTGCTTCCAGCAGCGACCATCCTCTGGACCTCAAATTTTACACTGAAGAAGCAGGAGTAGGAGGAGCCCGAGCTGGAGGGGCCGGTCAACACTCTTTTTAATCTGAGGTGTCAATCCTATCTGGGCTCGCCTACCCATTAGTCATTACTAGTGTGTCTCCTTTCCTTCCATTCTGCTGCTGAAAGTTTGTCTACTTATCTGCTATTATCCCATCAGGGATTGCACGGGGGAAATAAAAGATGTTTAGATTATTTAAAAAATGGAAATTAATAGGAAGTAAAAAAAACTTTACTGATGTCCAGATATCAGTTCCCCTCCTTCAGCCAACCCCCTTTTCTCTGAAGGTTGATGCAGATACAAAGTAGGGGCTGACTCCATTACAGTAATGAACTGATCTGGACAGCCAGCCAAGATTGCCATTTATCTAGAAATTTCTGGACTGTCTGTAAAAATAAGGCACCTTTTTACCCTGTCATAAAAAAAGTACTGCGTCCAGGAATTTTAAAAAGGTAGGGAAACCTCTACAGATTATTATAGTTTTAATCATCATCATTTTATTATGGTTTTCCAAAGTGTCTGTAAAATGTTGTGGCCGTCTGAAAGCAGGTTGCTGAATGCAGTCACAGACAGAAGGCAGAGCAAGGGTTAACAACTTTAATTTAACAATGAGACACTCCACACAAGGAGGTAAGCAGTTAAATAAGGAAAATAAACAGTTAAATGGCGGAATGAGCAGTTCAAATGCAAAGGGATATGTACGGTTAAAGAACAATGGATGAGGTAAATCAGTTCATTTGGATTAACTTATCCTGTTAGTTGTTTCTCAGGCCGTGGGTGTTGCTGAACAGATAGTAGGGCTAACAACGGCTGGCGCGGTGCTTGTCCGGTGAGGACCTGTAGGTAACTATGATCCATCTTCTGGCGGCAGCAGTCGGTCTCCGGTACTTCCACTGGGCCCCTAGTCCATTAATTGATGCAGCTGAGGTTGATAAAATCACAGCACTATCCGTGTTCAACGTAGACCGGCAGGTATATACTGGCAGCTCAGGGCATAAACGTCTGTCCCGTACCGTTTCTCTTAGGCAGCACACACGCTGTACTCAAGGTCACAGAGTGTGCGGCCCCTGACTCTCTGGTAGTCACCGGGTACACTGCAGGTCTCTTTCTCAAGTCCCCGTTGGTGGCGCCGGGGATAATCTGGCGCAGGCCTGCGCAGTATCGGTGCTCGAGGGATGGAGCACTCCTCTCTCCCTGCCGCACGCCGTCTGCTCCCGCCAAACCTGACTGCTTCTGCGTGTGCTTTTGCTGCTGACACTTAGCCACGCCCCTGCTTCCTGGTGCAAAGGTTTTTCCAGTCTCCTATTCTTTCCCCTGGACAACAGAGGAGACAGCCCCGACAATTCCGGACCTGGCACAGAACAGGTACCCACAGTCCGGTCCTTCTCCTTACACTCCCCCTCTCCTTTAGCCAGCCATTCCACGGGAGAGAGTTACTGCAGCAGGCTTTGACACTCCTCCATCTCTTGGATGATTTGCTGTCAAATAAATTGGTCTTTTGCGTAACGGTTGGGTGGTACTCCTGCTGTTGTCCGTTCTGTGCGGCAAAGAAGTGGGGCGAAAAGGAGTAGTGTTGATCGCTGAAGACCCTGGCAATGGTCCCACTGTGACTTTAGGAATGAACGTGTTGAAAGAACTCGGAACCATCCTGGTCAATGAGTCGACAGATGTGTCCGGTTCTTCTCCTTACACGTCAGTGATTTTTGAATATGTTGTCCAGAAAAAAATACAAAATCAAGTTGGCCATTGCAGAGACAGCCCCTGTGTGTCGCCAACTGAGGGAGGGGAAGAAAGCGCTATGCCTAAGTGTGTTCATAGGGAGAGAACTGTCATTCAAGGGGAGTGGGGTGAGGAGAGTCCGCTAGGGACCGGCATTTTGGACTAGTCACTCATACGGTGTAGTCCCAAGGTGGTATTTCCAAGAAGAACATAAGTGGCTGAAATCTTATAGCCAGTGTCTGATATATGCTGCCTTGGTTTGGGCATCATGTATCAGTTGTCAGGTTTCCTCTAAAGAAGACCTGTCAACAGATTAAAAGTGGCCAGTTTTAACATTTAATTTATCCCCACTGCTTCCATGAGTATTCAGGTTTTTTTTTTAAGAATCCACCATACAGTTCCAGAGATATGGGCTTTCTTAATTAGTGTTACATTTTATGGTGTTTACAAGGGGGCGTTGCTCACAGGATAATTATGCAAAACAGCTGGAAGACAAAGCACGCCCCAGAGGATCCTGTGAGCCACGCCTCATAAAAATGAGCATTGAATAAAAAAGACCCACATTTCTGAAACCGTGTAGCATATTAAAAAAATCCAAAAACGAAATACTCCAGGTATCACTGAGAATGAAAGAAGAGCAAAAACTGGCCCCTTTTGTCCTTAAAGATAACATTTTAGCTGTCTGTAGTCACCACTAGAGGGCGCTAATTGGTGACAGATTTATGCAAATTCCTTTGAAATCAATAATATAGATAATGCTTTTGTTTAGATAACAAGAACAATGGGACCCGTGGAGGCAGGTATCACTCACTGTCAGAAATTGATCATAAAGTGGTATTCTGCTTTTAAGGAAGTTTACATTTTAAAGGCCAGAGGGCCAGAGGTTGTACACAAGTATCTCAGCAGTAACTCCAGAGAAACGATACATACATTACATAGTTACATAAGTTAAAAAAAGACCATGAAGGTCCATCATGTTCAATCTTTTTCCACCAATTGTACATTCCGTCACTAAATATCTATAACCCACAATGTTATGTGTATCGCAGACAACACCCAGCCCTTTTATAAGAGCTGTTATAGTGTCTGCCATTACTACTTCTTGTGGTCGGCATTCCACAGTCTGACTGCTCTAACTGTAAAGAACCCTTTCCTATTTAGCTGCCGGAATCGCCTTTCTTCCACCAGTAATGAGTGCCCCCTGGACATTATCTTTATATTCTCTGACTAAGTTGGGAACAATATACACAAAGAAAAAAACAATACAATGTAGTATATCCACTGAAAACTAAACCTACAAACATGATACACAACTCAAAATTATAGCAATAACCATGTTTATTGATTAATAAAATGAATGACAAATTGTAAATATTTACAGATTACAATCGTGGGGAACAACTAAGACAAGTAGAAAAGATATACGGGGTGAGACGGGACAAAAATATATGGTATAAGCACCAGATAGTGTAACCAAGAACATTAAAATTATATCAAGTGTCAATAATACATATAAAATTCACTAGACATCAGAATTACAGTACTATGATTAATGTGCAATACCAATATATATATAGTTTGTAGATTAGGGTATTTACTGCCTATCATATACACCAAGTAGGTGTCCTCACATAAATAAAGCTGACTTGTGCAAAAGGGTTGAAGATCACAGGTGTATCACTAGTCTGATTAAATGCAAAAGGTGTATAAAATATAAAGCGCCAATGTGCAAAAGTGCAAAATAAGAGAGGATAGTGGCAGTATACTAACCAAAAATAAGGTCCCGCAGCAGCCCGCTCTGCCCGACGCACGTTTCGCCTGAGCTTTGACGAGGGTAATTCTGATGTCTAGTGAATTTTATATGTATTATTGACACTTGATATAATTTTAATATTCTTGGTTGCACTATTTGATTTACACTATCTGGTGCTTATACCATATATTTTTGTCCCCTCTCACCCCATATATCTTTTCCACTTGTCTTAGTTGTTCCCCATGTTGGTAATCTGTGAATATTTACAATTTGTTCTCCATTTTATTAATCAATAAACATGGTTATTTCTATAATTTTGAGTCATGTATCATGTTTGTAGGTTTAAGTTGGGAGCAAACTGAGAAATTACCAAGAGCCCGGAAGCAAACTAAAATGTCTATAAATGCTTTTTAAGGGAATGTTATTTGGACTGATTATTCCTTCCATATTATATTTCATGGTATGTATTTAGCAGTGTTATTTTAATGCTATATGGAAGTATTATGTAGGCTGAGATTATAAGGGAAAAATCAATAAGAAAAAAATGTCTAAAATGATAAACAAAACGGGGTGCCCTACTTTCCTTATTGGGGCCCATTGCATTGCTATTTTGTGAGTTTATGGGACACATGAGACCTCGCCTCTCCCATAGCTTTTTGGTTATAGAACAAGGAGTAAACGGGGCACCAGAGGTTCACAGAAAGCTTTGAGGCATAGCTGGGGATGCAGTTATCATCAGGCATGAACATCCATCTGTTTCACCTTTAATGCACGTCGTCCTGCAATGTTTGTACTTGAAATACCTTAGGGTTTTTTTTTTTCTATTAAGCTTTTTCTATTCCAAGTCCTCTGTTTATAACTACAGGAAGAAAATTTGCTGAAGAAAGCAAAAGTATGCACATTTGCAAATTCTGTATTTTTATGGATTGACTAGTCCTGAGAATATTTTCCAAATGATATTAACCTCTTCAATGAAAATCTGGATATGGAATTATAGTGTTTTGGTTTTTTTTTTGCATTAGCCAAATACTTGGCATATTGGACCGATTGGAACAGTTCCAGGCTATGTACACTTTCACATATAATTTGTGTTTATTGCTCAGTTGCGTCCTTATTTAAGCAAATTTCTGGTCTTAGTTAATTTTTTTCCTATTATATTTCTGCTGCAGAGTAAATAAAAGTCCTTTATCTAGCAAAGTACTTTTTCAAAATTGATCCAAATCCATCAGTGTTCCGGTTCGTTGCTCTCTCCCTCTCCCTTCTCTCAGTGTTAGAGATAGCAGCAGTGACAGATCTCCAGAGTGTGGAGAGGACATAAATCATGTACAGTCTCAGGGAGACAGAGGTTAATCAGGCTAAAAAAAAAAACGGTAATGCACATGATGAGGAAATAAGTGCAGGATAGAAGCTGTGCACACATAGCTGACATACAGCCTGTATTACTGAGAGAGAAACTTTGAATCAGGCTGTTAAACTACATATGAATGAAGGAATGAAGATTGCAAATTGAAACAGTGCAATTTTAAAAACTTAAAAGAAACCGCTAATTATGTCAAAATAATTTTCTTCATGTCGAAGGTGTTTATATACTATACTATACTTTGATTGGAGAGAGGTCTTTCACTCCAGAGTCAAGAATCAAATAAGTGCAAAGTTAACTCATTTGTTCAAAACAGCAAGACTTGATTTTGCATTGGTGTCCACGAGATTCAACTTAAGTCTCTGTCCCATGAGGAGACAGCATTTTTATAGGTCACACATGGTATTTGGGGAGTTTGGAGCTACAGATTACATCTGCGATAAACCAAGTCTTTCCCTGAATGCAATCGTTTCTTGTTTTTTGTCTCTAGTGCCTTCCAGCCAACAGAATCCAGAGAGTGTGGTCGTTTCAGTATCTAACATCAGTGCACCAACGTGGTCTCAGGCCCATTTAGTATGTCAGAGTTATCGCATGGTATGGACACAAGACAGCCTTACAGACAGGCAAAGAGTTGTACACTGGGATCTCTACAGCAGTCAAGGAGTGTACCGAGGAGAGCGCCTTCTGGACATGTTCTCTGTGGGGGAGCAACGCATCTACAGTGGATACAACCAAGGTCGAATCATGGTGTCAAAATCTGCCTTCCAAAATGGCAATTTTTCTTTAGTGATAAAAGGTATGGCAGTGTCTAATCCTGAAAAATGTAAAATAATTTGGAAAAAAATTAAAATGTGACTATCCAAAACGTTAAAAACTTTCTTTCCCACTATAGTTACATAGTACGGTTGAAAAAAAGCTAGACGTCCATCAAATTCAACCAAGGGATGGAAATGGATAAAGGGCATAGGGATTAGGAACATCCATAATGTAATTCCAAACCTGGATCAGCTATTTCCATGATTCATAGATTTGAGTTGATGCAGTTGGTGATCAGACTGACATGGCACCCTTGTCCTTGAAGCTCAGATAGGCATAAACTGCACCACCCTCCTCTGGTGCCTTCAACTAAGAATAAGGTAATAAATGGCCTATATATACTCTCGGACAAGACACCAGACACCAAAAAGAGGTTCCATGTCAGTAAGGTCATCAAATTAGTGGGACTAAGATTTTTTTTTAAGATGTTGACCAGGATTTTAAACATGGCTTCTTTCAAAACAGCGCCATACCCGTCCACAGGATGTGTCTGATTTTGTAGCTATGTCCTGGTACCCTAATTAACTCTGTCAGTCTGTCACAAAAATATCTATAGATTAGCACCAATTTATAAAACTGTTTTCATCTTCTTTTTTTTTTAACCATTTCGTAGGAGTATCCATGAGTGACCAAGGACTGTATTCATGTAACCTTCATCATCACTACTGTCACCTTGATGAAAATGTCAGGGTTCAACTAAATATCACAAAGTCAGGTAAGGAAGACCAGGATCAGACTGATCCACCAGGTTCTTATGCATTTAGAATAGATCATATTCCGCTTCAGATACTAAAGCTCACCATACACATCTTGATTTCTGCAGAATTGACCAACTATTTCACATATATGGGGCATCCTGACCCTCAATAATTGTCTCCTGCTATCATACTCCTACTTCTACAAGGATATAATATGTATGATATTTCTTCTTCCAGAACGTAAGGTGAGGATGTACTGGGATGGAGAAAAGGCCGTTGTTATTGCTTTGGTTGGAACCGATGTTGTTCTTCCTTGTGAGAACTGGAACCACATATGGACTGATCGATTTCGTGAAGAAGACCAGCAAGTGGTCCACTGGGATCGTCAAGCCCCAGGAATCCCTCACGACCGAGCAGACCGTCTAATTGACATGTATGCTTCAGGAGAGAGGAGGTCTTATGGTCCCCTCTTTATCAGGAGAAAAATGAATGTGACGGATATGGCTTTTGCTTATGGTGATTTCTCACTTCTCATATCAGACTTGACAAAAGGAGATGAAGGGACTTATTCATGTCATCTGCACCATCACTACTGTGGGATCCATGAACGAAGGATTTTTCACTTAACTGTCTATGATGCACCAAAAGAACCCCCAAAAGAGCCTCCAAAAGAAGAAGAACCAAAGAGCCCTAACATAGGTTCAGCACCTGCTATAGGTAATGTCCAGTATAGTGCAAATGGCTGAATCCACAGATTTTTATTGGACCAGTCAACTGGGATTTTCAACCATCCTTTGACAGTACCGTAAATGTCAGGGAAATGAAGAATCGGGCATATTGGCTTTCAGCAAACCCAATCCTTCATTCCTTGGTGGAAATAAGCCATAAAAATATATAAAATTTGGGGTGAAGCTGAGAGAAAGGATGGCATGGCATGAGTACAATGGGTTCTGGATGCCAGGGGAGGTGGGTTGCCTACAAGCTACTTTGACTTGGTCAGAGTATTTAGTTGAAGGGTCTAGGGCAGCAATCTGGATGATGGAAAGTGTCTAGCTTGGACTAGATACCAAAACTGCAGGGAATGTAGAGTCCCCATGAATAAGAACTTTCACAATCACTACGGCATTGGCTCAGGGAGCAAAAGAAAGGGGTCTCTCAATGCAAAATCTGGTGCTCAGCCCCATCCATAAATACCTCGATCAATGCTCTACATGGTGTATATATAACAGTATTTACTAAAGTGCGAAACGCGTTTAGATCTTCCATCTTTCATGCTGATTTCAGTGGTCTAATTCTCATATCCCCAGATACCACCGTCATCCGAGAAAATAAAGTGATCAATGTAATAATTCCGGAAAACAGACTTCACTTCTTCCAACAACTCGGATACATTCTGGCAACCCTTCTGCTGTTTCTACTCCTGCTCACAGCTGTGATCCTCATCACCCGCAAACATCGTAGGAAAGGTAAGTGTGACTCACAAGATGTGACACGTAGCACAAATGACAAGAAGCCTCAAGGGGACAAGTGACTGCAGGTGTTAATATCTATGATGCAATAGGGAGGTATGCACAATAACTCTTCTGTATCCTCTTAAAAAGATCATTGTCATTTTAACTAAGTCCAAATATTGAGAAGGAAATACAAATTTTAGGGGGGTGGATGGGTGATCAATACTATTGAAAGGTCCAAATTGTGCCAAATTTTTCAGTGCAATAGAAGGGGTTGTCCCATCTGAGACACTTTTGTAATAAGGGTTCCAGATGGGACAACTTTAATGCTTAACAGTTTTCAAAAAGTAAATATTCGTTTCCATTTCTTTCTAGGTTATGGATATAATTTGAATAAGTCTCAAGGGTACGTACACGATTTATTCACTTGATTAAAGGAACTTTTTAAAATTTTCATACTTTAAAGGGGATTATATGAGATTAGGAAAATTGGTCTACTTTTTGTAACATTCAACACCACTCTTCACTGTTGGTTGGTCATATATTGCCACTCAGCCTTAAGCTGGCCATATACATAAGACTTATTTTGGCCAAACGCGGCAATAATAACTGGTTCAGTCTATAGTCTAATGTGTATGGAGGCACCGGCCAAATGATGGTACGGAGAGATATCGATCACACATGTCCGATTTTGGACTGCCAATCGCATTGTTCTCCCAGAGATAAGTCATCGGCCGACGTGTCAGCAGGTGACTATCTTATAACACAGGAGCGCTGGGCCCAACGAGTGCTCCTGTGTATGGGAGAGTGAACTGAGATGGCTGTCAGATGAACGATATTTTCGTTGAAAGCCATCTAATGTGTATGGCTGGCCTTAAAGGGAACCTGACAGCTGGTACCTGTTGCCTGATCTACAGGCTGCACGATTTCGGCCACATATGTTAAACTCTGAAACGCTGTGGTGTTTCAGAGAAAAACATAATATAATAGTCAAGGGGAACAAGCTGAACAGGAGACTAGTCGGACAGGCAGATCCCCGGCGGCTTCACCCCACTAGCTGCCTTTGAGTGATGGACCTATCACTCCAGGGCAGCGGGCGGGGAGGAGCCACCTAGGACTCTAGACAAGCCCTGTGTCTGCTCATCAAAACTCAACTGCCTCATAATGGAAGCTGTTGTGTTCAGGTCAAGAGATCCACGGTTGGTCCAGATATTACAGGTCATACACAGGCTGTGAATGTTAGACACGTGAAACTCATAGGATTGGCCTGCTACACCAGATGCAGTCCCTAGATAGGAGCGACTCTGTTTCAGGGAGTAGGAAGTTACTTTCTCATCTTCTGCAACCTCTTTAAAGAAAATTATGATTATCCAGGATCAGTGATCCCGATTTTTCTGTTTATTTATAGGAAAGATATCAATATGAAGGAAATATGTCTGAGACCTCCTGACCTTATCGAATACCCGAGAGAAGATGTTCGATTCGGTAAATATTTAAAATCCAAAAAAACAGCAACCGAAAGAAGAAAAAATATTGAAAGGTGTTGTCCATAACCGGGGACAATTTTTTTCCTCTTAAATTAAAAAAGCACTCCTCTCATCAAAGTTTTTATCCTCTTACTGCATTGCATTTGCAATCGTCATATTATATAACACTGTGTACTTACAATTGCTTATTTTGCCTTTCTACCCAGCTAATTCTTCTCTTTTCCATTAGGTCTATGACATCATGTGATAACATATTGTAAAGTGCTGCACAATATGTTAGCGCTATATAAATTAAACTTATTATTAAAAGCTGACCAGCTGAATCCTTCTTAGCTCTATGTAGAAATAAGAGGTTAATTTTCTCTGCATGAGTCATAAGTCACTGCAAAAGTGCCTGGCAGGGGGAGGAGGGAGCACCTGGGTCAGGAGTTAAAGAGGGGAATAATAAATGCAGGGACAAGAGGCTTCCTGTTTCTACACAGAGCAGAGAGAAGAGAAGAATTAGCTGGGTAGAAAGTCAAAATGAGCAACTGTAAGTACATAGTGCTATATTATATTGCAATGCAATATAGTAAGAGGATAAAAATTTTGAAGGGAGGATGAGGGTTTTGAATTTGGGAAAACAAAAACGTTTTGTACTGTATTTCATTAAACATTTGGCCCTGTTTGGCTTTTAAAGGCTTTGTGTACATTTAACTTTGATGTGGTCTGTGGTCGTACATCAGCTGAGAGAAGCTCAGTAAAAAAAGAGTTATAAATTCCCGTCACATCCTCAGATCTAGCTCTCTGATGGATTCTTAGTGAACTTATTCTGCAGCCAGAGATAGTGCAACATAGAGGCTATAGAAGCAAACAATGCAAACATTTTTATGATACTCAGTTGCAAAAATGATTTTTTTTACTCCTTTAAATATTAAGAACATACATGAATCAACTCTTTACCCACCGACTGAAACACATATGAGGTCTTATGCAAGGTCCATACAATACACCATAGTTCATGCCTATGTGGCTACTCATCATGGGGTAATAATAATGTGAATTAGTGCAGGTCCTACAATATCAGCAAACAAGAGTATAAGGAATTAACCCAA
>JARQOD010000003.1:345809417-345852142 GCA_033576555.1 Oophaga sylvatica | reverse complement strand
TCCACTTATTGTTATGTTAACTTTAACTCGATAAATGAAATATCCTTGCTAAGTAAGATCAATATCAACCAAAGACCGAATATTATTGACATGCTGAGATATGAACTCATTATTGCGATCCAATTATATACCGTAGATGAATTATTGTAATAACCATTGTACTCATTACTAAAGATAAAGATATCTTAGATCAACATTACACTCTAATATCTATTGTAAGATGGACTAGCTCAAATGGCTAGTGTGTTAACCACAGGATCCTATTATGAGGAGCAGATCAGTCCGGTGGGTGAGGAATGTGATTTCCGGTGTTCTCTCTCCTATATTCTCCTGCGAGCATGTTCCTTGACCCTCTTTGTGATCGTACGATGAGATCCGACTTGGAGCCTTCTGGGAGACTCGGCCAGCCCTCTGATGAAATGGATACATGGGGGATCCCCAAACCTGTAATAAAAGCCGGAATGTCTCCCAGGCAATGTACTACATGCAAAATCCCTGAATGACGTACCTGTAGGCGAAAAGGGAATCCCCAAGAATATAGAATGCCCTGCTGTCTCAGGACTTCCAATAATGGCTTCAGTGCCTTCCTCTTCTGCAGTGTGTGGCGCGATAGGTCAGACATGAGCTGAACAGGGTGTTCTTGATATAAAATAGAGTCCATCTTTCTGGCTTTGATTAAAATGCTTTCTTTCGTTTTATATTTGTGAACCCAGCAAATCACATCATGAGGCTTTGATACATCAGAGGATCTGTGGCCTAAGGATTTATGAGCCCTCTACAGCTCCATCTCATTCTCTAGGGGGTAGGCCCAAAATAGAGTTAAACAGTTGTCGTAGTGCCTCCTCCTGTTTGTGGTGTTCGACTGCCTCTGGAAGTCCCCTGATTCTAATATTGTTGCGCCTCCTTCTGTTTTCAATGTAATCTATGAAATCTGTCAGGTATTCCAGATGATATGAATGAGAAGACAAAGTTTGTTCATGGGTATTAACTTGTTGAGCGATGGATGCTGTATGTGATTCAGTAGCAGACACTTTCTCTGTTAGTTCTTGCATTTCTCCTCTAATGGAAGCTGCTTCAGCCCTGTAAGAGGACTCCAGTCTAGACATATAATTTTCCATATCCTCCCTGGTTGGGATAGCTCGTATATGGGCTCTAAGGTCCCTCCACACTGTCTCACATTGTGGTGAATCATCTTGTTGACTCTCCTCTGAGCAGCCAGGAGAAGAAGAACGCAATAACGCAGGGAGGGAGCCTCTCTCAGGAGAGCTTTGGAGATCAGCATGTGACTGGAGCCCCACCGAGTCAGGGCCCGCGGCAGCGGTAAGTACCGCCCAGTCTGAAGCGTCTAGGGGCCGAGGCCCTGATAAGTCCTCCATCACGCACCTGGGTTCTGAAGGCGCGAATCCGGGATCCGCCATCTTAGGCTGATGAACATCCCCATCCACAACAGCCAGGCCTCCCACAGCTCCCCAGGTCCGAGAGGCCCGCTCTCTGTCATCCGCCAACGAAGAAAAAGACTGCTTCACTGATCACGATTCGGGAGAGCGATCACCCCAAGAGCTCCCGATCTCCTGAGCAGGAGTCGAGGAGCGCCAGTCAGGGACAGCCGCCGCCATCTGTGATCCCGTCGCAGCGGAGGTAGACGCCGTGCTTCTCAAGTAGCAGGCAATACTTGTCGGAGAACTGCGTTGTGCCCTTCTTCGCCCAATTTTAATTGTTAGGCATGTCCCGAAGCCGGATTAGGGACGGGAGCAGCTAACCATGCGACTTCACTCCTCCGTAGCCAGGCCACGCCCCAGACAAAGTTTTTTTAGGTAGTCATAAATTATGAGTTTTTCAAGTAGAAATTGCTTTCAGGAAATGCTCTTTTTTTGGGAGCATTTCTTTTTAGGAAGCGTTTTTGAAAAATTTTGAAAAAGATCCTTTTTTTTCTTTTGCAGCCTTTTGTTTCCACAGTACCTTGTATGGAACGGATTCCATCATGGAATTTTTTGTTTCCCTCAGGAGTTTTTCAAACTTTTTTCAGGAAAAAAAACTTCATGTGACCAGCAAAGTGGATTTCTCATAGAAATAAATAGGAGAAGTTTTCCAAGTGTTTTTAAAGCAGTTTTTTTCTAGGAGGATTTTAGAATGAATTACTCTCTGGCTTTGCTTTTTAGTGTTATAAAGTTTTCATATGTTACATTAATAGATAGGGAAAAGGCAAATGTTTCTGTGCTTGAAAATATGCACAAAAGCCCAACCACTTCCAATAAAATACTCAATGAAGAATGGTCGTTGGACGACTTGTTAAATTCCTAAATAATCCAGCCTGGTTTCTGCTATAACAGTACAGTGTGACATTCCTAGTTATCTGGCACGGGGTTACAGTATGTGGGATATGTACAGATGAAGCAGATTTTCCATTTCCGACCTAGTAGACAAAATATTTTGGCAGCTCCTTTAAAAAGCAATATAAAGTTAATGAGGCAGGAGGGCATTTTTTATATATCTTCATAGGGGTTAAAAGTTGGCTTTTCCAATTTTTTAAATGTAAATTCCATTTTGGCACAGTGCATTAGGAGAACAGGATGAAATATCAGCGTGTACCTCTTTACCAGAACGCCGCGGCCCTGCCACTTTCCAAGTCTTAAGCCACCGTTACACTAAGCGAGATCGCTAGCGATATCGCTGAAACGTCACCGATTTTGTGACGCAACAGCGACCTAGCCAGCGATATCGCTTAGTGTGACACTCAGCGACTACCAGCCCCCTGCTGGGTATCGCTGGTTGTCGTTGAATGTCCTGGACCATTTTTTGATCGTTGGTCTCTCGCTGGCCAGCACGCATCACTGCGTGTGGCAGGCAGGAGACCAGCGATCAGCGAGCTGGAGCTGGCAACCAAGGTAAACATCGTGTTTCTAAGCGCCGCGCGGCGCTTAGTTACACGCAGTGTACGTTAGATACCAGCGCGCTGGTGCAGGGAGCTGGTAACCAAGGTAAACAGCGGGTTTCTAACCTTGGTTACCAGCTCCCTGCACCAGCGCGCTGGTATCTAACGTACACTGCGGGTAACTAAGCGATGTGTCTCGCTTGTTACCCGCGTAGTCGCTGTCCTGATCGCTGCTGAGATCTGCCTGTTTGGCAGCTCACCAGCGATCAAGTAGCGACACACCAGCGATCCTGACAAGTTCATATCGTTGTCGGGATCGCTGGTGAGTCGCTATGTATAAGGATTATCTGGTTTACAAAATGTTCAATATCCTATTAGGAATTCTGAGTTATTAGAAGGGAATTCAGAAACGATATCTATCAGCCCAGAAAAAGTGACTACAAAGAGTGTTGTTAGCTCTGCAGGACCCAACAGGTCTATCTAATAAATGTTGGATAACATCAAAGGTGTAACTTGAAGTTCATGGATCCCAAAATTTCCAACAAGACCTCCAACTATTGTAAGGCCGGGGTCACACATGCGAGAAACTTACCTCTCGCATGAACACCCGCCACTGCCGTTGGCTCTCGGACCGGAGCGTGCGGCTGCATAGAAATACATGCAGCCGCATGCTCCAGTCCGAGTTACGGCTGCAGTAACGGGGGTTCATGCGAGAGACTTGCACAAGAATCGTTCGAGTTTCTCGCATGTGTGCCCCCGGCCTAATGCAGGTGTCTGGATGCAACGTGCCGAGGCACAAGGCGGAAACAGTCAGGGATGATTATAGCTCTTTTTATATAAAGTGATTTAAAGTAACTCTAAACAGTTAGTGTTAGTAACTCGGCAGATTAACATTAAAAAAAAATAACAATAAACTTGGGAAAGCAAAGCAAGTCATTCTCTATCTGATGTTAATGTTCCATTCACAACAGTGGTGCACCCAGTCGTGGGAGCCACCACGTAAGTTCTCTTGCTGCAATTCTGGCCCTAGCGGGGGTCACCGGGTTTTCCCAGTAGGCCGCAAGTCTCTCTCTGACGTAGTCTATCAAAGCCCGTTGGACCTCCCATGCACCAACCGCCCCCCCAACCTGAGACCTAATCCCAGCCAACACCTGTACCGTAGAGGATAGCTGGAAGTGACGACCCTGTCATGCACATGCACTGTCCTTCCGCAGTCGCAGGCTCATCCCGCTGGTTGCAAACTCTTCACGGATCTTCTCGGCTTGACCGTCGACAGAGCCTCTCAGGATTGGACCACAGTCAACCAGGCTTCGGCTCCTGATGGGCGACGTCCGGTTTCTTGAGCTTTACTGATGTGGGGCACAGATCCTGGCCCCGACTAGCGCAGGCGGAACTCGGAGTGCTCCAGTGAGGAATCCAGGCCTTGTCAGGCGATGGCTGACACCTTGCATTCGTAGGCTTTTCGGTGAGGCGTATTACGATGCCTCAGCAACATTCCTGGAACGTGCTCTGCTCTCCTTTCTGGCGCCAAATCTGCCTGCGGGTTGGCGTGTAGGGCTTTTATATCCAGGAAGTCCTTCCTGTGGGTCACCTGATCGGGTCCAGCACCCAAAGTCGCTCTCCCTGCAAATCTTCCAGCCCCATTTGGTTCAGCTTGATTTTGCCTGGCCAGCAGATGGCAGTCTCTCCTCATTAATGGCAAATCCTGCAAGGTCTCTTTAGGGATATCACTGCTTCTTATTACACATGAATGCATTTTTGAATGGAGGAGTGTAGTCGACTACTGTCAAACTTATCCCTTGGAATAACACAAATATTGGGGCATGAAATATATACCTCCAACGTTTTAATGTCAGACGTTTCAGGAGAACTCCATAATCATTAGATGGTCATTGGGATGCTGTTGCTGTAATGATCAGGTTTGACTTATTTCATATTAGTATTTAATAAGATGTCAGTGTTATGTAATGTAACCATTTAAATTGTCTGTAAAAAAAACAAAAAACCTGACCAGCGCCTCCATATAGTGTGAACAGGTGCAAGCTGCTATGACTTGCATAACATACAAACAAAGGAGGGGGGGACACAGCAGCACTCTGTAAGGACCAAGATACAGGTGTTTCTCACTAATTTAGAATATCATGAAAAAGTGAATTTATTTCAGTTCTTCAATACAAAAAGTGAAACTCATATATTATATAGAATCATTGCAAACAAAGTGATCTATGTCACGTGTTTATTTCTGTTAATGTTGATGATTATGGCTTACAGTCAATGAAAACCCAAAAGTCATTATCTCAGTAAATTAGAATACTTTATAACACCAGCTTGAAAAATGATTTTAAAATCCGAAATGTTGTCCTACTGAAATGTATGTTCAGTAAATGCACTCAATACTCAATACTGCAGTTATTTATAAGGAGTATTTGGAAAGCATTTTAAGTTTCATTTACTAAAAATAATTCTCCAAGTTAACAAAATAAGTTGGGCCCAACATTTTGGCCATTAAAATGTGAAAAAAAAAAAATAATAATAATGCAATTTTGACTCTGCGATATCCACTGCAGACTACCATCTGGGAAAATAACTATTGGATTAGAATGCTCATTGATTCCTTAGATGTAAGCACCATGAGTGCTGTAGTTTCCAAAAAGTGGTAACTTCTCAAGGGTTTCTGATGTGCTGATGCATTAGGGGCTCTGTAAATCCAGTATGGCACCTGAAAACCATACTGGCACGATTTATCCTTAGAGTGCTTTTCTATTGCATTCAGGCATCCATTCGGTGGGTTTACGTCCGAACCCCTCGCAAAGCTGAGTTCGAACAGTACGTGCCGACAGGACCATAGACAATAGTTGCGCCAGCAGACGCTGCCTACCATGTCTCAGTGTCTGCCTCGGGTAGACGCACAAGTCTGAAAATGAAGCACGGCAGAGAGCACATTCGCTCTGCCAGCACCGTTATAGTGTATGACCTCATCGCGCATACATCTAAATCCCATTTTGTGGGGGGCTCAAATGAACGCCCCAACGGGACCACTAAGCAGGTGCCTGAACGCAATATGAAAGCACCCTTAGCCCTGCCATCTGCCCAAACATTCATTACTTCGTTTGGAGGAAATTTCATAGCAAGTTTAACATACAGTTATGTCAGGGTGCGTGAAGGGGTATAAATGGATTTTTCAGTTGCTCGTAAATAAAGTTTCTGAGAACTTTGCTGTTGGTATTATTAAAAAAACATTATGAAACATAAATGCTGAACTGTACTAAATTACACTTTTTTAGACACTTTGCGGGCTAAAATAGATTACTGAATGATTTTTTGAAGTTTTGTAGTGATAAATGTCCTAATAAAAAGCTTGTATTCTTTCAGGCACAGAAGCTCACACATAATGGCCAAACAGAAGTCACTTTATGTTCCCGGACAAAAAAGCCTCAAAAGATTACCCAGCAACAAAACAATGATCAGGTGAAACCAACTCTTACCTATGGCCAGACAAAGCCACTGTCACCCCCGAAACAAACTACAAACCCTGTACCTCATTCTGAACTTAAGCAAAAGGATTCTGAACTCTTGACCGGCTATAGGAATGGTTTCTGGTTGCTGTCACTCCCCAAAGTTTTTGAGGACACATACAAAATAAAATTTCCTTCTGATGCTCTTGTGTAGCCCTGGTGTTAGGCACACGCAGTACCCTGGAGAGTGTGTGGAGAGATAGCAGTTTAATGCTCAATACCCATTCACTCAACATACACTAGACACACCCTTAGGGTAGTGTAGTCACTTGTGAGGGAGTGGTCGGTGTGTATTGGTTGAGTGATTAGAGTAGTCAGTTTCCTGTCTTCGGACAGAGCAGACGTGTGGAGTCTAGCTGGGATTTGGAGGGAGGAAGCAGTCCAGCCTGGTTCTGCAGCAGTTCAGCAAGTGGAGGCCAGTAAGGGCGAGATATAGATCACCTCAGCCTGGTCAGAGCTGTACCTCACTTGAAGACACTGATTAAGAAAGAAGAGCTTAGTACAGAATTACTTCAGTCACCTGTCCCAAGGACAGTGAAAGGTTCAGAGACGTGCTCCTGCCTAGTGGATAACTGAGAGTCTGGAACTAACTCTAAAGGAAGAGAAGAAGGGAGTGATTATATGACTTTTTGCAAGTGTGAGTGTTTATGCTACCAGCGAGGACAAGGTGAAAGGCACAGTGGAAAGATTATTTGAAAAGTGCTTTTGGATTGAAGAAGTCCTGCACATTGTAACCGGTCACTGGGGACCGAAGGATCACTATTAGCTTCAAGCATAGTGGTAAGAAAACCAGAGATTTACCGGACCTTAGGTCGCGGCAAACAGCCCCAAATAGTCAGTACGTAACTGGGTCAGGGGGAGTGAGGACCTTGCGTCTCTGCAGGACAAGATAGGAATTCAGCTCTCTCACAGGAAGCCTCCTACCACAAAACTGACTGGGCGGTACAGCTATGGAATAGCTGGAGTTATAGAGGGAACTACGCTTCAGGCTGGTTGTACTCATCGTGTTGAAAGTAAAGGAGGCCCCTAACTTGTCCAGCTGCTATCTCAAAATACATTCTCCTTGGATCAGCCTCCCTGGGACCTGCCTGAACATCTTACAAGTAAAGGTATGGAAAGACGCTGACCGTGTGAGACTGTGTTATTTATCTGCACCCGACTTCACTAACTTCATAGACTTTGAGGGACCAGTCCCACCTGTAGGGGACCTGACATCTAGCTGCCTCACCATCCCCTCAGAGCTCTACAGCAGCGCTGGTATAAATTACCAGAAGACTACAGGTGGCGTCACGAACTGTAAATATAAATACCCCCTGTAAATATTCCCCCAACATACGCCAGACCGCCAGGGCCACAGACCGAGCCACCGCTACCTGTGACAATCCCCATAGACTTCCATGGGCTCGGCTCTGAGTACCCCATTGCCCTGGTAACCCACAATTGTGGTGGCGGGTCGACACACTCTTAAAATGGACTCACTTTGATAATCAAAGCAAAATCAGAACCTTTTGGTCATGGAGGACTATAGGGAGTGTATTTTACAATATGGAGGACTATGGGGCATATTATATTATATGGAGGACTATGGGGTGTGCATTTTACAATATAGAGGACTGTGGTGCACATTATAATATATGGAGGACTATGGGGTATATTATATTATATGGAGGACTATGGGGTGTGCATTTTACAATATGGAGGACTGTGGTGCACATTATAATATATGGAGGACTATGGGGTGTATTATACTAAACAAGCAAAATGCTGCATATTCATCGAGTGATTGGATTGTTTATGCCGGAAGAAAAATCATTGTTCTCAGCAGCACATCGCCCTGTGAAAACTGCAGATATGCTGCTGATAACATGATACTGTATGAGACTTTATTGTAAAGTCCCCATCATGGTTCCTCAGCCGGTGGAAAGAGGCCGGGAAACAAGTGTTGAACGATTTCAATATTGTTGATCACACTCGTTTAGCGGCCTGAACTCAGCGCATGTAACTACAAACAAAATGCTTCTGTGTGATGTGCAATATGTCAGCATTTGGGGCCCCATTTTAAACTTTGCCTAGGGCCCCACTTTGCCTAAAACCGGCCCTGACTCCAGGTTATTCCCAGAATCAAACGTTTTTCCCATACAGCTGTACTCTGCTTTCTCCAACAGTCTTGCAAATTGTCTCTTCAGAGAGGAAGAGGACTAGAACTCTAGTGCCACATACTGGAAGTAGCAATCCTAAAAGTCAATGTCGACCCTTTAACGAGCCTTGTTACATGACTTAGGATAAAAGCCAAACCAGAATCTCAATTTGCAGACACTGTGTTTCGGGGTACTGCCCCTCATCAGTGCAAAGTGTGAGATCTGGTTTGGCTGTGAGAGAGGTGTCTGAACAATATCCATGAAGAATCGTTTCTCCTTGCAGAGATTGACATGCTAAGCATGCGAGATAAGGAGACTTAAAGCTGCAATGCTCTTCGGGGATGTACACCAGATCTCACACTTTGCACTGACGAGGGGCAGTACACCGAAACACAGTGTCTGCAATTTGAGATTCTGGTTTGGCTTTTATCCTAAGTCATGTGACAAGGCCCGTTAAAGGGTCGACATTGACTTTTAGGATTGCTACTTCCAATATGTGGCACTAGAGTTCTAGTCCTCTTCCTCTCTGAAGAGACTTATTTGCATATTTCCCAGAGGAGCATTGCAGCTTTAAGTCTCCTCATCTCGGCATGCTTAGCATGTCAATTCTACGCAAGGAGAAACGTCACTTCTTGGATATCCAATCTTAGAATGGAGGTCGAGCATGTGCACCTCTGCACTATTCAAATAGAGCTCTGCGGATTCCAGGATGCAGAGAAATTAATTTTTGATGCTTGCTTAACTTTGCAGATTGAAATGGAAATCCATTCATTCACATCATGCTGCGACATCAGCGGCATATAGAGATATTTGGCCGTGCGACCTGTGTCGTGGCCAAAGCCACAATGTAGCTCCAGCGTAAAATTATTATGTACTGAATGGAATGTGAAAAAGAAAACCCATGACTGCATCCCATTATTATAGCAGGTTCTGCTTTGCATTCAATCCCATGTATGCAGGGGAGCAAGTCCTATAAGAAGGCGCTCTCTGGTGGTTGGATAGAGAATATCCAGGTAAGGCGCTTTTCACGCTGAGTCTGCAGTGTCCGCCTACCGTACGTGATTGGAAAACTCCCAGAGCATGCATTAACCCGATCAATAAGCCCCTATTCACACACTAGATGCCATAAAAGCATCAAACAGGACTAGATCCACTTTTTTTTTACAGAAAAGAACAGCACAACAAAAAAGAAGTTAGCTATAAAGCAATATGCCCAAGTATATATATAAAACATTTTAACAATGAGACCCTATAGGTGGCATTGTTCACAGACATCTGTTCAACATACAGTATGTTCCTATGGGTGATGCCACAGTTGGCATCTGTTACGGACTCCATTTTTCATATACGTTTCCAGGCATATATGTTAAACATGTACAACAAAAATCCAGTGTGAGTAAAGGGTTAAAGAGATTTTTATGTCAACTAAAGAAATTGCCAGGTGCCTCAATCAGCAGGGACCCAAGACTTGGACTGGGAACCAGTAGACTGGGACACCGGGGCTAATAGCAATAAATTAGTAGTTATTAATGATGAGCAAATGTGCTGGGGTAAAGTGTTATCTGAGCATGCTCGTGTGCTAACTGAGTGTTTTTGGCATGCTCGAAAAATATGTTCGAGCGCTCACTGCTGCTAGTCTCGTGGCAGTTTGACAGCCACAACACATGCAGGGTTTGCCTGTTTGTTAGGCGATCCCTGCATGTGTTGTGGCTGTCTAATCCCTGCGAGACATGCAGCCGCGAGGACTGGAACATATTATTCGAGCACGCCGAAAACACTAGGTTAGCACACGAGCATGCTCAGATAACACTTTACCCCAGCACGTTCGCTCACCACTAGCAGTTATCTTACTATTAGAGAACATTTTTTATGGCTGGGAACCCCCCTTAAGGCTGTGGTTCCACGGTCCGGAACCACAGCGCTTTGAGGGAGCGGAAATTCCGCTCCGTCTAAGCCCCGCCCCCTTTATGACGCGCGCTATTTCCGGAGGTGTTCAGGACACCTCCGGAACACCTCCGGAAATAACGCAGGGCTACATAGCCCTGTGTTAAATTCTGTTGCGGCGACGCACCGTCGCCGCAATACGCGAGGACATGCTGCGGTCTAAAAAGACGCGCCGCATGTCCGTTTACGCAGGTCTGCCACCTGCGTATTGTTACGCATAGTGGAGACGGGATTTCTTGAAATCCCCTCCACTATGCTGTAACATCTGGACGCTGCGTGTTTGGCGCTGCGCCAGCGCACAGCGCCAAACACGCAGCGTTTCCTGACCGTGGAAACTCACCCTAATGCTCCCTGCTATGGACTGATATCCTGTATTATCTCCCAGATGTTCCTGTCCTGTGTGGTTTGTGGTGGAAGGTAATTGAGTTCTATCTGACCACAACTCCTGAATCTCAGGATGTAAGCCGTGACCACAGATATACTTTTCCTTTCTTCAGCTCCTGTGATTCAGAGTGACTTATTATATAACAGTGCTCCACCATGCTACATGCATTTATAACGTTACGGCTGGGAGGGATACACTCTACACGGCTAATTGGTCAAACATGTCAGATCCTGGGTTGTGCCAAAATCTTAGTAAATTCTCAGGGAGGTCAGAATTGCATATTATTATATCTTGCTTACGAAGGCAAGTATAGTTGTAAGTTGTGCAGGGTTTTAGTCATGATTAAGGGGCTGATGTTTCTCCTCGCCCTGGCACCCCACAAATAAATAGTGTCCCAGTCCCAGTGTGCCATCTCGTGTAGGGTGTATTACACTCACTTGCCGGCTGTCGGCCTCCGCTGTCTTCAGTTCTGTATACTCATGAACAGCCGTGCACAACTCAGCGGACACCCGGTTCGAACAGTTTACTTTGTCAGTTGAAATACATCAGATTGTATCACGCAGTGTCGGGCTCAGCACCCTCCGTATCTTGTTTCAGTATCACAGCACATTTCCTCATCCACTGTGGCAGCACAGTGTGTGTTATCCCTGTACTGTGGCAGCACAGTGTGTGTTATCCCTGTATTGTGACAGCACAGTGTGTGTTATCCCTGTACTGTGATAGCACAGTGTGTGTAATCCCTGTACTGTGACAGCACAGTGTGTGTTATCCCTGTACTGTGACAGCACAGTGTGTGTAATCCCTGTACTGTGGCAGCACAGTGTGTGTTATCGTACTGTGACAGCACGTGTGTAATCCTGTACTGTGGCAGCACAGTGTGTTATCCTGTCTTGATAGATGGTAATCCCTGTACTGTGACAGCACAGTGTGTGTTATCCCTGTACTGTGACAGCACAGTGTGTGTAATCCCTGTACTGTGGCAGCACAGTGTGTGTTATCCCTGTACTGTGACAGCACAGTGTGTGTAATCCCTGTACTGTGGAAGCACAGTGTGTGTTATCCCTGTACTGTGGCAGAACAGTGTGTGTAATCCCTGTACTGTGACAGCACAGTGTGTGTAATCCCTGTACTGTGACAGCACAGTGTGTGTTATCCCTGTACTGTGGCAGCACAGTGTGTGTAATCCATGTACTGTGGCAGCACAGTGTGTGTTATCCCTGTACTGTGGCAGAACAGTGTGTGTAATCCCTGTACTGTGACAGCACAGTGTGTGTAATCCCTGTACTGTGACAGCACAGTGTGTGTTATCCCTGTACTGTGGCAGCACAGTGTGTGTAATCCATGTACTGTGGCAGCACAGTGTGTGTTATCCCTGTACTGTGGCAGAACAGTGTGTGTAATCCCTGTACTGTGACAGCACAGTGTGTGTAATCCTTGTACTGTGACAGCAAAGTGTGTGTTATCCCTGTACTGTGGCAGCACAGTGTGTGTTATCCCTGTACTGTGACAGCACAGTGTGTGTAATCCCTGTACTGTGACAGCACAGTGTCTGTAATCCCTGTACTGTGACAGCACAGTGTGTGTTATCCCTGTACTGTGGCAGCACAGTGTGTGTAATCCATGTACTGTGGCAGCACAGTGTGTGTTATCCCTGTACTGTGGCAGAACAGTGTGTGTAATCCCTGTACTGTGACAGCACAGTGTGTGTAATCCTTGTACTGTGACAGCAAAGTGTGTGGTATCCCTGTACTGTGGCAGCACAGTGTGTGTTATCCCTGTACTGTGGCAGAACAGTGTGTTATCCCTGTACTGTGACAGCACAGTGTGTGTAATCCTTGTACTGTGACAGCAAAGTGTGTGTTATCCCTGTACTGTGGCAGCACAGTGTGTTTATCCCTGTACTGTGACAGCACAGTGTGTGTAATCCCTGTACTGTGGCAGCACAGTGTGTTATCCCTGTACTGGACAGCACAGTGTGTGTAATCCCTGTACTGTGACAGTGACGCGCACCACACTGAGGTGGTACCAGGGCTATGGGGTACTCGGCACCGAGCCCATTGATTTCTATGGGAAATGTCACTGGCAGCGGGACTCGGTCCGTGGCCCTGGCGGTCATGCAATGGGGGATATTTACAGGGGAATTGTAGATTAGATAGTTCGTGACGCCACCCGTGGTATCTGATCAATTGGACCAGCGCTGCTATATGGATCTTCACAGGGGATGTTATGGGGCAGCTAGATGGTAGGTCTCCCACAGGTGAGACTGGTCCCTGGAAGTCTATGGTGGTGCGGGGTGTAGGTAATAAAGCAGTCTCACACAAGGCAATCTCTTTCCATACCTTTTACTTGCAGATGTTTCAGGCAGGTCCCAGGAAGCTGGTCGGGGTGGAGAATGCACATTCAGGATCACCGCTGAGCAGGTTAGAGGCCTCCTTTAACTTTGAATGTATGTGAGTACAAACTTGCATGAAGTCAAGTTAACTCTGTCTATCTCCAGCTTGTTCATTAGCTGCAACGCCCGGCCGACATTGTGGTAGAGCCTTTTGCTTAACCTGGTGACCACATATGGTGACCAGATATTGGAAAGAACGAAGTCCCTACTGTTGTGGCGCCTCACTCAAGGTCCTTGTTCCCCCTGACTCCGTTTACGTATCAGCACTTAGGGCTACCTTCTGGACTTGTAGTCCAGAAAGCCTCCGGTTTTCTTATTACTAGGCGTGAAGCACTAGCAACGCTTCGGACCCCGGTGTCCGGTGAATTAGTGCGGGTAGTCCAGTACCTGATGCACTTCTCTCTATCTTTCTCTCCACTGTGCCTCTCGTCCTGCTCTCGCTCTTAACATAAGCACAAGTAGCGATGTTGTGAATGTCAGCTTTTCTCCAGAGCTCGCTGAACAGTTCTCAGTACACTCACTGTTGTAGCTCCTGTGATTCCCTTCTTCTCTCCTTTCTCAGACCCTGTCCAGAGCAGCACACAGGTACTCTGTCAACTGTGTAAAATGCTGTAGCTCCGAGAGTCACCTTCCCACCTTCTAGAGAACACAGACAACTTCTTCTGAGGTAACTGTTTCACTTGCTTCAGTTGCAGCTCTGACTAGGCTAGAGTGCCTCTTTTGTCCACTCTTACTAGCCTCCACTTTTGTATGAGGTGAGCTACAGGAGCTCCTTCAGATCCCAGTCTTATCTCCTCTCCCTCCAAGACTTGAATTGAATGGCTGACTTGCACTGTCCTAAGACAGGAAGCTGACTGAACTGAACTGAACTCCTCTCCCTCCAAGTCCAGACTGAACACTGACTGCTACGTGTCACTACCTTTTATACCCCTAGTGGGTGTGTTGGGAAATGTAAGTGACGTGAATGAATATCAAGCTTCACGGTTACCTTCTTGTGCATTTTCCTGGAATTATGTGTGCCTGGCGTAGCTGGGCCACACATCCCCCCTTGGTTAAACACAGCACTCCCGGGCTGTAAAAGAGAAAAGAAAAACATTTTGTTTTGCATATAACAACAAACAGCTTTAACTCTTCCCTTGCGGGAGGTACGAATTCTTGAACTTACAATTTGTACATTAGAAAAATATAAAAGTATCAAAAACACTTTCATAATACAAGACAATATTCTTGTGGAGGACCCGCACCAAAAACCTCCCACGTGGGTCCTGGGTGGGCTGCAGGACTTCATTGCTGCAGACCTCACTCTAGGCCACACCATACGGGTTTTTCTTCAGAGGTAATTAGGTTTTATGTAAAACCAAGATGTAGCACCGAAGTGCAAACTATTTACATTAAAAGTTTTTGAGCTGGCACAGTCCACAGCCACGCAGTCCTTTGCATGTTAAACATTTCACATATAACATTTCAAACTTTATACATTTTCAGTTACAGTAAACCCTTGTCTGGGTCATACTAAACTAGTTTACTAGGACTACTCTTGATAACGAATAGGTAACCTTCCTTTCGTTGTACGTTCTGACCTACGTGGAGTGGTGTCAAGTGTAGTAGTCTCTAGCCTATCTGCTCTGTGTGCCGGCAAACTGTAAACACGACTCCACCTTTCTAGGGATCTGGCAAGCATGCTAGCGACTGGGCGATGCGGTACTGCTCCACCAGGGGTTTCCACTTCTTGTGGTGCTGCCTCTTGTGGTTCCGCTGCTTGGGATCCCAATGGTTGAGGGTCTGCCGGAACAGGTCCTTCTGGAACTAACTCTACTGGCACAATTGGTATGACTTGATGTAGAGATTCTTCTTGCGGTTGATAAAACTGCAGCACAGGAATGATTACTGCTTCTCCCATTCTGGGCCAATCCGCAGGTAGATCTCCCAGATCCGTATGTATGACCGCTTCATCATTCTTTTCCTGATGGACAACAGGTTCCTCTTCGCGAAGCTTTAGTGGGCCCGGACACAACTTTAGATGATCTCTAGACACAGTTGCAGTCGTTTTTCCTCCATCCTTGCTGATGGTACAGGTCTTTCTGTTATCAAATTTGGAATTTTGCACGACATATGGCTCCTGTTCCCACTGATCATCCAATTTGTGCATTCTTCTTTTTCTTTTTAGCACAATTTCTCCAGGCATTAAAGGCTTAGCGGGAGCATTTTTGTTGTAGTTCTTCTCTTGCTTTTCTCTTACTTTATTGAGACTATCTTCCATGCAGGCTTGTACTCTCCTGTACTGTTCCTGTCAATTCGTGTCCCAATCTTCAGCATTGTCATCAGCCTCTGGTTCTACCACACCAAGTTCCAAATCCATTGGCAGTCTTCCCGGTCTTGCTCTCATAAGGTAGGCTGGAGTGCAGTTGGTGGAACTTACTGGTATGTGGTTGTACAAGTCGACCAGGTCAGGTAGCAAGTCTGGCCACGATTTCTTTCTTCCAGTGGTACAGATTTCAGTAAGTCAATGACAATGTGATTCATCTTTTCACAAAGGCCATTGGTCTGAGGGTGGTACGGTGTTGTTCTAATCTTCTTACACCCATACAATTGACAGAATTCCTTAAACAGTTCAGCTTCGAATGCATGAGGACCTCGATCAGTCAGCACCTGCTCCGGATATCCATGTGGTCTGCAGAAACTTGCTTGGAAGGTTTTTGCTGCTGTCTCTGCTGTCATATCTTTGACAGGGGCGACCACCAGAAATTTGGAATAGTGATCCACCATGGTCAGGGCATATGTGTCTCCCGACCTGCTTGGTGACAACTTGACATGGTCCAATGCTACGATCTCCAAGGGACGAGTAGTCTGGATAGGCTGCAGGGGTGCTCTCTGACTATAATAGTCTTTTCGTCTGAGGCCACAGGGTCCACAGTTCCGGCACCACTTCTCGATGGAGCTGCGCATCCCTACCCAGTAGAACCGACACCTCAACAGGGTCTCCAGCTTTTTCCAGCCAAAGTGTCCCGCTTGATCGTGGTAGGCTTCTAACACCATTTGGATGTCTGCTCTGGGGACCACTATCTGCCAAACCATCTCATGGGTCCTTGGGTCGACGTATCTCCTGCACAACTTCTCACGATAGATGAACAACCGACTTCTCTCGTTCCACAGGAGCTTTGCTGGTATAGGTGCATCTTTCTCCAAGGAGGAACCTTCCTGTCTTATCAACTCCTTGATACGGCTGACCACTGGATCGCTGTCTTGAGTCTCCTTCCAGCTGTGATGAGGTAAAGGGTTTAACGTCTTTTCACACCGCTTTCCGTGGACTCGTTGCTCGTGGATCATCCCATTTCTGTGGAACGCAGGTAGCTCAATCTCTTCCAGGTCATCCGATTCTTCCTCCGTGTCGGATTCATGCGGCATTCTGGACAAGGCGTCAGCATTGGCATTTTTACGGCCCGCCCTGTACTTGATGGTAAATTGATAGTTTGACAGCCGAGCCATCCAACGTTGCTCCATGGCTCCCAGCTTGGCTGTTTCAAGATGCGTCAAGGGGTTGTTGTCTGTGTACGCAGTGAACTTGCTGGAGGCAAGGTAATGCTTGAATCTTTCTGTAATGGCCCAGACCAGCGCCAGGAACTCCAACTTGAAGCTGCTATAGTTTTCTGGGTTCCTTTCAGTTGGCCGGAGCTTCCTGCTTGCATATGCGATTACTTTTTCTTGGCCATTCTGCTTCTGACTGAGGACAGCTCCCAATCCTTCGTTACTGGCATCTGTGTATAGCAGGAACGGTTGGCTGTAATCAGGGTAGGCTAAGATTTCATCGCTTGTCAGGATCTCTTTCATCTCTTTGAATGCCTCAGCTTGTTCTTTACCCCAGTGGAATGGAGGATTTCTGCTCTTGAGGGGTTGTCCTACCAGGAGGTCCTGCAGAGGCGCTGCTTTCTTGGTGTAGTCTTTTACAAACCTCCTGTAGTAACCTGTCAGTCCCAGGAACTGGCGCACCTCCTTGAGATTCTTCGGCTCCGGCCATTTCTGGATGGCCGAGACCTTCTCGGGGTCGGGCGCTACTCCTTCGGAGCTGACAATATGCCCCAAGTACTGTACCTTTCGTTTAAGCAGATGGCACTTTGAGGGCTTCAGTTTCATCCCATACTTGGACAGTGACTCGAATACCTCTGCCAGGTGCTTCAGATGGTCCTCATACGTCTTGGAGTACACAATTACGTCGTCCAGGTACAGCAACATGGTTTCAAAGTTGAGATGTCCCAGGCAGCTTTCCATCACTCTCTGGAATGTTCCAGGGGCACTGCTGAGTCCAAACAGCATTCTGTCAAACTCACAGAGTCCCATTGGTGTGGTGAAAGCCGTCTTCTCCCGATCCTCCTCAGCCACAGCTACTTGCCAGTACCCACTAGTGAGGTCGAGGGTGGAAAAGTAGTTAGCCGTTTTCAAAGCAGCTAAGGATTCCTCAATGCGTGGTAATGGGTATGCATCTTTATGTGTTATGCGATTTACTTGTCTGTAATCTACACACATTCTCATGCTTCCATCCTTTTTCTTAACTAGGACTAGAGGTGCTGCCCAGGGACTACAACTATCCCTTATCACCCCGGCTTCCTTCTTTCACGCAACATTTCCTTAGCTTTCTGATAGTGTGTGGAGGTATAGGCCTGTACCGCTCCTTGATGGGAGGATGACTACCTGTAGGGATATGATGCTGTACTCCCTTAATTGTCCCAAAGTCAAGTGGGTGTTTGCTAAATACCTGTGCGTACTCCTGTACCACCCGTAGTACTCCCTGTTTCTGGTGGGCGGGAGTGGTGTCTGTCCCGACATGGAGTTGCTGACACCAATCCGCCACCTGGGTTGTCGGGTCATTATCCTCCTCTGGTTGGCGGGAGGCTAAGGACTCGGTTGTGAGAATAGAATTGTTATCTACGGTATGTAATTTAGCAACAGTGGCATAACGTGGTAATTTTACTTCATCTTCTCCCCAGTTGAGAAGTCGCACTGGTACTCTCCCATTTATTACTTCCACTACCCCCCTAGCAGTCAAGAGTGTAGGTCTGTGCTCTGAACAATGGGGCTCTACTACTGCTTGGTAGTTCTGTCCTCTCAGACCTATTGCTGCTCTACACCATATTAGCATTTCACTCATTGGGGGTATCACAATGGGGTTCGGGTCCGTGACCCGTACATTACCAATTTCACCATCTGTAAGCTGCGCTTGCTGCTGACACATCAGGGCCCGGATCTCCCTCTGGATCACTCCCTTTTGTTTTGGCTTGGCAACTTCAGCGAGCTGTTGGAGCAAAAACACAACTTCTCCCAGACAGTTATTAATAATGTTAGTACCTAAAACCACATTTAAGCCATTTTCCTCATTTACAGTCTTTACTACTAGGAGTCCTTGGTCCTTCAGCTCCACTCTGCCCACCTTTACGTCCACGTTTTTAGCTCCGAGTATTTCAACAGGGAGACCATTAGAGGCGTACACTGTAAAGTCAGGGCTCGGGGGCTGGAGACTGTCCATGGACCAGAATTTATTATAAAGGACATCAGGTATGATGGTCACCTGAGATCCAGTGTCTAGCAGTGCAGGAATTGCGATCCCGTCCAGAATGATGGACAGGTAGGGCCTTCCACCCACAAACCTGCGGTTCCAGTCTAAGGGGCCTGATGAGTCTACTCCTAGGTGTTGGCCCTCGGACCCAGGATCTGCTCGTTTAAAGGACACTGCTGAGCCATATGACCTTTTCGGTTGCAGCGGTAGCAGATGATCTCTCGGTGAGGATGGTGCTGATCAGGGGTCGCTCCTGGGGATGGCGTTGTCTTCCTCCGGTGAGGCGACGTCCTCCATTTCCTCCGGTTCATCCAAGGAACATCCTCTGGGCAGTCGGCTAGCAGGATCTTTCCTCCTTCCTCTTTCTGCAGTTGCAGGGCACTCATTACAGTGGCCAGGTTTTTAGTCAGCTGGCGCACTTCTGAGCGCAGACAGTCCAATTCACTAGGGGACGCCACCTGCGTTTTGGCTTCTGCCACCAGCGGGGAAAAGGGGAGTACTGCCGACTTTAGAGTGGCTTCACCCGGGTGATACTGAGCTGCCACCTCTGGCTTTTCCAGGGGTCGTAGTCCTTTTATAGCCATATCTTTTAGGGCATCAAAGGTAGCATCAGGATGATCCAAGGACCACCAGTTCACAATCCTGCCTTCCTCTTGGGACCTCAGTCCCCGTACAAATTGTTCCTTCAACATTTTTCTTTCATCAATGGCACTTATAGGGTTAACCTGTTTGAGAGCTCGCAGGGCCCCCTGTAGTCGGCAGGTGTAATCCCTAATACTGTCACCTGGTCTCTGAGAGCATTGGTAAAATGCCATCCGGAGATCTGTTTCTGTGCGGTCCTCAAAGATAGTCTGTAGCTTTAAGAGAATCGCAGGCACCGACTCCTGGTCTGCAGTGGTCCAAGTCTCTACTTCTCTCTCAGCAGCACCAGCTAACTGCCCTATTACCACAGCAGCTTTTTGCTTCTCAGTCATTGAGTACATGTCCAGTATACTACATATTTTCCGTTTGAACCCCGACAGGGTGCCTGGCTCGCCGCTGTACTGAGGGAGCCACTTCGCTCCAGGCATGTATGGGAGCGTTAGCGGCATGAGCGGGATCACAGGTCCTGGTGAGGGGCCCACATTTCCATCCTGCGCTACAACGCCAAGCGGTAAGTCATTGGGGCCACCGGCTGGGGCCGTGCTGTCTGCTGGTTGCTGCGACATGTTGGCGCCCCCCTGTTTAATCGGAGCCTACCTTTTCCAAAGGCTGCAGCTCTCCAGACACAGCGGTGCAGACAGGACCTGAGTCGCTGGCGCTCTGATGTCAGAGCGTTCACTTCCGCTTTCACAGGACCTGCTGCTGCGTCAGCCTTGGGGGCGGGGCTAGGGAACAGCGCGTCCTTTTAGGTACGCCCACAAATGCACGCCCACCTTCTTCTCCAGCGCCTCAGGGCGCGAATATAGCGGTAAAAATGGCGGTATATGGCGCCAAAAGTGACAAAACAGCAAACAGTCTTTTCTGCATAAAACAGTTCAATAGGCAACACAGGACTCACAATTTTGCAAGCTTCGTATCCTGTTCGTGACGCCAGAAAGATGACGCGCACCACACTGAGGTGGTACCAGGGCTATGGGGTACTCGGCACCGAGCCCATTGATTTCTATGGGAAATGTCACTGGCAGCGGGACTCGGTCCGTGGCCCTGGCGGTCATGCAATGGGGGATATTTACAGGGGAATTGTAGATTAGATAGTTTGTGACGCCACCCGTGGTATCTGATCAATTGGACCAGCGCTGCTATATGGATCTTCACAGGGGATGTTATGGGGCAGCTAGATGGTAGGTCTCCCACAGGTGAGACTGGTCCCTGGAAGTCTATGGTGGTGCGGGGTGTGGTAATAAAGCAGTCTCACACAAGGCAATCTCTTTCCATACCTTTTACTTGCAGATGTTTCAGGCAGGTCCCGGGAAGCTGGTCGGGGTGGAGAATGCACATTCAGGATCACCGCTGAGCAGGTTAGAGGCCTCCTTTAATTTTGAATGTATGTGAGTACAAACTTGCATGAAGTCAAGTTAACTCTGTCTATCTCCAGCTTGTTCATTAGCTGCAACGCCCGGCCGACATTGTGGTAGAGCCTTTTGCTTAACCTGGTGACCACATATGGTGACCAGATATTGGAAAGAACGAAGTCCCTACTGTTGTGGCGCCTCACTCAAGGTCCTTGTTCCCCCTGACTCCGTTTACGTATCAGCACTTAGGGCTACCTTCTGCGACTTGTAGTCCAGAAAGCCTCCGGTTTTCTTATTACTAGGCGTGAAGCACTAGCAACGCTTCGGACCCCGGTGTCCGGTGAATTAGTGCGGGTAGTCCAGTACCTGATGCACTTCTCTCTATCTTTCTCTCCACTGTGCCTCTCGTCCTGCTCTCGCTCTTAACATAAGCACAAGTAGCGATGTTGTGAATGTCAGCTTTTCTCCAGAGCTCGCTGAACAGTTCTCAGTACACTCACTGTTGTAGCTCCTGTGATTCCCTTCTTCTCTCCTTTCTCAGACCCTGTCCAGAGCAGCACACAGGTACTCTGTCAACTGTGTAAAATGCTGTAGCTCCGAGAGTCACCTTCCACCTTCTAGAGAACACAGACAACTTCTTCTGAGGTAACTGTTTCACTTGCTTCAGTTGCAGCTCTGACTAGGCTAGAGTGCCTCTTTTGTCCACTCTTACTAGCCTCCACTTTTGTATGAGGTGAGCTACAGGAGCTCCTTCAGATCCCAGTCTTATCTCCTCTCCCTCCAAGACTTGAATTGAATGGCTGACTTGCACTGTCCTAAGACAGGAAGCTGACTGAACTGAACTGAACTCCTCTCCCTCCAAGTCCAGACTGAACACTGACTGCTACGTGTCACTACCTTTTATACCCCTAGTGGG
Source organism: Oophaga sylvatica (assembly GCA_033576555.1). Classification (NCBI taxonomy): domain Eukaryota; kingdom Metazoa; phylum Chordata; class Amphibia; order Anura; family Dendrobatidae; genus Oophaga; species Oophaga sylvatica. The sequence goes on along the minus strand of JARQOD010000003.1, from coordinate 345,830,438 downwards.
TGTGTTGGGAAATGTAAGTGACGTGAATGAATATCAAGCTTCACGGTTACCTTCTTGTGCATTTTCCTGGAATTATGTGTGCCTGGCGTAGCTGGGCCACACAACAGCAAAGTGTGTGTTATCCCTGTACTGTGGCAGAACAGTGTGTGTAATCCCTGTATTGTGACAGAACAGTGTGTGTAATCCCTGTACTGTGGCAGCACAGTGTGTGTTATCCCTGTACTGTGGCAGAACAGTGTGTGTAATCCCTGTACTGTGACAGCACAGTGTGTGTAATTCCTGTACTGTGGCAGCACAGTGTGTGTAATCCCTGTATTGTGACAGAACAGTGTGTGTAATCCCTGTATTGTGACAGAACAGTGTGTGTAATCCCTGTACTGTGGCAGCACAGTGTGTGTTATCCCTGTACTGTGGCAGAACAGTGTGTGTAATCCCTGTACTATGACAGCACAGTGTGTGTAATTCCTGTACTGTGGCAGCACAGTGTGTTATCCCTGTACTGTGGCAGAACAGTGTGTGTAATCCCTGTACTGTGGCAGCACAGTGTGTGTAATCCCTGTACTGTGACAGCACAGTGTGTGTTATCCCTGTACTGTGGCAGAACAGTGTGTGTAATCCCTGTATTGTGACAGAACAGTGTGTGTAATCCCTGTATTGTGACAGAACAGTGTGTGTAATCCCTGTACTGTGGCAGCACAGTGTGTGTTATCCCTGTACTGTGGCAGAACAGTGTGTGTAATCCCTGTACTGTGACAGCACAGTGTGTGTAATTCCTGTACTGTGGCAGCACAGTGTGTTATCCTTGTACTGTGACAGCACAGTGTGTGTAATCCCTGTACTGTGACAGCAAAGTGTGTGTTATCCCTGTACTGTGACAGAACAGTGTGTGTAATCCCTGTACTGTGACAGCACAGTGTGTGTAATCCCTGTACTGTGGCAGCACAGTGTGTGTTATCCCTGTACTGTGGCAGAACAGTGTGTGTAATCCCTGTACTGTGGCAGCACAGTGTGTGTAATCCCTGTACTGTGGCAGCAGAGTGTGTTATCCCTGTACTGTGGCAGAACAGTGTGTGTAATCCCTGTACTGTGACAGCACAGTGTGTGTAATCCCTGTACTGTGGCAGCATAGTGTGTTATCCTTGTACTGTGACAGCACAGTGTGTGTAATCCCTGTACTGTGACAGCAGAGTGTGTGTTATCCCTGTACTGTGACAGCACAGTGTGTTATCCCGGTACTGTGGCAGAACAGTGTGTGTAATCTCTGTACTGTGACATCACTGTGTGTATTATCCCTGTACTGTGACATCAGTCTTCACATTAATCACACTACTATGATATCACTGTGCTGTGTGCATTATCCCTATGCTAGAACATCTATGTATATTGATCCTGTCCTATGACATCACTGTGCAAATTATCCCACTACTGTGACATCACTGTGTTCATTATTCTTGTTCACGATGGAGACCAAAGTAATCACATTTTTTCATGTTCTGAACCTGCAGCTGCAGGTGGCCATGCTGAAGTTTTTCTATGGTCCCCATTTTTGCAGATGCTGACATAATGATGGCATTAGATGTGACTTTATGGCACCTCTTGTATTTACTTTTCCTTTAAAACCCTTCTTAATAAGCTGACATACAAGACACAGCCCGTGGCCAAGAACTGCTCTGTTTCTAGGAAGAAAAAAAAAGCAAATACATTTCTTGGATTCTGCACAAACCCTTTAATTCATTTTTTCTTCAAAAGGGAGGTAAATATATATTTGTGACAATTTCTTGCCTGAGAAATCTCTTTCAACCGCCACCATCTTCTTGCAAGCACCATAAATTATGTAGAAGCAACTGCGCCTTGAACATACATGCTCCTTATTAGACGAGCTCCAACCCTTATCCCTAAAGAAGGCTAAACGTCGTTCCGATACACGATACATAAACCTAATATATCACGCCGCATCTCCTGTTCCCAAGGGAACTGAAGAAAATAAAAAGTGACCCCCGGTATAAAGAGTCGTCGATGTGAGGTGTCATTCCTAATTGGCACTCGGCTATTGTGCTGCGGAGCGGCACGTCTACAGATGGTAGCAATGCTCCGTGTATCCCTAGATATGGATGCCCAGGACAAAATAAACAGGATTGTGCATGCACCAGCACACCCCGCCACATATCCTAAGGTAGCCTGGAGAAGGGCTACGGAGCTCAATAAGTGCACATGTGTCTCCGCCAGCGCCCCATCACAATTACCGGAATGGAATCGATAATTACAAGTGGTCGCCTATGTCTCTGCCATGGATGGCTTCAGTGCATAAAGCTGCGCATAGGCTCCTCCTGTTGATTCTAGCTGCCAATTAATGCATCAAAGTCTGGCAGCTCAGCAGGGGGTAGTGCAATACGATGGGAGGGGTGGAAAGACGCACTCTTGTGATCTTGCCATTTCCCTCACATCCCCAACTTATACATTCTCTCTGGCTGGAATCGAATCTATTGAAGTTGTCTCCACAGTGACAGTGGCACCTGCATATTGTTCGCGACAGCACAAGAACACGCCAGGATTCTGCATCTGAAGTCTCTTGTCCTCAAAATGCTTTGTTCTCCCGGATCCTTATGTGAAAGATGCACAATGGGATCCGTGGGTGATGTCTGACTGTCACAGTTTGCAATTCCACATGGTAAAATTTTTTTTTTTTTTCGCCAAGATGTAAGAAGGAGATACAAATATAGCCAAGACAGACGGAGCCATGTTGCGGCAATCAATGTTTATGCCATGGTCCTTTTTATTCAGACCGCGAAAAAAATCCTACGTTGGAAAACATATCTTTAACATTATAAGGATTGGTGCATTGACCTTCTCTGGTTCCGGGTGACCATCCTATACCATCATTACATGGCACATGCTATTATCAGTGCAGCATCGCATTGTCGCTGATGAGGGGCAAGTTCTCTGAAACAGTTGTCTGGCTCATGTCTCTAGTCATGTTAGAAGGCTTGTTAAAGTGTCAGATATTGAGGGTGGTTACTAGAGAAGAGCAAATCAATCTGTAGGACCTTGGTCTGGTGGCCACCAAAGCAATCTGTGGCTGATGGACAGGAGCCCTGTATTCCACCTTCCACCTGCCGCCATCCCTGACACCAATTTTGATTCGTAGGCCTTGTTGAGATGTCAACATTGATGTTTCACTAGGCCTACAAATCAGAAAAGGCGCCAAGAAGGAGGAGGTTTTCAGGGCTCCCATCCGGTGGCCACGGAATATTGACGCGGCCACTGGACCAGAGTTTGGTGAATTTATTCACCATTCTCTAGTAGATAGCTCCTCCCAGATGGCATTTCACCACTAATTTGCCTACTTTTTCCAATGAAGCATTGCCAATAAGACTCCATATATAGCTGGTCTCCCTGAGAACCAGTCCTTACAAATGCTATAGAAAAACCTAATGTGAGGCAATAAGAAGTTTTTAAATGACTGTACAAACTAAGCTCAGGCGCGCTGTGCATCCTTGTTTCGGCCAGCAGTTCAATGCACCTTCCCATCTACTTGTTTTTCATCTATTCCCACTCTTCTCTGACTTTGCAAAGCCAAAGCTGTCAATCAAGGAAGAGGATTGTGGAAATAGACGCAAAACAAGTAGGTGGGAAGGAAAACTGAACTGATCAGCCACGCCAAGGGTGCACTAATGCCTGTGGATCGCCCACCAGGGCAGTGGGGTACTCTGCACCGGGCCGCTTCTTAAAGGGGAAGTGTCACAGCGGCAGTGACCCGGTCCATGGCCCTGGGCGTCCAATAAAAGGGGTATATTTACAAGGGATAATACAGTTTGTAATAAGGTGTTCATGATGCCACCTGTGGTTTCTGGTCAGAGGTGATCAGCGCTGCAGTGCAGATTCTCTGGGACTGATGGTGATGCAGCAGAGTTGGTAAAGCTCCCCACAAGTGGAAGTCCCAGGCAGATGTAATATAAGGTAGATAGTAAAGATGTAGTATTTAGCAAGGGATGTAGCAGTGTTGAGTGGGTGTTGCAGGAAGAACTTAAGAGGACACAGTCAGATGCAGTTTCCAAAGCTTACCGCACAGTTCTGCAGGCAAAGTGTCCAGGGCTCAGGTTACAGATGGTGCTGGAGTCGGTCAGCCTGAAAGCAATTTGGAATCTCCTCATTCAGGTGGGATGTGAGGCCTCCTTTCTAGCGCTATTCTCTGAGGTACTTGCTGTTGTAAACTCTGTTCAAGTTCCTCTCTCTGTATGTGACTTAAGTAGAACTCTGCTCTCATGACAGGCAACTGTAGCCTACTTCAGAGATCGCTCCTCTTGCAGATCTTCAGGCTGATCTTGAATCACTTCTCTTTCTGGCACTACTAGTTGGGGAAAGATTAAGACAGGCACAACTATGGCTTGGTTTACTCTTGTCCAATTCGAAGGGAACTCGCCAAGTACAGTGCGGATCTTTTTCTCTTCTTTTTCCACTGACTGAGGAATGTCCTTATCTTTAATCCTTTCCTTTAGTTGGTCAGGGCATGGTTTTAGGAGATCCCTTGACACTGCTGTGGAGTTTTCTCCTCCATCTTTGCTGATGAGGCACACCTTGCTGTTATCAAAGTCTGAAGGCATGATGGTATATGGTTCAGCTTCCCATCAAGTTTGTGGAGTCTTCTTTTTATTTTGAGTACCTGTTCTCCAGGCGACAAGGGAACTGCAGGTGCGTGCTGATTGTAGATTCTTTCTTGCTTTTGTCTTGCATGAGACAAACTCTTCTCTACGCATTCTTGCACTTTTACTGCTGCTGCCGCTCTGTATCCCAGTCTGCATCTGGTGATGTCACCTCAGGTGTCAGGACTCCCATGTCCAAGTCAATGGGTAACTTGCCAGGTCTTCCCCTCATCAAGTAGGCCGGTGTGCAGTTGGTAGAATTCACCGGAATGTGGTTGTAGAGATCCACCAGATCTGGCAACTTTTCTGGCCACAAGTTTCTCTCTTCCATGGGCAAGGTCTTCAATAGGTCAATTACCACTTGGTTCATTTTCTTACACATGCCATTTGTCTGTGGATGGTACGCCGTTGTCCTGATTTTCTTGTAGCCATACATGTCACAGAACTCCTGGAACACTTCTGCTTCAAAGGCTGGACCTTGGTCGGTAAGCACTCGCTCAGGGTAACTGTGTGGTCGACAAAAGTGTTGTTGAAATGCTTTTGCCGCTGTCTTTGCTGTTTGGTCCTTGACAGGCACAACTACCAGGAACCTTGAGTAATGGTCATGATGGTGAGGGCATAGACATAGCCTGAGCGGCTTGGGGTCAGCTTCACGTGGTCCAAGGCTACCAATTCAAGCAGCTGTTTGGTGATTATTGGCTGCAACAGGGCTCGCAGGCTGTTACGATCCTTCCTGCGCAAGTTGCATGGTCCACACTCTCTGCACCAAATCTTCAATGGCCTTCTTCATACCAACCCAGTAGAATTTCTCGGGAAGTAGGACCTCCAACTTCTTCCATCCAAAGTGTCCTGATCCATTGTGGTACGCTTCCTGGACCATTGACGCATTTCGCATCGGAACTACGACCTGCCAGACCAGCTCGTGAGTTCGGGCGTTGACACTTCTCCGGTACAGCTTTCCCTCGTAGATGAACAGCCTGCCTTTTTCTTTCCACAACTGTTAGGTCTCTTGTGGAGCATCTGGACAGGGACGCGAGTCAGCTTGTGTCAGTAGCTCCTTTACCAGGTGGACTGCTGGGTCTCTATCCTGTGTCTCTGCCTATTCATGGTGAGGCAATGGGTTTAAGGTGGCCTCTTTCGTGATGTAGCGCTTGTTTTTCACCCCTTGGGCGCGTTGGGTCGCTATTGGCCAGTGAAAGGCAGGTAACTCGATTTCTTCGAGTGTGTCCAGATCTTCTCCCCCATTTGGTAAGTTGGGCATTCTGGACAGCGCATCAGCATTGGCATTCTTATGCCCCGACAGTAAACCATTGCATATCTGTTATTTTTTTATATGTCCCTCACTAATAATGTTAGTAGTGTATGTGTGTAAAATTTTGGAGCTGTAGGTGTTAAATTTAAGGATTAATTCACAGAAAAAACTTGCATGGGCTCCCGCGCAATTTTTTTCGCCAGAGAGGGCAAGCCAATGACTGAGGGCAGAAATTAAAAGCCTAGAGAGGGACCATTGTTTTATATCCTGTCGGGTTCTGTAATGATTTTACAGATGACGACAATTGAATTTTCACCTATTCTGCTATGTATATCTCTATGAAATATAAATATACAGTGCAGAACAAAAGTTTGGACACACCTTCTCATTCAAAGATTTTTCTGTCGGGTTCTGTAATGATTTTACAGATGACGACAATTGAATTTTCACCTATTCTGCTATGTATATCTCTATGAAATATAAATATACAGTGCAGAACAAAAGTTTGGACACACCTTCTCATTCAAAGATTTTTCTGTATTTTCATGACTATGAAAATTGTACATTGACACTGAAGGCATCAAAACTATGAATTAACACATGTGGAATTATATACTTAACAAAAAAGTGTGAAACAACTGAAAATATGTCTTATATTCTAGGTTCTTCAAAGTAGCTACCTTTTGCTTTGATTACTGCTTTGCACATTCTTGGCATTCTCTTGATGAGCTTCAAGAGGTAGTCACCGGAAATGGTTTTCACTTCACGGGTGTGCCCTGTCAGGTTTAATAAGTGTGATTTCTTGCCTTGTAAATGGGGTTGGGACCATCAGTTGTGTTGTGACAAAGTCTGGTGGATACACAGCTGATAGTCCTACTGAATAGACTGTTAGAATGTGTATTATGGCAAGGAAAAAGCAACTAATTAAAGAAAAATGAGTGGCCATCATTACATTAAGAAATGAAGGTCTGTCAGTCCGAAAAATTGGGAAAACTTTGAAAGTGTCCCCAAGTGTAGTTGCAAAAATCATCAAGCGCTACAAAGAAACTGGCTCACATGAGAACCACCCCAGGAAAGGAAGACCAAGAGTCACCTCTGCTTCTGAGGAGAAGTTTATCCGAGTCACCAGCCTCAGAAATCGCAGGTTTACAGCAGCTCAGATTAGAAACCAGGTCAATGCCACACAGAGTTCCAGCACCAGACACATCTCTACAACAACTGTTAAGAGGAGACTTTGTGCAGCAGGCCTTCATGGTAAAATAGCTGCTAGGAAACCACTGCTGCTAAGAACAGGCAACAAGCAGAAGAGACTTGTTTGGGCTAAAGAACACAAGGAATGGACATTAGACCAGTGGAAATCTGTGCTTTGATCTGATGAGTCCAAATTTGAGATCTTTGGTTCCAACCACCGTGTCTTTGTGCGACGCAGAAAAGGTGAACGGATGGACTCTACATGCCTGGTTCCCACCATGAAGCATGGAGGAGGAGGTGTGATGGTGTGGGGGTGCTTTGCTGGTGACACTGTTGGGGATTTATTCAAAATTGAAGGCATACTGAACCAGCATGGCTACCACAGCATCTTGCAGCAGCATGCTATTCCATCCGATTTGCGTATAGTTGGACCATCATTTATTTTTCAACAGGACAATGACCCCAAACACACCTCCAGGCTGTGTAAGGGCTATTTGACCAAGAAGGAGAGTGATGGGGTGCTACGCCAGATGACCTGGCCTCCACAGTCACCAGACCTGAACCCAATCGAGATGGTATGGGGTGAGCTGGACCGCTCACCGCTTAAATTTTGAATTCTCCCCAACAGTGTCACCAGCAAAGCACCCCACACCATCACACCACCTCCTCCATGCTTCATGGTGGGAACTAGGCATGTAGAGTCCATCCGTTCACCTGTTCTGCGTGCAAAGCAGTAATCAAAGCAAAAGGTGGCTACTTTGAAGAACCTAGAATATAAGACATATTTTCAGTTGTTTCACACTTTTTTGTAAAGTGTAATGTATAATTCCACATGTGTTAATTCATAGTTTTGATGCCTTCAGTGTGATTCTACAATTTTCATAGTCATGAAAATGCAGAAAAATCTTTGAATGAGAAGGTGTGTCCAAACTTTTGGTCTGTACTGTATAATGTAAACATTTAGCTAGCTGCACAAAACAAAATTCTTCAACATACACCTAATATAGTCATGGGGGCTTAGTAGGATGTGCCTATCCTAACATTTTTCCCACCCCATAAAACAAAAAAAGACATTTTGGCTGAAATTCTGCGCTATAAATCCGCTGTGACCATTAACTATTTTGTACAAATATCAGGTAACTTACTCATTCGCTGCTGCTCCTCGCGTGGGCTGTCTCCAAAGTGGGGAAACATCTGCCCACAGATGCGCCTCCATGCCGCCTCTTTCCTTGCGCGGTCAGCGTAATGCGCATCTCTTTGGTCCCATATTTCGGGCCTCTCCTGCACCAATACAATGAGCATCTCCACATTGATGAGGCTGGACATGATGGCCGACTCCGTGAAGGCGTTCTTCCGGGATGTCTGGCGCTCTTTTTGAGCTAATTTGCATGTGTCAGCTTCCTCCTGCATGTGTTGCACCATTTCCTGTGAGCTGCAGAAGTCTTCCGTATTTCTCGCAAGTCACACGCCTGGTCCGTGTGTAATCCGTTGTTTTCTCGCACCCATAGACTTTCATTGGCGTACAACGGGCGTAATACGCGTACAATCGCAGCATACTGCGGGTGTCTCGCACCGTAACATACGCCCGAGAAAAATACGCATGATCAGAGCTGCCCCATAGAGAAGTATTGGTCCGTGTGTAATGCGTGATTTTCACGCCTCTCACTCGTCCGTATTCCTACCTAGTGTGACGCCGGCCTTACCATTCCCCACGTCAGTAGGGGATGTCCCTATAGAATCTGACATTATTCAGGCAGTGGTGAGAGGGACTCATACCATCAACAAGAGGAATGATAACATGCTGTTGTCAAGTGACTCATCTATTTCCAAGAGGAACATCCGAGGAACAGTCCAATGCAATGTTTGCAGAAAAGGAGCTCTGCATTCTTATTTCATGAAAACCATAAATACCTAAAAAAGTAGACTTCACAGGATGACTGTAAAATAGTGGTCAGCAAAGTATTTTGTACAAGTTATTCACTTTTATGTCATTTGACCTATGATAAATTTTTAATACTAGAAGTTAGGACCATCTTGAATAGGGCCACCTTGATGTGGTAGGATGGCTTTTACGTTTTTTGAGCAAAATGTTGTTAGCTAAGTACCCTATGTCATTTTCATGCAGTATTGCTATTTATTCATTTACTAAGGGTATTTGCTCATTTTATTATCTTAGGTTTTGTCTGTTTAGCGACCAGTGTGAACATGTACCTGCACGTTGCTTGCACACCAACGTATATTCCAGTTCATTTCTTTACGCTTTTGATTCAGGTTTTTGCAGTTTGTGCAAATAAGGATGTGGCCTTACTTTTCTTTAAGCTGAACATTACGTTTATATAGCCTTCTATGGTTGGATGTCCATTAGTCAGGGTCTTGGTGCTGCTCAGCCCTTATTTTTATTTACATTATTTGACAAATGGTAAGATTTTAATACTAGAAGTTAGGACTGTCCCGAATAGGGTCACCTTGACATGGTGGGATGGCTTTTATGTTTTTTAATTAAAATTATATTACCTAAGCACTTTAAGGTTATTTTCATACACTATTGCTATTTATTTATTTACCGCAGAGTATTTGCTTATTATGTTTTTTATCTTAGGTTTTCTCAAGTTAATAATTTGTAGCAACGCTGCGGGTTCTGCCTTATCTGAGGACATAATCAGAGCAGTCTACAGTCCTACACAAATAAGAAAATAAGAATGTAGGGAATGTCACATAGTCACGCAGTCACATTCTAGAGCGGGAACATGAGATGAGGTGATACAAGAGCACCATAGACGCCTAATAGCTAGAAATGGCAGCTTATGGGGAAATGGTTTTTGGTAAATTTGCTATATCATATTTGTAATGTATGTAGTACAGTTCATATAGCGTCTTGTGCTTGGGTGCGATGAAAATACATGAGACACAGGTTTGATATAGAAAGTCTTGTATTACTTCATACAAGTTGGCAAAAATAGTCACACAGTTTGCAGACACAGAAGCAGGAGACACAGCAGGCCAGAGTAATCTAAGCTCAGCAATCACTCTCCACAACAGGTTCAGGATCTTCTTCTCTGTTACCGTAAGTCCATGCAAACGTGGGTCTTTCAAAGAGCAGGGTTCAGAGTCCACAAGTGCTTCAGAGTTCCTCAGTAGGAATAGCTGGAGTACAAGGTCCAAGGCTTCAGGAGTCAGGTCACAGGTTCACTGCAGGCTAGATTCTGAAGCACTGATTGCTCAGCTGTGGCTGCTTAAGAAGCAAAAGGAGAGAATCAGGGCGGGAACATGCAAGCTGGAAACTCCATTTTGACTGAGGGCAAGATAGCAGCAGCAAGACAGAAAGTAAAATGGCTGACGAACAAACTGAGTTTCAGGAACATGTACACAGAACCTTACATTACTCCCCCCTTAGGGACAACCTCCGGATGACCTCAGACCAGGCTTGTGTGGGTACCTCTGATGAAACTGACGGAGCAAGCGAGGAGCATTAACGTTATTGACTGGTTCCCATGAGTTGTCCTCCACTGGGTAGCCCTGCCATTTAATCAGATATTGTAACTGATTTCTATACAACCTGGAATCTAAAATCCTTTCCACCACAAATTCTTCCTGACCATCGACTAGCACTGGGTCAGGGCAAGGAGAAGAACGTCCAGGAAACGTATTGGGTGTCGCAGCCTTTAGTAGGGATACATGAAAGACAGGGTGGATTCTCATAGTTCTGGGCAGTTGAAGACGACAAGCAACGGCACTTATAATTTTACTGATTTTATAGGGTCCAATGTACTTATGTCCCAACTTAGACGATGGAATCCTTAACTTAAGATTTCTGGTTGACAGCCAGACCAAGTCTCCTACCTTGAAAGCTGGTGCAGGTTTACGAAATTTATCTGCTGCTTTCTTGTACCTTTCCTGAGCCGATTCCAGATTCTCCTTTAGAAGATCCATATTCTTCTGTAAAGACGTGATTCTTTCAGCCACTGCTGGTAAAGGCGTTTCTATGGGAAATCGTGGTAGAATGTTAGGATGATAACCTAGATTAGAGTAAAAAGGAGACTGCTTAGTGGAGGCACTCTGAGAGTTGTTATACGAGAACTCAGCTAATGGAAGTAGATCCACCCAATCATCCTGTAGGTGGCAGATAAAGCAGCGGAGATACTGCTCCAGGGTTTGATTGGTTCGTTCGGTCTGTCCATTAGTCTGGGGATGAAAAGCAGAAGAAAGGTTTACTTTAATGTCCAATGCTGCACAGAAATTTTGCCAAAACCTAGAAGTGAATTGCACCCCTCGATCCGAAATAACCTCATCCGGTACTCCATGTAAGCGAAACACATCTTTAATCATCAGATCTGATGTCTGTTTTGCAGTGGGTAAGCCGACACAAGGGATAAAATGAGCTGCCTTTGTTAGACGGTCAACCACCACTAGAATGGTGTTCTTCCCTTGAGAGGTTGGTAACTCCACAATGAAGTCCATAGAAATGGATCCCCACGGGCGGGACGGGGTGGGAAGAGGCTGTAACAGACCAGTTGGTGAGGAGCGAGGTGTTTTGCATCTTGCACAGACTTCACATGAAGTGACATAGTTTAAAACATCCTTCCTGCAAGTGGGCCACCAAAAGAAACGAGAAAGAAATTCCTGTGTCTTTAGAATTCCTCTATGCCCAGCTATCTTGGAATCGTGAATGAGTTGCAATACTCTCAATCTGACTGTTTCAGGAATATACAGGCGTTGTCCCTGAATCCACACACCATTCTTAAAGACAAGACTTACGTCCCTTGGGGGTTGTGCCAAAAAGGAATCCGCATGGTATGCTCCCTTGATGTCCTTAAGTAGGTCTTGATTATGAATTACTCCTAGGAATCTAGAGTCAGGAAGAATAGTCTTAGGAGGAGTAATTGGTCGTGTCTCTGCTGAGTAAATCCTAGAGAGTGCATCAGCCTTTCCATTGCGCGATCCTGGTCTATAAGAAATGATAAAATTAAATTGGTTTAAGAAAAGATTCCAGCGAGCCTGGCGAGGAGTCAGGCACTTAGCCGACCTGATAAACTCAAGGTTACGATGGTCTGTCAGGACGACTATTTGCTGTGCAGCTCCCTGAAGAAGGTGTCTCCATTCTTTGAAGGCGGCAATAATGGCCAACAACTCTCTATTGCCCACATCGTAGTTCCTCTCAGCCGAAGACAACTGCTGGGAAAAGAAGGCACAGGGATGCAAGACATTCTTCTCACCTGTTCTCTGAGAGAGTATAGCTCCAACGGCACAGTCTGAAGCATCCACCTCTATTATGAAGGCAAGCTCGGGGTTGGGATGTACTAGGATAGGTGCAGTGGTAAATTTATCTTTTAGACGGGAAAATGCTTCCTGGGCTTGGGGAGTCCAGGAGAACCTAGACTCTTTCCGGGTAAGTTGGGTGATAGGTGACACTACCTCAGAGAAATTTCTAATGAAACGTCTATAGAAGTTGGCAAACCCGATGAAAAGCTGTACCTCCTTCACATTTCTAGGACTTGGCCAATCCTTGATGGCTTGGGTTTTGCTTCCATCCATACTAATTCCTTGTGTAGACAGTACATACCCCAGAAATTGAATTTCGGTCCTATGGAATTCACACTTTTCAAGTTTGATGTAAAGATGATTTTGTCTTAGACGTTCCAAGACCATTCTCACATGTCCATGATGTTCCTCTGTGGAGTTAGAAAAAATTAGAATATCATCCAAATAAATTACCACGAATGTATCTAGGAGATCCCTGAAGATGTCATTCACCAAGTGTTGGAAAGTGGCTGGGGCGGTACTCAGACCAAAAGGCATAACTAGATATTCAAAGTGTCCATAGCGTGACCTGAATGCAGTCTTCCATTCATCCCCAGGTCTAATACGGACTAAGTTATAGGCCCCACGAAGATCTAGTTTAGAGAAAATTTTGGCATGTCGCACTCTCTCCAATAACTCAGGGATTAAAGGCAATGGATAACGGTTTCTAATAGTAACCTTATTGAGTTCCCTATAGTCTACGCATGGTCTCAGAGATCCATCTTTCTTCTTTACAAAGAAGATGGGTGCACCTGCAGGAGATGAAGAGGGGCGTATGAAGCCCTTGGCTAGATTTTCATCTATGTAATCCTTTAAAGCCTTTAGCTCGGGCCCCGCCAGGGGGTAGATCTTACCAAAAGGTATCTCTGCTCCAGGCAATAATTCAATTGGACAATCATATGGACGGTGAGGAGGAAGCTGGTCAGCGTTCTTCTTGTCACATAAATCCACATAGTCCTGGTATACAGCTGGTAGTTCAGGGACTGACATGGTTCCTTTAGGAACAGAGCAAGCTGAAACTTTTGGACTTATCTGTTTCTCTGGAAAGTGTAATTCCTTGGTCTCCCAGTTAATGGTAGGATTCTGAGCCTGCAGCCATGGTAGCCCTAGAATAATGGGAAAGTGGGGAGAAGAGATAAGCATAAAGGACAGTTTCTCTTGATGATCTTTACCCATAAGAACCCTCAAAGGCTCTGTTTCCTGAGCCACTGGTCCAGAGGTCAGCAGGGAGCCATCCACAGTTTCCATCTGTACTGGAGTAGCCTTCTTCACTGAACGTATCCCCTGTTTCAGAGCAAAGGAGACATCCATAAAATTTCCACTTGCCCCTGAGTCGATCATAGCAGAGCTAGACACCCAAGCTGAGTCAACCCAGAGTTTGATGGAAAGAAAGCAATGAGAATTGTTTTTCTTACAACTCAGCTGGGACACCGCTGAGGAAACTTGAAAAATGGCAGCGTTTACACAGTCAACGTCCTCAGAGGTAACGGAGTTTAAGTCCGAGAAATCAAGATCGGTTGCTGCAGATGTCTCTGGAGCCTGAGGCTCGGACCTGACAGATCCCCTCTCGCAACACTCACAATGAATGAGTGCTGCAGTAGTCTTACGAGAACGGCTGGGGCAGTTTATAATGAAGTGCCCTGACTTACCACAATAGAAACATAGATTCTCCTTAAAACGATGTTCCTTGCGTGCATCACTAACCCGTCGTTGTAAAGAGTCTACCTGCATGGGTTCAGGTTCAGGTTCCCGTGTAATCCTACTCAAAGGTTCCTTAGCTGGAGAGGAAGGTAGGAAAAGGTTAGTGCGATTGCTTTCGAACCATCTCTCTTGCCTGCGTTCAGTCAGACGAGTATCAATACGGATGCAGTAGTTAATAAAGTCACCTAACGCAGTGGGAGGGTCGGCACGAGCAAGTTCATCCTTAATCAGTGGAGATAACCCCTTTCGAAAAATAGATTTTTTGGCGGAACTGTCCCAGGTGGTATCAAGGGCCCATCTCCTGAAATCCAAGGCATATTCAGCTACCGAGTGCTTACCTTGGCGCAAAGCTAACATGGCTGCTTCAGCTGTTGCACCTCGATTGGGGTCATCAAACACCTGCCCCATGGCTGAAATAAAAGCATCAAGGTGATTCAAACAATCATCCTCAGTCTCAATCAGAGGGTTTGCCCACATCAAAGCCTTGTTGGTAAGCAACATAATTATAGTAAGCACCTTAGATCGTTCAGTGGGAAATTGTGAAGCATGTGCAGAAAAAAAAGATTGCATTGATTAATAAATCCCCTGAATTTCTCACGTTCACCGCCAAAACGAAAAGGGGGCAACTTGGGAATCCCAGAACTCGGGGCTACGGCAGGAGCCTGGACTCGTCCTCTAGAACCTCAATCCTGGCTCGCAAATCCTGGGCAGTCTGTCCAAACACTTGCAAATTGTGATTAGTGAGGTCTGTAGGCTTGAAAAAGGGTCTTTATATTCTGCAAATCTGCAAGGATATTATCAGTCACTCCGCAAAGTTCCTTTATGCGGGCCTCCTTTTTCCCAGATCTTTTAAGACAGGTAGTACTGGAAGAAGAGGAGAGGAGAAAAAAAAAAAAAAAAAAACAATAGTGTTTACCTGTGGTAACACTGCAGAGAGAAAAAAAAATTAAGGGAACTGCTCACCTGGAATGGTTGTGAGAAGTCACAACCACTATCATCACAGAAAGTTCCCCCGGACATCTGATATCCACAGTTACAGCAGAAAAAAAAGAGAAAAGAAAAAAAAAAAAACAATAGTGTTTACCTGTGGTAACACTGCAGAAAAAAAAACACTTAAGGGAATTGCTCACTGGAATGGTTGTGAGAAGTCACAACCACTGTCATCACAGAAAGTACAACCGGACATCCGATATCCACAGTTACAGCAGACACAGCCTTTCCAGACCCAGCAGACACTAAAGTTTGGCTTCAGAATCTTGTAATGTATGTAGTACAGTTCTATAGCGTCTTGTGCTTGGGTGCGATGAAAATACATGAGACACAGGTTTGATATAGAAAGTCTTGTATTACTTCATACAAGTTGGCAAAAATAGTCACACAGTTTGCAGACACAGAAGCAGGAGACACAGCAGGCCAGAGTAATCTAAGCTCAGCAATCACTCTCCACAACAGGTTCAGGATCTTCTTCTCTGTTACCGTAAGTCCATGCAAACGTGGGTCTTTCAAAGAGCAGGGTTCAGAGTCCACAAGTGCTTCAGAGTTCCTCAGTAGGAATAGCTGGAGTACAAGGTCCAAGGCTTCAGGAGTCAGGTCACAGGTTCACTGCAGGCTAGATTCTGAAGCACTGATTGCTCAGCTGTGGCTGCTTAAGAAGCAAAAGGAGAGAATCAGGGCGGGAACATGCAAGCTGGAAACTCCATTTTGACTGAGGGCAAGATAGCTGCAGCAAGACAGAAAGTAAAATGGCTGACGAACAAACTGAGTTTCAGGAAACTGTACACAGAACCTTACAATATTTAGAAGACACCAGTGCATGACAGGCAGGTATATTGGTTTCGATTTTGCACTGGGCTCCAGAAGCTTCAAGTTAAAGTTGCATTCTAGGTAGTACCCAGGATAAGGAATAATTAGTGGATTTGTGGAGACAGATTGCCAGATGGAAGACTTGGGTTCCTCTGTTGTAATGGAGCAATGTTCGTGCGGGTGCACCGAATCTCCATCCAGTCTGATAGTTTGATGAACAGTGTAGTTGTCACGCTGTATAGCAGATATATATATGTGATGTCAGTAATCTATATCAAAAGGGCAACATACTATATAACATGCGCATAGATATAAGATAACATAGATTTACCCGACAGAATGTCCAGTGGGTCAAAACGGAATCCGTTATACGCTGTCTCCCGGGTAGAGGGTGACCGGGGTCTAAGCTGACCCTAAACTGGGGTCCTAACTAATCCCTCAACTGGAGGTACTGTTAAAGGTACAGAGGTCCAGGCCCAGCGTAAACCCCGTCTCTATCAATCCCTGCCAACTGTATTTAGTCCTAAGAAGGACCTGAATACACCAAAGGGAATGAACAGGTAACGGTTAATGAACAGAAAGACATACAAGAAAGACAAGAAATAAAGTAAATAAAGTCTTACATACAACACTCACACACAGTAGGAACACCTAAGGTCTCAGAGAAAAACTATAAGCTGTAAGAGTAAAAACAACTAAGGAGCTCTTAGCTTAAGTATTCTCAGAACCGATCCAGTCTGCTAGACTACATGAATGCTTTCACCGGCGTCTAACACCCAGACTGGCAGGAATATAAAGGAAACTAATTAGAACATAATCAAAAGCAGCGGGCGAGGCTTTGCACCTAGCCTTAGCAAAGAGCTAGGTAAAATTAACTCTCTCATTACCAAAAAACAAAGAACCAGCAACTCAACTGTGAGAAGTCAGAATGTGCAATCGCGACGATCTTTGTGGCGATGCACCCATGACAGTACCCCCTTCTACGAGGGGCCTCCGGACCCTCAGGGCCAGGTCTGCCCGGGTGAGTTGTGTGAAAGGTCCGAAACCAATCGATCTGCGTTAACATCAGACGCAGGGACCCACGTCCCTCCTCAGGACCATACCCCCTCCAATGAACTAAGTACTGAAGGGATCGGCGACTGAGACGTGAGTCAATGATTTTCGACCATGAATTTCCACGTTATCATTGACCACCACTGAAGGAGGTAGAGGTGACGGTATGATGGTGCCACATACTTTTTAAGTAATGACTTGTGAAACACATTATGATTTTTAAACGTAGGAGGGAGGTCCAGACGAAATGCCACAGGATTAATTATGGAACTGATCCTGTACGGCCCGATGAATCTGGGACCCAACCTCCAGGAGGAAACTTTAAGTTTTATATTCTGGTAGACAACCACACCAGATCGTTCACCTTCAGATTCGACCAGAAACTCTCCCCCTATCAGCCATCGTTTGTAACGGTTCTCGTAACCTTCAGTCTTAATGATCTGGAACTATCAGTCTCCCTGGAAGTCCCACAGGGGCGTCCCCCTGAGCCCCAATACCCCCCCCTCAAGCTCAGAGCATACAGCTGACACTACAACTCCCTCCTGAGGAATGGAACCGGTCATCCATCCTCCGGTCCCTGGAAAGTACGAGAAAAGGCATCAGGAAGCAACTTTATTGAGCAGTCATATGCGCGATGAGGAGGTAACTCTTTACACCCCTCCTCTGAGAAAATCTCCCCAAAGTCCTCCAGAAAAGGAGGCAAAGTCCTAGGCAAACCGCACCGATGACCGGGGTCATGCAGTTATTCTTGCAAATTCCCCCCACTGGCTTATTCTTTTGGATTGCCAATCAATCACTGGGTTTTGTTTAGCCAACCAAGGAAGTCCAACAAATAGGAGTAGGTAGACCTCCAACACATAACAAGACAATTGCTCTTTATGTATTGCCCCTACTCGAAGATTATGTTATGAACAGCTTGTACCAAGCTACCTTGACCAAGGTCTAGAATCAATAGAGAGTATAGGGACCGGTTTGGCCAATACACTCAGTTGCATACCAGGCACCTGGGCAAACCGAGCGTCCACCAGATTAGCCCGGACCCACTATAAAGGGAAAAACAGAAATCCTCTCAGTTCTAGTCCCAATCACCCCTCCGCAGGCACGAGAAATGAGAGGGATTTGGGGACGAAATACCACCCCCAGGTTAACCCCTTTGGGCTAAAAGAGGTCGGGATGGACCACCCCCACAAAATGTCCCTCTCTCCCGCAAAAGAAAACCTTCTAGTCTTGCGGCGCCCGCCGATTCCCTCCTACAAAATGATGTCCCTCCCAACTGCATGGGTTCCTCAGAACAGACCAGGGGAACCTCAGTATAAGGGACTTTAGTAGTAGGTGGAGTTTCACGGGGGGCGGAGTTACCTCACGTTTCCCGAAGTCGTCTATCAATGCGAATAGCGAGGGCCATAGCAGCCTCCAGTGATGGAGGAGAATCATACTGAGCCAAACATTTTTAATTTGTCAGACAACCTTGACAAAACTGGCTCCTAAGAGTGGGTCATTCACTGAGTATCTGTTGCCCATCTACGGAACTCAGAAGAAATATTCCTCCGCTGGACGATTTCCTTGCCGTATTTTACGTAACCTTGTTTCAGCAAGGGAGACTCGATCGGATCATCATATACCAGCCCCAGGGCAGTAAAAAATCGATCCCATGACTGGAGATTGGGGAGCCTGGAGGAATAGAGAACGCCCAAATTGAGGGTCCCCTTGTAAGAGCGAGATAACAATTCCCACCCTCTGCTCTTCACTCCCAGATGACCAAAGGCCGCAGCGAAAGTACAATTTACATGCCTCCGGAAAAGTAAAAAATTTGTCCGCCCACCAGTGAACCTGTCCGGGAGAGCAACCTTAGGTTCAGATCTGGTTTGCTCCGGGGGGGACAAACCTTGGACTTAATGTCTGCAAATTCCCATGGAAACCCTGCAACTGCGGGCCAGCTGGGCTACTGGATCCATGACAGCTGGGGAGAATCTTTAGTTGGGCGGTGAAAATGTCACGCTGTATAGCAGATATATATTGTGATGTCGTAATCTATATCAAAAGGGCAACATACTATATAACATGCGCATAGATATAAGATAACATAGATTTACCTGACAGAATGTCCAGTGGGTCAAAACGGAATCCGTTTACGCTGTCTCGGCTAGAGGGTGACCGGGGGGCTAAGCTGACCCTAAACTGGGGTCTAACTAATCCCTCAACTGGAGGTACTGTTAAGGTACAGAGGTCCAGGCCACCAGCGTAAACCCTGTCTCTATCAATCCCTGCAACTGTATTTAGTCCTAAGAAGGACCCTGAATACCACCAAAGGGAATGAACAGGTAACGGTTAATGAACAGAAAAGACATACAAGAAAGACAAGAAATAAAGTAAATAAAGTCTTACATACAACACTCACCACAGTAGGAACACCTAAGGTCTCAAAAGAAAAACTTAAGCTGTAAGAGTAAAAACAACTAAAGGAGCTCTGCTTAAGTATTCTCAGAACCGATCCAGTCTGCTAGACTACATGAATGCTTTCACCGGGTCTAACACCCAGACTGGCAGGGAATTTAAAGGAAACTAATTAGAACATAATCAAAAGCAGCCGGGCGAGGCTGCACCTAGCCTTAGCAAAGAGCTAGGTAAAATTAACTCTCTCATTACCAAAAAACAAAGAACCAGCAACTCAACTGTGAGAAGTCAGAATGTGCAATCGCGACGATCTTTGTGGCGATGCACCATGACAGTAGTACACTTTTACACAATAGTACTGCTTTTAACCATTTAGAAGCTGCTGTTGATAAATGACAGCAGCACTTAAACGGTGGGTTGCTGATGCGTGATTGAAGCAGCAGTATCAACTCCCCACTCCCACCCCTCCCTGACGCTACCATGAGTTGAATGGGATGCAATGCCCAATTGAGGGACTAATGAGGGTCCTGTGGCTGCTAACTTGTTCTGTGATGTTTTTTATCAGATTTCATAATTGTATTTATACAAGCTTTCAAATGATTGCAGGTTCGAGTCTCCTAGGAAGACTGAAAAATAAAGAGAAATTAATTTAATTTAAAATATATATAAATGACAAAATTTTTAAAAATGTACATATCTGATATCGCTGGATCCTTAAAAGTCCACACTATGAACAAATAAAATTAATGAACCCAAATGGTAAACTGCATAAAGAAAAGTTAATTGAAAATCCAGAATGTTTTTATTTTTTCTACTATTATCTCT
Source organism: Oophaga sylvatica (assembly GCA_033576555.1). Classification (NCBI taxonomy): domain Eukaryota; kingdom Metazoa; phylum Chordata; class Amphibia; order Anura; family Dendrobatidae; genus Oophaga; species Oophaga sylvatica. The sequence goes on along the minus strand of JARQOD010000003.1, from coordinate 345,810,281 downwards.
CCAAAAAATGCAACTAAAAGTGCTAAAAAATGTCATGTGGACCCCAAAATTGTTTCAATAAAAACTGCAGCCACAAAATAAACCACAAAAAAAAAACCTTACTGTGTAAGAAAAGGACCGGGGGGGGTACCTCTTTCGCGCGGGTCGGAACTGTCGGGGCTGTTACCCTGTTGTCTGGGGAAAGCTTAGGTATCCGGGGCCGACCTTTGGACTTTTTCAGCAGGGGTATGGCTAATCTTTAAAAAAACCAGAGTTGCGCGCAAAAGCAGGGAGACTTGGCGGGAAGAGGGCAGCGCGGGGCAGGGAGAGGCAGTGCTCCGTCCCCTTTAGCACTGCCGCAGAGCAGGCCGTGACGCAGTGCAACACGACCACTCACGGAGATGTGAACAGAGACTGGCTGAGTGTCGGTGGCTCCCGCAAAGCAAGGTGCCAAACGCCCCGGGCCCGTGAAGTACCGCGCACCAACTGCCTAGTTAGACTGGGGTAGTTGCCGTGAACTGTATCCTGTGTCCTCGGTGCATTTTCTGTGGAGCTACGTTGAGCCAGCAAGGTCTTGAACTGTGACTCTCTTCTTGTACCTCATTACAGATCAAGGACCCCACGACAGACACAGAGACTCACCGCTACCAGCTGGATGCGGCCATCTACTTCGCCGGGGGACCATACCGGATCTACCTTCTTTTGCCTTTTGGACAATGCAGTCGGCAGACATCTGGACCAGATAAGTTGAATCTAAAAAACTGTTTCTTTTTGCCTCCTTTTACCTGCATTTTACCCCCAAACTGCATATTCATTACCCCTCATTACCGCATTACTCTGTTTACCATGCATCTCCTGTGTGGAGTAACTACTTGTTATAGTAAA
>JARQOD010000003.1:345771125-345809317 GCA_033576555.1 Oophaga sylvatica | reverse complement strand
AAAATCAAGAAACAAATTACATGTGTAAGCAGGAATGTTATATACTATGCTGTCTGCCAATGTAATAAGATATAAGTGGGCGTGACAACTAGACAGCTAAAAATACGAGTTAGAGAACATGTACTTGGTATCAGTGCAGCAGCGGCCACTGATGATGCATCATTATTAAAAACCATTCCCCGCCACTTCAAGAGATATCACTGCTGTGATGGCAGCCTTCTCAGGGTCAGGGGTATCGACATGTTGGATGTGGGTATCCGTGGCGGTGGGGTCCCTAGGAGGCTGGTCCAACTTGAGTCCAGATGGATATGGACACTTGGTATGGTCCATCCATCTGGACTCAATGAGAACATCATTATGCCCCATTTTTGTAGTCACAGTTCTGTATTATAGATAGAATCTCACTGTTCGTGTTTCTGCTTTTTAATTGTTTTATTTTTTAGCAGCTTTCTCTACTCCATTCTTCTATGTGATGACTGATAGTGCAATTGGCATAATAAAGGTGGACCTATATCCGGTTGTCAGACAGGATTTTCTTATATGAAGAAGCAGTGAAGCATTCTCATTGTGCCATCTCTTTGCTTATTTTTGCTCTGATGACATGTTATTCCGGTTATAAACCTGATGTTATGGGATAATGTAATATCTTTTATATTATTTCTTTATATATTATTTTTTTCTTTTTACAATATTGTCATCCTACCCTATGCAATCGTCATGTAATTTAAATTATTGATTGTATAATTGTTCCTATGTGTTCACTTATGTGTATGGTAGCGCTCCAGTCTTGTACGCGCATGTTGCCTCTTCGCTGATGCCCCTGTCTGCTTTCGGCGTCTCTTCGCGGTGGTTGGGCCCAACCCTGGCTTCACCTACTGCGTGATGCAGACGCCGGCTAGTATCATGGTTGACTAGGCAACATAGCGCGTCATTTCAGTCCGGACCGCGACTTCCGGTCACGCGGTATGCTGAGTTATGACCGGGAGATATAAAAGATCAATATACCCTAGTTATATACAGGTCCATTGAGAAAGGAAGGTCTGAAACGCGCGTCGGGGCGGGCGTGCAGCTCCGGGCATTGGAAGTGCCTCTCACCGCTGACCCCCATTGGAAAATATTACTTTTATTCGGACATTGTTTCCTTATATTATGAATGCACGTTGCGAGTGTGGGTGGCTAGTGGTCAGGTGGTGCATATACATATAGATAGATATTGATATAATTTTGATTATATTTGGGTATTAACCCATTTGCTGTACGTATGTTGGAAGCTAATATGTGCAATGGGATAATAATTTAATAACTTGCCGTTGGATTACATTTAGACTATATACAAGGTGGTCCACAAGTAGGTGGACAGAAAATAATAACATTTATTTTGATTTATATATAACATTCTATTTACTAACACAAGCATAACATTGACAATTAAATTTTATTCTGAACAATAATACAAAAGCCCTTAATTTTATCAACGCAGGTGCTCAAACTGTTTTCCATCACAATTTGCACAGCTTTGAAGTCTGCCTCTTACGCTTCAACAAACATTTTTGCACAAGTCTCTTTGGGTATTAATTTCTTGAAATGCATCTCTTATGTAATTTTTCAAATCACTGACACTTTTTGGTTTTCGACTATAAACTTTATCCTTGAGTGCTCCCCAAAAGAAAAAATCCATTGGGTAAAGTCTGGTGAACGTGCCGGCCAATCAAGTGGGCCTCTTCAGCCAATCCATTTATTAGGAATGTTTCATCAAGATACTCGCGGACTACTCTTGAATAATGTGGAGGGGTCCCATCTTGTTGGAAATAAAGGTCATTTGAATTAGACTGTGGCTGTAACTGGGGAACAACTTGATTCATTAGAATTTTGAGATACTTATCTCCTGTGACTGTTCCATTAAAAAAAATGGTCCAAAAACACCAAAACTTGGAATATCACCCCAAACATTGACACCAGGCTCATTTAGTTGTTGCTCTAATGTTAAATGCATGTTCTCATTATACCAGTAAATACAATTATGTCTGTTAATATGGCCAGATAATTTGAAAGCAGCTTCATCACTCCGCATAATGTTATCTAAAATTACTGGATTTTCTTCAATTTCGTTAAGCATAATCTCACAAATTGCAGCTTCCCTGTCTGGATCATCTCCAATAAACCATGAATTAGACATAGAAAGATAAGCTTTCCACCCAATAGTTTCAGGATTCGCATGATGGAAGCTCGTGAAATTCCCAATTCTAAAGAGACTCTTCTGGTGGACTTTTTTGGACTCTGAACAAATGTTTCAGCAACAAGTTGTTTATTATTTTCTGTACAGACTGTTTTGGGTCGACCAGATTTTGGAGCATTAAGGATTGAGCCAGTGGCATCGAATTTGTCATGAATGCAGTAAATGGTTTTTCTCTTTGGGGCTTGAGTACCAAATGTTTCAATCCAATTTCTCTAACAGTTTCAGCATTTTGAGATTTCCAATACTCTTTTAAAATCCATTTTCTTTGATCTGTATTTAAATTATTTGCCATTTTGGGGGAGATTTATCTGTGAAAACTGGATCTATGAAACTGACTCAGTTGCCCTTAGCAACCAATCAGATTCCACCTTTCATTTTCCAAAGAGTCTGTGAAGAATGAAAATGCGAGATCTGATTGGTTGCTAAGGGCAACTGAGTCAGTTTCACTTTACACCATGTTTGATAAATCTCCCCCTTCATAACCCTATTACACATACTGTCCACCTACTTTTGGACCACCCTATATATAATACAGTATGAGCAGTTATCTGAATATGTGTTATATATCTTTGGTTTGCCTGGACCTGTGCGTCCTTATGTGTAATCATGCGCTCAGTGAGTGATTGTGTCTATCCCTTTCCCTCATCATTGGTGTTATGGAATTTAAATTCATCATAATAAAGCTGTATTTTTATATTTGAGTATTTGGCCTCAGGATCATCATTTTTTTTTGTTCCTATGTAGTAGTTGATGATAGGCTTAATTAATCCATTAAACACATGGTCTGGTTGAACTGTGACTAATACGGTGCATCATGTGTTTATGTCATGCTTGGTGCTATTTTACTCTATACTATATGACTCCCCAAAATAATTATATACACCTACTAACCATTGCTTTTTTTGTGGGGGGGGGGAGTTGGACATGGGGCCAAGATGGTGCATTGTATGGAATGACATTTCAATAATTCTTACAATGCAGAAGAAAAGTTTTAGCAGTTGCTCCGTTTTTTTTTTATTTATTTTTATCGTAGGCCCTCTTTTTACATTTATTTTAATGGGCAGCATCTCATGGCTGAAAACGGCAAAGACGTATTTAAAGAGGACGTGTCACTGGTCATGAGTAATTTTTTTACCTGGTGTAAATGCCACGGTTCTCTTGAATCCGGTGTTATTTTTCTTTTGTTCCTGAGATATACCCCTCTATTTCTCGTATTTAAATCTAGTCTTGTTAGCTAAATGGGCGTGGTCAAGCTTGGACTGGCCCACAGGAGAACAGGAGAATCCTCCGTTGGGCCCCCATTCAGGAATAGGATCTCCACCTATATGAGAGGTGGTTGGCTCAATACGTTTCTTTCACTATGTTCAGACAAGGCCATCATCTCAACATTCATATAACAAACTACCCCGTTTATTATTATATTAAAAAAATAGGTAAATTTGTGACTGAAGGTAATGTGATAGTTGCATGTAGCTGAACAGTGAGCCACCAGAGTCAATGTTACTGGTGGGTCTTTGACACCCAGTCTGACACTGGCAAGGTCCCCAACTCTTCTTTATGACAGTCTTCTTGATGAACACACTCACTTGGCTAAGCAGTGTAGATTAATAAACATAAAAGAGGAGGCCATGTATCAAGAATGGAGAGGCACAGGAACAAAAGAAACTCAACGCCAGATTCAGGAGAACAACAGAATTTACACCAGCCAAAAAATATTACATATTTATGGCAAGTGACATGTCCTCTTTAATAATTTAAAACTTTTGAATATTTGGAAGTACAAGTGATGGAGTAATGTAAAAAAACCTATAGGAGAAAAGTACTGCTTACAGGAATGAGAGGTAACAAAGAAAAGGACGTAGAAGAAAGAGCAAGAAGAAAGAGGAGGAGGGTGAAAAAAATTTGGAAAGAGATGGGAGTTGATTAAAGGGTTCAACTATCAGGACATGGACTGGAATACCCAACACCCCATTCCCGCCACTGCAAAAGGCAAAAGATGAGCCTACAGTCATGGCCAAAAGTTTTGAGAATGACACAAATATTATATTTTCACATGATCTGCTGCCCTCTGGTTTTTATGTGTGTTTGACAGATGTTTTTATCAGAGACAGAAATATAATAATTGCAAACATATGAGTAACAAAAGCTTATATTGACAGCTAGAATGAGTTAATGCAGCAAGTCAATATTTGAAGTGTTGACCCTTCTTCTTCAGGACCTCTGCAATTCTCCCTGGCATGCTCTCAATAAACTTCTGGACCAAATCCTGACTGATAGCAGTCCATTCTTGCACAATCAATGCTTTCATTTTGTCAGAATTTTTAGGTTTTTGTTTGTCCACCCGTCTCTTGATGATTGACCACAAGTTCTCAATGGGATTAAGATCTGGGGAGTTTCCAGCCCATGGACCCAAAATCTCTATGTTTTGTTCCCTGAGCCATTTAGTTATCACCTTTGCTTTATGGCAAGGTGCTCCATCATGCTGGAAAAGGCATTGTTGATCGCCAAACTGCTCTTGGAGGGTTGGGAGAAGTTGCTCTTGGAGGACATTCTGGTACCATTCTTTATTCATGGCTGTGTTTTTAGGCAAGACTGTGAGAGAGACGATTCCCTTGGCTGAGAAGCAACCCCACACATGAATGGTTTCAGGATGCTTAACAGTTGGCATGAGACAACACTGGTGGTAGCGCTCACCTTGTCTTCTCCGAATGAGGATTTCCTGATGTCCAAAACAATCGAAAAGGGGATTCATCAGAGAAAATAACTTTACCCCAGTCCTCAGCAGTCCACTGCCTGTACCTTTTGCAGAATATCAGTCTGTCCATGATGTTTTTTCTGGAGAGAAGTGGCTTCTTTGCTGCCCTCCTTGAGACCAGGCCTTGCTCCAAGAGTCTCAGCCTCACAGTGCGTGCAGATGCACTCACACCTGCCTGCTGCCATTCCTGAGCAAGCTCTGCACTGCTGGTAGCCCGTTCCCGCAGCTGAAACACTTTTAAGAGACGGTCCTGGAGCTTGCTGGTCTTTCTTGGGCGCCCTGAAGCCTTTTTGGCAACAATGGAACCTCTCTCCTTGAAGTTCTTGATGATGCGATAGATTGTTGACTGAGGTGCAGTCTTTCTAGCTGCGATACTCTTCCCTGTTAGGCCATTTTTGTGCATTGCAATGATGACTGCACGTGTTTCTTTAGAGATAACCATGGTTAACAGAAGAGAAACAATGATGCCAAGCACCAGCCTCCTTTTAAAGTGTCCAGTGGTGTCATTCTTACTTAATCATGACAGATTGATCTCCAGCCATGTCCTCATCAACACCCACACCTGTGTTAATGGAGCAATCACTGAAAAGAGGTTAGCTGGTCCTTTTAAGGCAGGGCTGCAATGATGTTGAAATGTGTTTTGGGGGATAAAGTTCATTTTCTAGCCAAATATTGACTTTGCAAGTAATTGCTGTTAAGCTGATCACTCTTTATAACATTCTGGAGTATATGCAAATCGCCATTAGAAAAAGTGAAGCAATAGACTTTGTAAAAATTAATATTTGTGTCATTCTCAAAACTTTTGGCCATGACTGTAGTATAAAGCAATCTGCAGCAAATTTTGCCCCTGTTAGTTGGGCGTGAAGTCTTTAGATGTCCAGTTAAGCCGGTCCACTCACCCACTCTTTTCTATTTTGCCTTTTATTTTATTCTACAAAGGAAAATTGTAAAAAAAAAAACATACATTCTGAGAATCACTGATGGACCTTGGATGGAGTGGATTCTGAAATTTAAAAAAAATTATCTCCAAAAGTATGAATGGATTGTTTTATCTCTTTTGCTTGGGTTTTTGTGTGGGCCTAAAAGTATGACTTGAAGCTCTCGGGACCACACATAATCTGTAACATGGTCCTCTGCCTACTATGCGTCCCCTAGCGGACACAGGCAAGAAGGCCCTTGTGCAAGAACAATATATGGGCCCTTTGTAGTCCAATTTCACCTACTTTTGAGGTGAAAATGTCCCCCTTCACTTCTTTGGCTTCTGTGTGGTTGCACCAACGATATGTCCGCCCCTGCGTGTGTCATTATATACTCGTGTCTTGTTATGTGTCAGTGGTTCCTTTAGACCCCTTATAGCTATGCCCTTGGGTGGGCCTAATATATAAGGTGCTGTTGTCTTGTACTGCAGAAGTCTTGGATTATATTTTCAAGGAGATTCAACCACCCCATTTTGTATTCTCCCTTTCTCCAAAAAAATATACTGATTAACACGGATGTGTGTCTTTTTATTAGGTAAATAGGATTGTGAGCCCCAGGGTCTGAAATTCTGAAAATCTTGGCACTCTATTCATAATAGAAAATGAATAATCATGCCCTCCAGCCCCTTCACTGCAGCTTTTACATACATTTTTAAATATCAAAAGACCCTCTTATTTCGATCCCCTCTCATTGCACATTGGAGACCTCTATACTATAAATACTATTACTACAGGTCCACAAATGGAGAACAATTAGTCTTCACTGTGAGAAGCAGACAGAATGGTTCCTTCAATAATCTCCCCCCCAATCCTGTATAATAGGAACCTGTTCTCTACATCAGCGAGGCAGGGGACCCTGAAGAATCCCCTCTGCTGTAACTACTCGGCACTGGTGAAATCACATTACGTTACGGGAATGGAGTAAAAGCATGACATGATGGAGGAAGACCAGAACTAATGCTTCATTATGCCAAGCTCTGCAGACTGGATCGTCCTTTGTAGACCATATCCAGTCCATGAATGGTGTTGTAAGAGAGGGATAGCTAATATAAAGGCACAGGGTGAGAGCGGGCACAGTTCTTTCTAGACTAGGAATGTCATTTTATGCTTCTTATACACTGTGTATATTGAGCCAATTTATCCAATATCTCTCATAGAAAATGAGATGTTTAAGAGCTAACTAAAAGGGAAGCAGCTGGACAAAAAGAGTGTCCCAAGGTCACCAGAAACAAAATTAAAATTACCATATGGGAAAACTATGCCAAAGACAACAAGATTTAGAGTGGTACAAAAACTGAAGGACATAGAGAAGGCCTCCCACTCAGGACCCATTTCAATGAGGCAGAATAGAAACACTCAAAAAACACTTCATCCAAACATCAACACTTCCCCAGCAATGGTCACCCCAGTGGAAGAGTCTGACTGGACATGGAAATATCCACCATCAGCCAAAGGTGATACTAGAGTTGTGATGATGGGGCAATCAGGATTGCACTTTTTTAATGTTTAGACTTAATAAACAACCAAATGTCTAATTAAAATTAATGCCCCCAATGTTCTCTAGGGAGTAGCAGATGAAAGACAAGAGATCTGGGATGGAACCCCAACCATTAGTGTCATGACCCAGGACGGGGTTTTGTCTTTGCCCCGTCCTGGTCAGACTGGGGTTAATGGTTTCAGCCTCTCTCTGGCAGAGGGCGGCTATTTAGTTGCCAATTGACCTAGGTCTGGTGTCAGTTATACTCCTGCCCTCGGCTGAGTTAGTTGACCTCCTGTGTGCCTGTGCCTTGTGCCTGATCTTGTTGCTTGTTTGGTTTTGACCCGGTCCGTCTCTTCGTTGTGAGTTTGTCTACTGTCTTGGTACTGTGTATTTGCCCGTTCTGGTTTTCTGATCCCTTGGCTACGTTCTGGTTATTCTCTGCCTGCTCCACTTGTACTGCGTTGCTCCCTCTGTGTATGACCTGGCTATCCTGACTATCCGTTTTGTCTATGCCCCTTGGTAACTCTGTCCCGTAGTTACCCTTCTAGGAGTTTTCCTTCTGCTCATAGCTCTCTGGAGCTTAGGCCACGCCCACCAGCAGTCACGTGCTTAAGGTCCTCTGGCCTGAAACAATCTCTGTCTGTTATGTAACGACCCGCCACCACAATTGTGGATTACCAGGGCAATGGGGTACTCAGAGCCGAGCCCATGGAAGTCTATGGGTTTGTCACAGGTAGCGGTGGCTCGGTCTGTGGCCCTGGCGGTCTGGCGTATGTTGGGGGGGATATTTACAGGGGATTTGATTTATATACAATTCGTGACGCCACCTGTAGTCTCTGGTAATTTGCACCAGCGCTGCTGTAGATCTCTGAGGGGATGGTGAGGCAGCTAGATGTCGGGTCCCCTACAGGTGGGACTCTTCCCTCAGGTTATGGTGGGGTTGTGCAGGCATGCAATTAAATAACTCAGTCTCACACCGTCAGCGTCTTTCCATACCTTTTACTTGTAAGATGGTAAGGCAGGTCCCAGGGAGGCTGATGGGGTTGGTGGAGGATGAGTTTTGAGGCAACGGCTGAGCAAGGCAGGGGCCTCCTTTACTTTCCAATGATGAGGAGTCCAACCAGCATAAAGCGTAGTTCACTCCTGAAACTTCAGCTATTTCAAAGCTGTACTGCCCGGTCAGTTTTGTGGTCGGAGCCTTCCTGTGAGAGAGCTGAGTTCCTATTCTTGCTGATCAGGCTCAAGGTTCTCACTCCCCCTGACCCCAGTTACGTACCGACACTCCAGGGGCTGCTTGCTGTTACCTAAGGTCCAGTAAGCCTCTGGTTCTTTTACCACTATGCGTGGAGCTATAGTGATGCTTCGGTCCCCAGTGACCGGTGACAATGTGCAGGATACTTCAATCCTAAAGCACTTCTGATTTCCTTCCACTGTGCCTTTCGACTTGCTCCAACTCTCAATCTCAGCACTGACTAGGCTAAGGTGAACTGGCTCACCTGTACTAGCCTCCACTACTGTACTGTCGCTGAATCGACAGGAATCTTGGTGCTCCAGACAGGCACTCCTTCTCTCTCCCTTCACCTCAGGAGACACTACTAGACTCTCTTGTGCTAAAAACCACACCCCTCTACACCCCTGCTGGGTGTGTCCGAAGTATATGTGATGTCATGTAGAGCCCTTAACCGTTACCTCTCCACTCATCCTCCTGGTATTGTGTACCTTAAATACCAGGGCTACACATTCCCCCATGGTAAACGACAGCACTCCCGGGCTGTGAAATACAAAGAGACAATTTTGTTTATGCATTAAACATTAACATTAACTCGTCCCATCCGGGAGGTAAGGATTTCTTGAACGTTGCAAACAAAACATTAAATATAGAAAAATACAAAATATTAAATAGACATGTTCATATAAATAAACGGCAAGATTCTTGTGAAGGACCCGCACCAAACCTTCAACGTGGGTCCTGGGTGGGCTGCAGGACATATGAATGCAGACCTCACTCAGTGCCTCACCACACGGGTTTTATGTTCAGAGGTAAGTCAAGGCTTCGTGTGAAACCATTATAAGGCACCTTAGTGCAACTATTTACAAGATAAGTTCTGGGCTGGCACAGTTCTCAGCCTCTCAGTCCATTATAAGACACCATAAGGAAAAGACACATATGTATATATACTTTTTACAATATTCACATTAATTTGTTATAATTACTGCTGGTATCGAATGGGTATCTTCCCTTTTGTGATTCGCTCTGATCTACGTGGAGTAGCTTCAGGTATATTAAGTTGTGATCTGTCTGCACTGCGTAACGGCAAACTATAGAACTGCCTCAATCTTTCTATGGATCTGGCAAGCGTACTGATGGCTGGGCGGTGTGAGTCAGCTTCACCAGGGGATCCCATAGTATGGGGCGCTGCTTCTGATGATCCTTCTTGAGATTCCGTAGGTTGAGGTGTTGCTGGAATGGGTAACTCCTGAACGGACTCAACTGGCACCACGGGCACAACTGAGGTAGAACTTCCTCTTGTGGCTGATAAAACTGCAACACCGGGACTATTACAGCATCTCCCAGTCGGGGCCAATCCGCAGGAAAATCTCCCAGATCCGTGTGTATGACCTCTTCCTTTCCTTCCTCTTGATTGATGACAGGGTTCTTTTCACAAAGCTTTAAGGGTTCTGGACACAATTTCAAATGGTCTCTGGACACAGTGGTTATTGTTCTTCCTCCGTCCTTACTGATGATACAAACTTTTCTGTTGTCATATTTAGAATCTTGAACAACGTAGGGTTCTTGTTCCCACTGGTTATCCAATTTGTGCATTTTCCTTTTCCTTTTTAATACCACTTCTCCAGGCATCAAAGGCTTGGCAGGAGCATTTCTGTTGTAAATATCTTCCTGTTTCTCCCGTGCCTTGTTGAGACTTTCTTCTACACAGGTTTGCACTCGTCTGTACTGCTCTTGCCGATTGATGTCCCAGTTTTCAATGGTGTCGTCTGCCTCCGGTTCTACCACTCCAAGTTCTAAATCCATTGGTAGTCTTCCGGGCCTTGCTCTCATAAGATAGGCTGGAGTGCAGTTAGTAGAACTTACAGGTATATGGTTATACAAGTCAACCAAATCAGGTAGTAAGTCCGGCCATCGATTTCTGTCTTCCAACGGTATGGATCTCAACAAGTCAAGGACAATATGGTTCATTTTTTCGCAAAGACCGTTGGTTTGAGGGTGGTATGGCGTTGTTCTAATTTTCTTGCACCCGTACATGTGACAGAATTCCTTGAATAAATCAGCTTCGAAAGCAGGTCCTTGATCGGTTAATACTTGCTCCGGATACCCATGCGGTCTGCAGAAGCTTGCTTGAAAGGTTTTCGCGGCCGTCACTGCGGTCTGATCCTTAACTGGAACAACCACCAGAAATCTGGAGTAATGGTCCACCATGGTCAGGGCGTATGAGTATCCAGATCTACTTGGCGACAGTTTGACGTGGTCCAGGGCCACAATCTCCAGGGGGCGAGTCGTCCGGATAGGTTGCAGGGGTGCCTTCTGACTACCGTAGTCCTTCCTTCTGAGACCACAGGGTCCACAGTTCCGACACCACCTCTCAATGGAGCTGCGCATCCCTACCCAGTAGAACCGGCATCTCAACAGGGTCTCCAGCTTTCTCCAGCCAAAGTGTCCTGCTTGATCGTGGTATGCTTCCAACACCATTGGGACGTCTGCCTTGGGGACCACGATTTGCCAGACCATCTCATGGGTTCTGGGGTTGACGTATCTCCTGCACAACTTCTCACGGTATAGGAACAACCTGCTTTTCTCGTTCCACAGGAGCTTGGCTGACATAGGTGCATCCTTTTCCAAAGAGGAGCCTTCCTGTCTTAACAACTCCTTGATGCGGCTGACCACTGGATCACTGTCCTGAGTCTCTTTCCAGCTGTGATGGGGTAAAGGATTTAATGTTGCACCATACTGCTTTCTGTTGACTCGATGCTCGTGGACTACCCCATTTCGATGGAACGCAGGTAGCTCAATTTCTTCCAGGTCGTCCGATTCTTCTTCCGTATCAGAGTCATGCGGCATTCGGGACAATGCGTCAGCATTAGCATTCTTTCGACCTGCCCGGTACTTGATAGTAAACTGGTAATTGGACAACCGAGCCATCCATCGCTGCTCCATGGCACCCAGCTTGGCGGTTTCCAGGTGCGTTAAGGGGTTGTTATCTGTAAACGCAGTGAACCGATTGGAGGCCAGATAATGCTTAAATCTTTCAGTAATGGCCCAGACCAGCGCCAGAAACTCCAGCTTGAAGCTGCTATAATTTTCCGGATTCCTTTCAGTTGGCCTGAGTTTTCTGCTGGCATATGCGATGACTTTTTCTTGGCCATTCTGCTTCTGACTGAGAACTGCTCCCAACCCTTCATTACTGGCGTCGGTGTACAACAGGAACGGTTGGCTGTAATCAGGATAGGTTAAGATCTCATCACCTGTAAGGATCTCTTTCATCTTTTGGAATGCTTCAGCCTGTTCCTTACCCCAATTAAAGGGAGGGTTTCTGCTCTTTAGGGATTGTCCTACTAGGAGGTACTGTAAAGGAGCTGCCTTCTTCGTGTAATCTTTCACGAATCTCCTGTAGTAACCCGTTAGTCCCAGGAACTGTCGCACTTCCTTAAGGTTCTTCGGCTCCGGCCACTTCTGGATGGCAGTGACTTTCTCTGGGTCCGGCGCTACTCCTTCTGAACTGACGATGTGCCCAAGTATTGTACCTTCTGTTTGAGTAGATGGCATTTTGAGGGTTTTAATTTCATCCCGTACCTGGACAGGGACTCGAATACTTCTGCCAGGTGCTTCAGATGATCCTCATAAGTCTTGGAATACACGATGACGTCGTCTAGGTATAGCAGCACGGTTTTAAAATTGAGATGTCCCAGGCAGTTCTCCATCACTCTCTGAAATGTTCCTGGGGCACTACTGAGCCCAAACGGCATTCTGTCGAACTCACAGAGCCCCATTGGGGTGGTGAAAGCCGTTTTCTCACGATCCTCCTCAGCCACAGCCACTTGCCAGTAACCACTAGTCAGATCAAGGGTAGAAAAGTAGTTAGCCGTTTTCAGAGCAGCTAATGATTCCTCTATGCGTGGTAACGGGTATGCATCCTTGTGTGTTATGCGGTTCACCTGCCTGTAATCCACACACATTCTCATACTACCATCTTTCTTTTTAACCAGAACTAGAGGGGCTGCCCAGGGGCTACAACTATCCCTTATCACCCCGGCCTTCTTCATATCATGCAACATTTCTTTAGCCTTCTGATAATGGGCTGGGGGTATAGGCCTATACCGCTCCTTGATGGGAGGATGACTGCCTGTAGGGATATGATGTTGGACTCCCTTAATTACCCCAAAATCAAGTGGGTGCTTGCTAAACACTTGGGCATACTCTTGCACCACCCGTAATACCCCTTGCTTCTGGTGAGCGGGAGTGGTGTCCGTCCCAACATGGAGTTGCTGACACCATTCCGCCACCTGAGTTGCTGGGTCATTGTCCTCCGCTATTTGACAGGAGTCTAAGGACTCAGCCGGAAGAATAGAATTATTGTCGACAGCATGTAGTTTAGCAATGGTTGCATAACGGGGTAAGTTTACCTCATCATCTCCCCAATTGAGAAGCCGTACCGGTACTCTTCCATTCACCACTTCTACTACTCCCCTAGCAGTCATAAGTGTAGGTCTATGTTCTGAATGGTGGGGTTCTACTACAGCTTGGTAATTCTGTCCTCTCAGACCTATGGCTGCCCTGCACCAGATAATCATTTCACTCATTGGGGTATCACAATAGGATCCGAGTCAGTGACCCGTACATTACCAATTTCGCCGTCTGTAAGCTTCGCTTGCTGCTGACACACCAGGGCTCGGATCTCTCTTTGGATTACTCCTTTCTGCCTTGGTCGGGCAATCTCAGCGAGCTGTTGGAGCAAGAACACAACTTCTCCCAAACAATTACCGATAATGTTAGTGCCCAAAATTATATTTAAACCGTTCTCCTCATTTGCAGTCTTTACTACCAGAAGCCCCTGGTCTTTCAACTCCTCTCTGCCCACCTTTACATCTACACATTTTGTCCCGAGTACTTCTACAGGAAGACCATTAGAAGCATACACGGTAAAGTCAGGGCTCGGGGGTTTAAGACTATCCATAGACCAGAACTTAGTATATAGGGCATCAGGTATTAGGGTCACTTGGGACCCAGTGTCTAACAATGCCGGAACTGCAATACCATCTAAGATGATAGACAAGTAGGGTCGCCCACCCACATACCTGCGGTTCCAGTCTAAGGGGCCTGACGGGTATTCTCCTGGGTGTTGGCCCTTGGACCCAGGTTCTGCCCGTTTAAAGGACACTGTGGAGACATATGACCTTTCCGGTTGCATCGATAACAGATGATCTCTCGACGAGGAGGGTGTTGATCAGAGGTCGCTCCTGGGGGTGGCGTTGTCCTCCTCCGGGGGGGCGACGTCTTCTTTCTTCCCCGGTGCATCCACGGGACGTCTTCTGGGCAGTCAGCTAACAAGATTTTCCCTTCTTCCTCTTTCCGCAGCTGCAGGGCACTCATCACAGCAGCCAGATTTTTAGTCAGCTGGCGCACCTCTGAGCGCAGACAATCCAATTCACTAGGGGGTGTCGACTGCGTTTTGGTTTCTGCCACTAGCGGGGAAAAGGGGGGTACTGCCGGTTCCAGAGTGACTTCACCCTGATGATGTTGGGTTGCCACTTCAGGTTTGCCCAGGGGCCGCAGCCCTTTTATTGCCATGTCTTTTAGGGCATCAAAGGTAGCATCCGGATGATCTAAGGACCACCAGTTTACAGTTCTGCGTTCCTCGTGGGATCTCAATCCCTGTATAAATTGTTCTTTCAGCATTTTATTCTCATCGATAGCATTTAAATTATTAATCTGCTTAAGGGCTCTCAGGGCTCCTTGTAGTCGGCAAGCGTAGTCCCGGATGCTGTCACCTGGCTGTTGTGAACAGTGATAGAAAGCCATCCGGAGATCCGTTTCTGTGTGGTCTTCAAATATGGCATGCAGCTTAAGGAAGATCGCAGGTACCGACTCCTGATCAACGGTATCCCAAGTCTCCACTTCCCTCTCAGCAGCGCCAGTTAGCTGCCCTATTAGCACAGCAGCTTTTTGTCTCTCAGGCATGGAGTACATTTCTAGGATGCTGCATAACTTCCGCTTGAAGCCTGCTAATGTGCCTGGCTCACCGCTGTACTGGGGAAGCCATTTCGCCCCTGGCATATATGGAAGCGTTAGTGGCATGATCGGGACTACCGGACTGGGTGCTGGACCTGCACCCCCATCTGGCGCTACAATACCAGGCGGTGCGGGATTGGGGCCTCCGGCCGGGGCCGCACTGTCAGCCGGTTGTTGTGACATCTTAGCGCCCCCTTGGTTAAACGGAGCCTACCGGTTTCAGATGCTGCTACTTCACAGGCACAGCAGTGGGAACAGGACCTTCGTCGCAGGCGCTCTGATGTCAGAGCGTTCACTTCCTGTTGCAGGACCTGCCGCTGAGTCAGAGCCGGGGGCGTGTCCAAGACTTTGCGCGCTCTTTCAGGTACGCCCACCTTCTTCTCCAGCGCCTTAGGGCGCGAATCTGGCGGCAAATATGGCGGTATTTGGCGCCAAACAATAGCAACAGTCTTTTTCACCAAAACACTCCACAGGCACACAGGGCTCGCAATGCTGCAAGTTTCGTATCCTGTTCGTGACGCCAAATTTTTGTAACGACCCGCCACCACAATTGTGGATTACCAGGGCAATGGGGTACTCAGAGCCGAGCCCATGGAAGTCTATGGGGTTTGTCACAGGTAGCGGTGGCTCGGTCTGTGGCCCTGGCGGTCTGGCGTATGTTGGGGGGATATTTACAGGGGATTTGATTTATATACAGTTCGTGACGCCACCTGTAGTCTCTGGTAATTTGCACCAGCGCTGCTGTAGATCTCTGAGGGGATGGTGAGGCAGCTAGATGTCGGGTCCCCTACAGGTGGGACTCTTCCCTCAGGTCGATGGTTATGGTGGGGTTGTGCAGGCATGCAATTAAATAACTCAGTCTCACACCGTCAGCGTCTTTCCATACCTTTTACTTGTAAGATGGTAAGGCAGGTCCCAGGGAGGCTGATGGGGTTGGTGGAGGATGAGTTTTGAGGCAACGGCTGAGCAAGGCAGGGGCCTCCTTTACTTTCCAATGATGATGAGTCCAACCAGCATAAAGCGTAGTTCACTCCTGAAACTTCAGCTATTTCAAAGCTGTACTGCCCGGTCAGTTTTGTGGTCGGAGCCTTCCTGTGAGAGAGCTGAGTTCCTATTCTTGCTGATCAGGCTCAAGGTTCTCACTCCCCCTGACCCCAGTTACGTACCGACACTCCAGGGGCTGCTTGCTGTTACCTAAGGTCCAGTAAGCCTCTGGTTCTTTTACCACTATGCGTGGAGCTATAGTGATGCTTCGGTCCCCAGTGACCGGTGACAATGTGCAGGATACTTCAATCCTAAAGCACTTCTGATTTCCTTCCACTGTGCCTTTCGACTTGCTCCAACTCTCAATCTCAGCACTGACTAGGCTAAGGTGAACTGGCTCACCTGTACTAGCCTCCACTACTGTACTGTCTCGCTGAATCGACAGGAATCTTGGTGCTCCAGACAGGCACTCCTTCTCTCTCCCTTCACCTCAGGAGACACTACTAGACTCTCTTGTGCTAAAAACCACACCCCTCTACACCCCTGCTGGGTGTGTCCGAAGTATATGTGATGTCATGTAGAGCCCTTAACCGTTACCTCTCCACTCATCCTCCTGGTATTGTGTACCTTAAATACCAGGGCTACACAGTTACTGCCTTCTCTGAGAGACCTGTGGCCGGCGCCGCCCCTTGGCAGTCACGTGCTTAGGGTCCTGTTAGTCTGAAGCACGCATCTTCACCGCGACTGCCTCGCTCCACAGGTATCTTTGAGTGCAGTCTGTCTTATTCAGGACACGCGCACTGGCTCAGTGAGCAAGTGCAGTGCGGTGTTCGTGATATTATAACTGACCGCTACCTTTTTTTTTTTTCTACCTGTGTGTGTTATGGATCCTATGTATGCCCTTTCTGAGCAGGTAAGGCATCTGACTCAGATGTCTCAGACACTGAATGAGGAACAACGAGCTCTGTCTCAGTCTCAGCAGCTGATGGCTGACACTGTGCGGGGGGCTTTATCATCTGGTGCTCATGGGACAGGGGTTCAAGATGTTACATTAGTTTCCCCAGAGCCCCCGGTTAAATTACCAGATACCTTTTCCGGAGATAGAAAGGAATTTAAAGTTTTCAAAGAGGGCTGTAAGCTTTTTTTCTCTTTAAGACCGCACTCTTCTGGGGATGAAAGTCAGAGGGTGAGGGTCATTATGTCTCCGTTAAGGGGAGCCCCCCAGGCTTGGGCTTTTTCCCTTCCTACCACTGCCCCTGAGAGAATGACTGTGGATGCATTTTTTGAGGCCCTGGGGCATATTTATGATAGCCTGATCGAGTGCTGATGGCTGAGGACATGGTGATGAGTATATGTCAGGGGAAGCACTCAGCCAAGTGGTTTTGCTCAGAGTTCAGACGCTGGGCTGCTGAGGTCTGTTGGGATGATGCCGCCCTCCGGGGCTTGTTCCGTAGAGGCCTGTCTGAACGTCTGAAAGATGCCTTGGCACTTCACCCTCCGCCTGATTCTCTGGAGGACGCCATGAGCAGGCCGTCCGAATGGATCGCAGGCTGCGGGCGAGAGGTGTGATGCAGGTTGAGACACCATTTTTCTCCAGTGGAAGGGGAGCCAGTCCTGTATTGGAGTCCATGGAGATGGGAGCCATCGACCTCAAAGAGAAAGAAAGGAGACGGAGGCGTTTAGAAAAGCTGTGTTTTTACTGCGGTGATCCTGGACATTGGAAAAAGAACTGTCCCTCCTGCTCACCGACTAACAAGCGACTGAGTCTGGGTGATCATCGTGGAGGTCACTCAGACTCTCAGGTACCCTTTCCTTCATTTTTAAGATACTGTTAAAGGTGGAACTTGGTGTGAAGAACTGCTTTTTCCTTACTTCAGCTTTTGTGGACTGTGGGTCATCCTTGAACCTGACTGACTCTAAGCTGGTGGCCAGCTGTAGATTAGGGACAGTTAGGTTGGAGACTCCTATAAAAATAATGGCCATTGATTCTACACCTCTCACCAAGGACGGTGTCCATTTTGTCTCTGAAGAATTCACCCTCAGGGTGGGGGCCCTTCACCAGGAGCGTATGTCATGTTTTGTTTTGGATAACCTCTCTGCTGGCCTGGTGTTAGGGTTTCCCTGGTTGCAACGCATAACCCGATTATTGACTGGGATTCCCGTGATATTGTTAAATGGGGATCTAATTGTTCTGAAAGATGTCTTGCTACTGTGTCTGTGTCGTCCGTTGGTCTGGAAGGTATTCCGGAGTACCTGAAGGACTATGCGGACGTTTTCTCTGAAAAAGAGGCTGAAGTTTTACCACCACACCGCCCATTTGATTGTGCCATTGACCTGGTTCCAGGTACTAAATTGCCCAAGGCCCGCTTGTATAACCTCTCGGGTCCCGAGCGGGCTGCTATGAAAGAATACATTTCCGAGAGCCTTCGTAAGGGACACATTCGTCCTTCTGTTTCCCCCATGGCGGCGGGGTTCTTTTTCGTTAAGAAAAAAGACGGTGGTTTGCGCCCATGCCTCGATTTTCGAGAGTTAAATAAGATAACTGTGAGAAATACTTACCCCCTCCCACTTATTCCTGATTTGTACAACCAGTTGTCTGGGGCTAAGTGGTTTTCGAAATTGGATCTGCGGGGGGCATATAACCTTATCCGGGTCCGGGAGGGGGATGAGTGGAAGACTGCTTTTCTCACTACTGAAGGGTTGTTTGAAAACTTGGTCATGCCTTTCGGTCTGACCAACGCACCAGCAGTCTTCCAAAATTTTATTAATCATGTGTTCTCTGACTTTATTGGGCGTTTTATGGTTGTGTATTTGGATGACATTCTTATCTACTCGCCTGATAAACAAACTCACAATGATCATCTTCGGGCAGTTCTCCAAAGGCTCCGGGAGAACTGTCTCTTTGCTAAGCTAGAGAAATGTTCATTCTTCGTTCAGGAACTGTCATTTCTGGGGTTCATTGTGTCTGCTGAGGGTATCGCATGGATCCTAATAAGGTGCAGGCCATTGTTGATTGGGTACAACCTCGTGATTTGAAGGCTCTGCAGCGTTTCTTAGGATTCGCAAATTACTATCGCAAGTTTATAAGGGGTGTAAGGTTTCACTCACTCGGCTGCTTCAGAGGTAATCAGGAGACTCGATCTTATGCAAAAATCCTTAGGTTTATTACATCATAAACCATAAAGCAACATATAGTACAAGTCTTCAATGCTTCAGCTCCTGCCTGGAGCCTCACTCTTCAGTCACAGAGACCTCCCTGTCATGTCCCGCCTGGACACATGGTAGTCTGTTCACACTCACAGACTCCCACACACTCTCTCTCAGGTGCAAAGCACACTTCTTAACATAGGTGTAACCCCACCCACAGATGAGGTCAGGATCACATGGTTAGGTCACCTGGTCATGACCTCATCACAGGTCCTTTACCACAACACAAATCATGCCTCCATGCATATCCCGAGGAGCATACACAGTGCCCCCTAGCTGCCTCAGGGGTCACTACACCACATACCTCCCCCCTCTGTTCAAACTTGTGGGGTTGAACACTTATTACCCGACCAGAGATCCTTCTCGGTCGTCTCTGCCAGTCAAACCGTCTGGCTAAGTCGGGCCCTCTGTCAGACCACCCGCCTCCCCAGCGGTCAGTATGGCGTCGCAATTCACTTGCACCCATACGTCCTGTCTGGTCTGCGTCCTTTTCATTTTTTCCACTATAGGTTCTCCTGCTTAAGTCACTCATCACTGAGCTAACTGAGGCATCACTACTTCTATCTCTTCTCCTCTCAATACCACGAGTTGAAGGTGGAGGCCATCTTCTTTCTATTTTCTGCAGGTTCCTGTTGACCTGGTCCCTCTCAAGTCGTAGTTGCTCTACTTCTCTCAGGTAGGACACACGATACTCCAGGAGCATCCGATATTCCCAAGGCTCTCCCTGGATCCGACAACGAGGAACGGAACCATCCCGTCTTCACCCACGACCTGGACTTCGTCATCCCTGGATTTCTGGAGCTGGGCATTAGTCTCTTTCTCCATCTTGAGCTTACGAAGAACTTTATCTCGCTCCTCTGCCAAGCCGCGACACTCATCATCCCTCCGGAGAAGTTCCTGCTGATGCTTCTCCTGGGCCTCTCTGAGCACCTCCATATCTTTCCATAGGGCCTTGTTCATACTATGACACGCTGACAGATGATCTCTGAGCTTAGAGACTTCCTTCTCCAGCTCCTCCATTCTGTGCTCAATTATTCGTCTTAGGACCCTTTCTCGCTCGACTGTCTCTTTAAGCAGCTCCATCTCATGGTCCTGCTCTCTTTTAGCCAGCACATGTCGCACCATCGCCTCTTCAATTACATTTTCAGATGGGCTTTCTTGCCCACCCACACTCTGCTTCTTCAGAGTTCCGCCTGTTCCGGCATCAGCATCTTCAACTGTCTCACGACTCCCGGTAACTTCAGAGAGCTCCAGCTCTGCCTCCTTATCAAGGACAGTCACCTGACCGGTACCTGACCCTGACTCTTCCTCATCATTTCTCTTCTTAGAGGCTGTAGCCTGTCCCGCCTTTCCGCGGCCCCTGCGGCGAGAGGAAGATCTACCATTTTTACTTGGCTCCACCTTACTGCACTCGCTTTCCCTTGCGGTCGAGTCACAGTCTGCACAGGAGTCACTCTCGGGGCCCCTCCCGTTACCCTCTAACGAGTGTCCGTTCTAGAGGTCTTAACAACCACATCATCATGGGTTCTGATGTCATACATTTCAGGGGACATCATGTCAGTACTCGGGCAGACGCATCCTTTCCTCCTGTGTCACCGTCTGACTCGTCAGTTTTGGGAGGTGTCACTGTCCCAATGTCATCCTGGAACAGCACGTCCCCACCTAGACAGGTGTCAGACCCCTGCTCTAGAGCTAAACCGTTTCCCACGGTCACACGTCTCGTCACCTCCAAGTCCCCGAGTTGGTCTGACCCACACTTTCTTCTGGTCACCTGGGGCTGGGGACTATCGCTATTAGGGGTTACCTCCTTTTCACACTTCACGCGACAAGGAACCACTACAGCCGCCTGCTGTGATGGGCTCCCTTAGGGTCATTCCGTCTCTCCTCTGAGCAACCCCACACTTCATCAAGTTCCCATGCATTTTCAAAAAATACAAAGTCCCGTGCCCTCTCATAGGGGTACAATACGTTCGGTGGTATACCGCCATCTTGATCCTCGACACTTGTGGACATCTCAAGCGTCACCCTGTCTACCAAATAGTCCACAATGAGCCCGTGGATGCAGCACACCTGGACCTTTTTCTCGGTCAGACAGAGAACTAGCGGAGTTCCTTTCAGAGTCACCTGACTCTTTGAGTCCAACTGTCCAGAGACTCCTTCCCTATGTAACATTACCGTACACACCTGTGGGCTGTTATCAAACGGGAAGTCTATGCCACATGCGGAATACGTATAACACCCACACCGCTGTTCCTCAGATATGTCCACTGAAGAAACCGGTGCCACCCCCTTTTGGGACTCCGCCCCCTTTCGGGCCATTTACTGATTTGGGCTACCACCCCCTTTTGAGACTCCACCCCCTTTGGGCCACAATCCCAATTTGGGTTACCGCCCCTTTTGGGACTCCACCCCTTTTGGGTAACCATCCCTGTTTTGGGTTTCCGCCCCCCTTTTGGGACTCCTCCTCTTTTAGGGACACCACCCATCACTGGGGAACACACCACGGCTCTTACAGGCCCCAGTCCACACAGTACCCTTAGACAATGTCTTTTACTTAGGGCGTGTACTGGCCCTTTAAGAGTCCGTGTGCCTCGGTTACACTGTCCTCTTTACCACACCAGCTCCTGGTGGTACTGCTACCGCTTCCGTTGCAGCCACCAACAACCAGCACCTCCAGATGCTACTCCAAGCTGCTGTGGCTGCCACTGCAGCTCCGGCTGCTGCAGAACCTCTTGCTGCAACAGTCACTGTAGCTCCTGCCACCACAAGTCTCTGCACGCTGCGCTGTCTTGCCGCTTGTCACCTTCGTGACCCCACGAGTCACAGCCAGCCGCTTGTCACCTTCATGACTCCTCTGAGCCACAGCAAACACCTCACACGTTTTCCAAAAAAAAAAAAAAAAAACAGTTTCTCACTGACCCGTCAGCACAACACAGACTCCTGTCTGTCACTCTCTTGGCCACAGAGATATTCGGATACCTCCTTTCTCATAGAGGCATCCCACAAAGGAAAAAACAACAGTCTCACTGACGAACAGTTCCCTCTGGTCCCGACCAGCATAACACGGTTTTCAAGACCGTTACCTGTTGGCGTCAGCCATACAGGTTCCTGGAGACCTCCTCCTCAGAGGTATCATATCAGCATGCTTTTTCTCCATTTTCAATGACCCCGGTCAACATAACACAGACTCCTGTCTGTCACCACTGCTTAACAGTTTCTTCAGATACCTCTTATCTTCAGAGCACCACATATAAACATCAATGCAGTTTATTCGTGACCACTGGTCACACTCACGGTTTTCACAGACCGTCCGTTCCTCCTCTGATTCCTCATTCCCAGTCCTGGAACATGTGCTCCTTGGGCCGCTGCCAGCATTCCATCCACCAATTGTAAGGTTTCACTCACTCGGCTGCTTCAGAGGTAATCAGGAGACTCGATCTTATGCAAAAATCCTTAGGTTTATTACATCATAAACCATAAAGCAACATATAGTACAAGTCTTCAATGCTTCAGCTCCTGCCTGGAGCCTCACTCTTCAGTCACAGAGACCTCCCTGTCATGTCCCGCCTGGACACATGGTAGTCTGTTCACACTCACAGACTCCCACACACTCTCTCTCAGGTGCAAAGCCACTTCTTAACATAGGTGTAACCCCACCCACAGATGAGGTCAGGATACATGGTTAGGTCACCTGGTCATGACCTCATCACAGGTCCTTTACCACAACACAAATCATGTCTCCATGCATATCCCGAGGAGCATACACAGTGCCCCCTAGCTGCCTCAGGGGTCACTACACCACAGGGGGTTCTCGCAGGTAGTTAAACCTCTCACAGATCTGACTCAAAAGGGGGCTGATGTCAAGAATTGGTCAGCCGCAGCGGTGGCGGCGTTTCAGTTCTTAAAAAAATGTTTCATGTCTGCTCCGGTTCTTATTCAACCGGACCCGTCTGAACCATTTATTGTTGAGGTGGACGCCTCGGAGGTGGGGGTGGGGGCAGTGTTGTCCCAGGGACCCGCCACTTTGACTAATTTGAGACCCTGTGCCTTTTTCTCTAAGAAATTCTCTCCTGCGGAGAGAAACTATGATGTTGGGAATCGAGAACTTCTGGCCGTGAAGTTGGCCTTTGAAGAATGGAGGCATTTTTTGGAGGGTGCTGTCCATCCTATTACCGTGGTTACGGACCACAAGAACCTAGCTTACATTGAGTCTGCTAAAAGGTTGACTCCTAGACAGGCAAGATGGTCGCTTTTTTTTTCCAGAATCCAGTTCTCCATCACTTTTCGGCCAGGATCCAAAAATGTCAAGGCTGATGCCTTGTCACGCAGTCTGGATCCGGTGTCTCCCCCCGAACCTCCATCCTCCATTCTTCAGCCTGGGGTGGTGGTGGCAGTTGTTTCTGCTGGGTTGGAGCAGGAGATTCGGGAAGCTCAGTCTCTTGCCCCTCCAGCTAAGCCGGTCGATAAACTTTTTGTACCAGTTCAATTTCGTCTCAGGGTCCTTCGGGAATTCCACGACTCAGTTCTGGGTGGACATCCTGGAATCTCGGCTACCCGGAGGGCCATCTCTAGGATATTCTGGTGGTCTTCTTTAGCCTCTGATGTTGGGGAATTTGTGTCTGCTTGTGGGGTATGTGCCCGTGCGAAACCCCCCATAACCGGCCGACCGGGGAATTGGTGCCACTGCCAATTCCTGATAGACCATGGACCCATTTGTCCATGGATTTTATCACCAACCTTCCTCCTTCCAAGGGTAATACCGTCATTTGGGTAGTGGTGGACAGGTTTAGTAAACAAGCACATTTTGTACCCTTGTCGGCTTTACCTAATGCAGAAACGTTGTCCAGATTGTTTGTTGAGCATGTGGTGCGGTTGCATGGGGTACCCTTGAATGTGGTGTCTGATAGGGGGGTACAATTTGTTTCCAGATTTTGGAGGGCATTTTGTAAGAGGTTGGGTATTGATCTGTCTTTTTCATCTGCTTATCATCCAGAGACTAATGGGCAGACTGAGCGGACCAATCAGTCTTTAGAGCAAATCCTGCGTTGCCTGACCTCAGCCCGACAGGATGATTGGTGTACTGTGTTACCTTTGGCTGAGTTCGCGTTTAACAACCGTACTAACCAGTCTACGGGCACATCTCCCTTTTTCTGCAATTATGGGTTTCATCCACATTTTGGGGAGTTCTCCCGTTTGGACTCTGGGTGTCCTGGGGCGGATGGGACAATACAGCAGTTGGGGGAGTTATGGCAGGAGGTCCAAAGGAACATTACGAAGGCTCAGTCTAAATATAATTTTTTTGCTGACAAAAAACGGTCTGTGGGGCCGGTGTTCCAGGTTGGGGATAAGGTATGGTTATCTACTAGGAATATAAGGCTCAAGGTCCCCTCTGCGAAACTTGGACCTAAATTTATTGGTCCTTATGAAATTACGGAAGCAGTTAACCCGGTGGCATTTCGGTTGCGTCTCTCTCCGTCTCTACGGATTCCCAACATTTTCCATAGGGCCCTTTTGAAACCTGTGGGGTCCTGTAGGGAAGGATCGTTGTCTTCCCCACCACCGGTTTTGGTAGATGGGCAGTCTGAGTACGAGGTGGAACGAATTCTTGACTCTAGGTTTGTCCGTCGTGCTCTTCAGTATCTGATACATTGGAAAGGCTACGGTCCAGAGGACCGGTCGTGGGTTCCTGCCCGATCTGTTCATGCGGATCAGTTGGTCTGGGCCTTTCATGCCAGGTGTCCTGAGAAATCCGGGGGTCCGGTGGCCCCCCGTTGAGAGGGGGATACTGTCATGACCCAGGACGGGGTTTTGTCTTTGCCCCGTCCTGGTCAGACTGGGGTTAATGGTTTCAGCCTCTCTCTGGCAGAGGGCGGCTATTTAGTTGCCAATTGACCTAGGTCTGGTGTCAGTTATACTCCTGCCCTCGGCTGAGTTAGTTGACCTCCTGTGTGACTGTGCCTTGTGCCTGATCTTGTTGCTTGTTTGGTTTTGACCCGGTCCGTCTCTTCGTTGTGAGTTTGTCTACTGTCTTGGTACTGTGTATTTGCCCGTTCTGGTTTTCTGATCCCTTGGCTACGTTCTGGTTATTCTCTGCCTGCACCACTTGTACTGCGTTGCTCCCTCTGTGTATAATAGAAAATGAACTCGGCACTCAACTTTAGTATAGTGAGAATAAAGATTTTTATTCACAGTAGTAACACGAAACGTTTCGTCCATATCATGGACCTTCATCAGTCACAGATACTACTGGGAAGGGGTTGATCCACATAGGAAGAAAGAAAGGGCTGGATATAGCCTGTATTGGTGGGGTGAGATGAGGAAGAGGACAATGCCTCTATTGCACTCAGACTAGCGGTGGACACCGCGTCCAATGCAGAGACCTATCCTCACTGCCGGACTCCTTCACAACAGGTTACTAGTGCAATAGAGGCATTGTCCTCTTCCTCATCTCACCCCACCAATACAGGCTATATCCAGCCTTTCTTTCTTCCCTATGTGGATCAACCCCCTTCCCAGTAGTATCTGTGACTGATGAAGGTCCATGATATAGGACCGAAACGTTTTGTGTTACTACTGTGAATAAAAATCTTTATTCTCACTATACTAAAGTTGAGTGCCGAGTTCATTTTCTATTAGATACGGTGTGGGAACCTACTCTGGCACCTTCTTGGTTGTGCACACGGTTATTTTTTCATATGACGCTCCCTCTGTGTATGACCTGGCTATCCTGACTATCCGTTTTGTCTATGCCCCTTGGTAACTCTGTCCCGTAGTTACCCTTCTAGGAGTTTTCCTTCTGCTCATAGCTCTCTGGAGCTTAGGCCACGCCCACCAGCAGTCACGTGCTTAAGGTCCTCTGGCCTGAAACAATCTCTGTCTGTAACTGCCTTTTCTGAGAGACCTGTGGCCGGCGCCGCCCCTTGGCAGTCACGTGCTTAGGGTCCTGTTAGTCTGAAGCACGCATCTTCACCGCTACTGCCCCGCTCCACAGGTATCTTTGAGTGCAGTCTGTCTTATTCAGGACACGCGCACTGGCTCAGTGAGCAAGTGCAGTGCGGTGTTCGTGATAATTAGATTGTCCGCAGCCCATGCTGCAGAGATCACAGGACCACTGTATCTGACTGGTTCTTGAGTTCATTTCCAACACACTATAGCAATCGTGGAGCTCTGATACATGCTAATCACTGCCTCATTAATACTATGTTTTGTATTATAGGACATCATAATATATGCAGATTTTGTAATTACTTGAATACAACCAGCAGGGGCATAATTATAATCGGTGCAGGGGTTGCAATCACACCCGGGCCCTGGAGCCTAGGGGGCCCAAAAGGTTCCTTTGGTCCATATGAAAAGACCATTACTATTAAAGACTTGCAATAATTAGGGGCCATCATGCCACTGACACCCAGGTACATATGTTTGGACGGAAACCTGGGAGCTTTAATTGACCCTTTCCCCAATAACAGAAAAGTGTGGATGTCATAATGGAAGAACTCAAATCTATCTGAACGATATTGATGTCTGCAGAGTCAGACCCCCAGCAGATAGTATGTGGAATCGACGTCTGGTTATGTAGATCAATGGTTGGATTGCCCTGATCCTTCAGCTGATGATTAGGAAGGGCCAGTAAGAAAGCAACACATAGAAGCATGAGTCATAAAACGTTTAATTTCACAATATGGAGTGACATGTCAATGGTCTGGAGCTGGGTAAGCCTGTTTATACAGCAGGCCAGTGTAAACTGCCTACTGGAGAGTCTGAATCATTTGGCACAATATCCACAGTATGTTGCTGTGCAGAAACATACAATATTTATAGGCAGCGTATACACTGTAACTATGTTTCTATATATGTGGATCTATTTATAGATGGGTCTATGTATGAATAAGATAGTGGAATTTTGGATTGTATTTCTAATACAGTACTTAAATGGATGGAGGGAGGGATGAATGGCCTCAAAGAAAGCAGCACTATACAAAACTAATATAACAAAGGAGTGCAATCCTCAGGGTATTGACCCAGCATCCTCCATAAACTACACAAATAGCAACGGTCATGGAAGACCAGGAAAATATAACAGAGGTCCTGGAAGACCGGGGACAGGTAGCAGAGGTCCTGGAAGCCGTAGGCAGACAGGAGACATTTTGGAAGCCACAGGCGGACACATAACAAAGGTCCTGGAAGCCGCAGGCTGACAGGAGACTTTTGGAAGCCACAGGCGGACACATAGCAGAGGTTCTGGAAGACCGGGAACAGGTAACAGAGGTCCTGGATGCCGCAGGCAGACAGTAGACGTCCTGGAGGCTGCATACAGTAGGAGAGGTCCTAAAAGACCTTGATCTGGTACCAGAGTTCCAGGAAGACCAGGAACAGATAGCACAGGTCTTGGAAGACCAGGAACAGGTGGCAGAGGTCCTGAAAGACCATAAACAGATAGCAGAGGTCCTAGAACAACAGGAACAGGTAGCAGAGAGCATTCCAGAGTACCTAAAAGTCTTAATATGAAGATGCTGGTGTGTGTGACTTGGTAGGCCTCATATGGGCCCAAGCATATGAGCACATGGGATCACGCCAGGTCATCTGCAAAGCCATACATGGAGCACCACATAGGTCAGCGGACTGGGGTGAGGGGGGCAAGGCCCAGATTCAGGACAAGTGTGTAACACATGAGACCATTGATATTGGAGTGCTGTCTGTTTTTGCACTTTGTGTGTGGTCCAGGGGTCTGCAGACCTGAAGGCTTACACTAGCATTTTCATCTGGAGTGGTGCCATTTCATTTTGTGGCTTTTTACATATATAATTTTGGGACAGAGCTATCTACTACAACTCATTCTCATTCAAGCAAATGCTGCCGATCCTCTGGTTTTACTGCCCGCAGGGAAGTCTTGGCCCAGGGGGTTCAGATTCTTACAGAATGCACATTGGTAAGCTGATAGCCCATCCAAACCTGAGCTTTTATGACCAAGCACCACTGTCACCAGCATGTTCATCAATCAATGGAGCTACTGTCTTTTTTACTAGTATTATTGCGCTGTAACTGTGTTCAGATTATATAAACTGATCCATTTACCAATAACAATGTACCAGTAGAGCGGATTCGTCCCTCCATAACATACGAGGTACAGGGAATGGCTTGCTATATGCCCTGGGCCACATTTTTTTCCAAAACCTGGCTGCGCTTGAGAGAATTTTATCTGGCCCAAATTGTGTTTCATATGTAACTGACTTATTTGATGACTTGTTGAGTAACTAATTTCTCAGGTGCTTTATTACAGATGAAGTGCATCTCTGGGGCACACAAGCTGTTATATAGAACAGATGGAGGTGTCCCTTATATAACAGAATAATTGCTTGTTTTCACGCTCACGTTCGTATCTATTTCTCTGGGGCTCTCAATTATGGTTACCATATTCATAGATGGATGGTCGAACATCGACGTCTCTCTAAATTCTTGTCTATAGGATAAGCCCTTTTTCTTGAGTGTTGGCTAATTTTTAGTTCTACTACGTAAGGAGACAGCTAGAATCGGCGACCACAGCCTAGTTGTAGGATAATCCAAGCTTTACCAGAATTTAGAATAAAAAAAAGTACGCTTATCAGGTGTCTGACACACATTAGTGATCCTGGGGAGGTTGGAGTTCTCTTTTAAGAATTAAGCCATAATTCTCTAAGCTCCAGTTCTGTGCAGATCTCTTGGTCATTGTCCTTTTATCTGTGCTCTCTGTGTACTTGACAAAGCCTAAAATGATCCATAACTATTAAACCTCTTTCAATCCTCAAACAAAAACCATCAGTATGGCCGACCTGCATTTAAGAAGATTGCTGTCAGCCATTGGTTGGTTATGGTCAAAATTGTCCTTTTTATGCAACTTAATGTGTCTGGTCACCCTTAGATGGTTCTTTTTAGATATTTTGTGCTTGCTGATGGTTTTCTTATACCTCCAAATGTGACATCTCAATTTGTGTCTGAATTTGCAATGCACCATAAAGGGCTCGTCCAGGCATATGATATTGATGACCTCATCTATCCATAGGCTTGGTCATCAACATTAGATCGGTGTTCAACACGTGGCACCTCCACGATCAGCTTTTATCTACTCCGGAGGTGGCCCGACATACATAGTACACAACGGGAGAGGCACATCTCAGTACACACTCTAATGGCAGCTCCTATTTCACATTGATGGTCTTTTCTTAGTATAGGGCATCAATATCTGATTGTTGGGGCGGTCACACCCGCACAGGGCCGGCTCCAGGTTTTTATGGGCCCCGGGCGAAGGAGCCTCAGTGGGCCCCTTTAACACAGACCACGATTCATGATGCACAGATACGGCAGAGAAATATGGGTATAGTACAATGCCAAATACTTCACTTCTTCCATTACATGAGTGATACCTATTGTAAATTGTACAATAGCTCAAAAACTGCCAAATCCTCACAGCGCACAGAACAGACTGGACAGTACAGTCCTCCATACAATATTATGGGCACCACAGTCTCCCCTCATCACCCATATAATACCCCATGCAGGATGTCACCCCGCCATCCCCCATATAATGCTCCATACAGAATACTGGACCCAAAATAATGCTCCATACAGAATAATGGACCCAATATAATGCTCCATACAGAATACTGGACCCAAAATAATGCTCCATACAGAATACTGGACCCAATATAATGCTCCATACAGGATAATGGTCCCCATATAATGCTCCATACAGGATAATGGTCCCCATATAATGCTCCATACAGGATACTGGTCCCCATATAATGCTCCATACAGAATACTGGTCCCAAAATAATGCTCCATACAGAATACTGGACCCAATATAATGCTCATACAGGATAATGGTCCCCATATAATGCTCCATACAGGATAATGGTCC
Organism: Oophaga sylvatica; assembly: GCA_033576555.1. NCBI lineage: Eukaryota > Metazoa > Chordata > Amphibia > Anura > Dendrobatidae > Oophaga > Oophaga sylvatica. The sequence continues at coordinate 345,779,538 of JARQOD010000003.1, read as the reverse complement.
CCATATAATGCTCCATACAGGATAATGGTCCCCATATAATGCTCCATACAGGATACTGGTCCCCATATAATGCTCCATACAAAATATGGAGCTCTCCTCTGCGCTGTACTGCGTTCTGCACTGTTACGGCTCAGGAAAGGGCGCTGTGGAAAGCCTCCCCATTATCATCAATGCCTGCCCATCATCATCAATGCCCCCCATCATCATCATGGCCTCCCCATCATCATCATGGCCTCCCCATTATCATCAATGCCTGCCCATCATCATTATCGCCTCGCCAATATCATCAATGCCTGCCCATCATTATCATGGCCTCCCCATCATCATCATGGCCTCCCCATTATCATCAATGCCTGCCCATCATCATCATCTCCTCCCCATCATCATCAATGCATGCCCATTATCATCAATGCCTGCCCATCATCATCATGGCCTCCCCATTATCATCAATGCCTGCCCATCATCATCATCTCCTCCCCATTATCATCAATGCCTGCCCATCATCATTATCGCCTCTCCAATATCATCAATGCCTGCCCATCATTATCAGGCCTCACCATCATCATCAATGCCTGCCCATTATCATCAATGCCTGCCCATCATCACACACAGACAGCACACAAGCACTCTCTCACATACATACACATACACACACACACACACACACACAAAGCACCGCACTACATACACACAGACACACACAGACACATACACACACACACACGACACATCTCACCTGTCTGGCGATCGCGCCCTCTCTGCCACAGCCGGCCGCTGAATGATGATGTCATTCAGCGGCCTGCTGTGAGAGGAAGCGCCGGCGCCCCCTGGAGCCCGGAGCTGCGGCAGCGGAGGCACGGGAGAGGTAAGTATTGTGCCAGCTCCTGCCGGGGCCCTGAGCAAGCGGGGGGGGGGGCCCAGCGGTGGCACTGACACCGCTCTCCTCCGCTAACGGGCGCGGGGGTGCCAGACGGCGAGTGGGCCCCCCTGCCTGCTCAGGGCCCCGGCACTTGCCCGGGTGTGCCGGGTGCTGACGCCGGCCCTGCACCCGCACCTCCACTGATCAGCTGTTCCTAGTGCTAGTGTCAGGCGTAATTGCTCAGTTACGGAGCTGCACAGTACAGCTCCATTGACTGTATATTGGCTGCGGCTGGTACTGCACATGCGCCCCTATTCAAATCAATAGGGGGCTGATGTGCAGTACCTGTCATGTATAGTGTGCAGTTCCTATAGCGTCTTGTGCTTGGGTGCGAGGAAAACACAGGAGACATAGGTTGAAATGAAATGACTTGTATTACTTCATACAAGCATGCTGAAAAGTTCACACAGTTTGCAGGAACAGCGACAGGAGACACAGCAGGCAGTAACTTCAAGCTCTACAATAACTCTCCAAAGCAGGTTCAGGATCTCTTCTCTGTACCGTAATTCCTCTGCAAACATGGATTCACCAGACAGCAGGTTTCCAGAGTCCAAAAGTGTTCCAAAGTTCCTCAGTAGGAAATAGCTGGAGTCCAAAATCCTAGGTTTCCAGGAGTCAGGTCACAGGCTGACTGAAGCTTGATTCAGGAGCACTGATTGTTCAGCTGAGGCTGCTTAAGAAGCAAGAGGAGAGAATCAGGCGGGAACATGAAAGCTGGAACCTCCATATTAACTGAGGGCAAGATAGCTGCAGCAAGACAGAAAGCAAAATGGCCGACGGAAAACTGAGTTTCAAGGAACATGTCAAAAGAGACAAAGAACCTTACATTACTCCCCCCTTAGGGACAACCTCCGGATGACCTCAGACCAGGCTTGTCAGGGTACCTCTGATGAAACTGGCGGAGCAGGCGAGGAGCATTTACATTATTGACTGGTTCCCATGAGTTGTCCTCCACTGGGTAGCCCTGCCATTTAATCAAATATTGCAACTGATTTCTGTACAACCTGGAATCTAGAATCCTTTCCACCATAAATTCTTCCTGACCATCGACCAGCACTGGTCAGGGCAAGGAGAAGAGCGTCCAGGAAACGTATTGGGTGTTGCAGCCTTTAGTAGGGATACATGAAAGACAGGGTGGATTCTCATAGTTCTGGGCAGTTGAAGACGACAAGCAACAGCACTTATAATCTTACTGATTTTATAAGGTCCAATGTACTTATGTCCCAATTTAGACGATGGAATCTTTATTTTAAGATTTCTGGTTGACAGCCAGACCAAATCTCCTACCTTGAAAGCTGGTGCAGGTTTACGAAATTTATCTGCTGCTTTCTTGTACCTTTCCTGAGCCAATTCTAGATTTTCCTTTAGAAGATCCATATTCTTTTGTAAAGAAGTGATTCTTTCAGCCACTGCCGGCAAGGGCGTATCTATGGGAAATCGAGGAAGAATGTTAGGATGATAACCTAGATTGGAGTAAAAAGGAGACTGCTTAGTGGAGGCGCTCTGAGAGTTGTTATAAGAGAACTCAGCCAGTGGAAGTAGATCCACCCAATCATCTTGTAGGTGGCAGATAAAGCAGCGGAGATACTGCTCCAGGGTCTGATTGGTTCGTTCTGTCTGTCCATTAGTCTGGGGATGAAAAGCAGAAGAAAGGTTTACTTTAATGTCCAATGCGGCACAGAAATTTTGCCAAAACCTTGAAGTGAATTGCACCCCTCGATCCGAAATGACCTCATCCGGTACTCCATGTAAGCGAAACACATTCTTAATCATTAAGTCTGATGTCTGTTTTGCAGTGGGTAAACCGACACAAGGGATAAAATGAGCTGCCTTTGTTAGACGATCAACCACCACTAGAATGGTGTTCTTCCCTTGAGAGGTTGGTAACTCCACAATGAAGTCCATAGAAATGGATCCCCATGGGTGGGACGGGGTGGGAAGAGGTTGTAACAGACCAGTTGGTGAGGAGCGAGGTGTTTTGCATCTTGCACAGACTTCACATGAAGTGACATAGTTTAAAACATCTTTCCTGTAAGTGGGCCACCAAAAGAAACGAGAAAGAAATTCTTGTGTCTTTAGAATTCCCCTATGCCCGGCTATCTTGGAATCGTGGATGAGTTGCAATACTCTCAATCTGACTGTTTCAGGTATATACAGACGTTGTCCCTGAATCCACACACCATTCTTAAAAACAAGACTTACGTCCCTTGGGGTTGAGCCAACAAAGAATCCGCATGGTATGCTTCCTTGATGTCCTTAAGTAGGTCTTGATTATGAATCACTCCCAGGAATCTAGAGTCAGGAAGAATAGTCTTAGGAGGAGTAAGTGGACGTGTCTCTGCTGAATGAATCCTAGAGAGTGCATCAGCCTTTCCATTGCGCGATCCTGGTCTATAAGAAATTACAAAATGAAATTGGTTTAGGAAAAGATTCCAGCGAGCCTGGCGAGGAGTCAGGCACTTAGCCGACCTGATAAATTCAAGCTTACGATGGTCTGTCAGGACGACTATTTGCTGTGCGGTTCCCTGAAGAAGGTGTCTCCATTCCTTGAAGGCGGCAATAATGGCCAACAATTCTCTATTGCCCACATCGTAGTTCCTCTCAGCCGAAGACAACTGCTGGGAAAAGAAGGCACAGGGATGCAAGACATTCTTCTCACCTGTTCTCTGAGAGAGTATAGCTCCAACGGCACAGTCTGAAGCATCCACCTCTATTATGAAGGCAAGCTCGGGTTGGGATGTACTAAGATAGGTGCGGTGGTAAATTTATCCTTTAAACAGGAAAATGCTTCCTGCGCTTGCGGGGTCCAGGAGAACCTAGACTGTTTCCGGGTAAGTTGGGTGATAGGTGACACTACCTCAGAGAAATTCCTAATGAAACGTCTATAGAAGTTGGCAAACCCGATGAAGCGCTGCACCTCCTTCACATTTCTAGGAATTGGCCAATCCTTGATGGCTTGGGTCTTGCTTCCATCCATACTAATCCCTTGCGTAGATAGTACATACCCCAGAAATTGAATTTCGGTCCTATGGAATTCACACTTTTCAAGTTTGATGTAGAGATGGTTTTGTCTTAGGCGTTCTAAGACCATTCTCACATGTCCATGATGTTTCCTCTGTGGAGTTAGAAAAAATTAGAATATCATCCAGATAAATCACCACAAATGTATCTAGGAGATCCCTGAAGATGTCATTCACCAACTGTTGGAAAGTGGCTGGGGCGGTACTCAGACCAAAAGGCATAACTAGATATTCAAAGTGTCCATAGCGTGACCTGAATGCAGTCTTCCATTCATCCCAGGTCTAATACGGACCAAGTTATAGGCCCCACGGAGATCCAGTTTAGAGAAAATTTTGGCATGCCGCACTCTCTCCAACAACTCAGGGATTAAGGCAATTGGATAACGGTTCTAATAGTAACCTTATTGATTCCCATATCCATGCAGGGCTCAGAGATCCATCTTTCTTCTTCACAAAGAAATGGGTGCACCTGCGGGAGATGAAGAGGGGCGTGAACCTTTGGCTAGATTTTCTCTTGTATTCCTTCAAAGCTTTTAGCCGGGCCCCGCTAGGGTGATCTTACCAAAAGGTATCTCGGCCCAGGCAATAATTCGATTGGACAATCATATGACGGTGAGGAGGAAGCATCAGCTTCTTCTTGTCACATAAATCCCAAGTCCGATACAGCTGGTATTCAGGGACTGACTGGTTCCTTTAGGAACAGAGCAAGCTGAAACTCCTGACTCTCTGTTTTTCTCCGGAAAAGTGTAATTCCTTGGTCCCCCAGTTATCGTAGGATTCTGCGCCGTACCATGGAGCCCAAATAAGGGGAAAGTGGGGAAAGAGATAAGCATAAAAGACATTTTCTCCGATATCTTTACCCATAAGGACCCCCAAAGCTCTGTTTTCCTGATCCACGGTCCAAGTCAGCGGAGCCTCCAATCTCCACTGTAACTGGATAGCCTTCTTCACTGAACGACCCCTGTTTCAGAGCAAAGGAATATCCATAAATTTTCCACTTGCCCTGGTTCTTATAGCAGAGCTAGACACCCGACGATCAACCCAAGTTTGATGGAAAGGAAGCAAGAGAAATTGTTCTTTTACAACTCGCGGGACACCGCTGAGGAAACTTGAAAAATTGCAGCGTTATACCGTCATTGTCCCCCAGAACTAACAATTTTAAAAGTCCGAAAAATCAAGATCTCTTGCAGCAGACTCCTGGAATTGAGGCTCGGCATGACAGAGCTCCCTCGCAACATCCAGTGAATGACTGGCGTATCTTCGGAAGGCTGGGGCAGTTTTATAAGGAAGGCCCGACTTCCCAGTAAAAACATAGTTTTTCCTTTATACGATTTTCTTTGCGTGCATCACAACCCCTTTGTAAAGAGTCCACCTGCATGGGTTTCAGGTTCTGGTTCCCCCTGGTATCCTACTCAAAGGTTTAGCTGAGGAGGGAGGTAGGAAAAGTAGGCGATTATTTTCAACCACTCTCTTGTCTGCGTTCATCAGACGAGCACAAACGAATACAATGTTAATAAAGTCACCTAACGCAGGGGAGGTCGCCGAGCAATTCATCCTTAATCAGGAGACAACCCTTTCCGAAAAATTATTTTTTGGGGAAGTGTCCCAAGTGGTATCAAGAGCCCACTCCGAAATCCAGGGCATATCGGCTCTGAACGCTTACCTTGGCGCAAATTTTAACATGGCTGCTTCAGCTGTTGCCCTCGATTGGGGTCTCAACACCTGCCCCGGCTGAAATAAAACATCAAGGTGATCAAACAATCACCTCTCTCAATCAAGGGTTTGCCCACATCAAACCTTTTGGTAAGCAACATGATTAATAGTAACCTTGAGCAGTGGGAAATTGTGAAGCATTTCAGAAAAAAATAATTGCATTGGTTAATAAATCCCCTAATTTCTCACGTTCACCGCCAAAACGAAAAGGGGAAAATGGGGATCCCAGAACTCGGTTTGGCAGACCTGGACTCTTTCCTCAGGCCTCAATCCTGGCTCGTAATCCTGGTAGTTTGTCCAAACACTTGCAAATTATGATAGGGGGCCGTGGCTTCAAAACGGTCTTTATAGTCTTAATTTTTGCAAGATGTACATCACCCGCAAAGCTCCCTTATGCGGCTCCATTTCCAGATCTTTTAAGGCAAGTGCTGGAAGGAGAAGAGAAAAGAAAAAAAAAACAATGTTTTACCTTGGACCCGAAACATTAAGGGAATGCGCTCACCTGGAATGGTTGTGAGAATCACAACCACTTCATCCAGAAGGTATTAAACGACATCTGAATCCACATCACGGCAACACGGCTTTTTCCCAACCCACAGACACTAAACAGTGGCTCCTAATCTTGTCATGTATATTACAGTGCGACCCGCCACCACATTTTGGGGTTACCAGGGCAATGGGGTACTCAGAGCCGACCCAGAATCATGGGATTGTCACAACTGTGGCTCGGTCTTGGCCCGGGGGGTCTGGCGTAGTGGGGAATATTACAGGGATAGATTTATAACAGTTTTGTCCCACCGAGTTTTCTGGTAATTTGTACCACGCGCTTGATCCGAGGGGATGTACAGCTGATTTCGGGTCCCACAGGTAGGCTCTTCCCTCTCGGAATTAAATAGGGATTGTGCAGGCACAATAAAACCAGTCTCACACGTCCGTCTTTCCATACCTTTACTTGTAAATGTTCAAGCAGGTCCCAGGAGGCTGATCCAAGGAGTGGACTTGAACAGCAGCTGGCAAGTTAGGGGCCTCCCCTTTTCTTCAATACAAGATCAACCAGCCGAAGCGTATTTCCCTCAATAACTCCACAATCCATAGCTGTACTGCCCAGTCATTTTGGGAAGAGGGCCCTTCCAATTGATGAAACAAGGTTCTTGCGGGCGCCTTCTCAAAGCCATTCCACGACTCCATTACGTACTGACTTAAGGGGCGTTTTGCCGCGACCTAAGGTCCGGTAAATTCCTGGTTTTTTACCACTACTTGAAGCTAATAGTGACCTTCGGCCCCCATACCGTTGCATGGCAGCTTCTTCAATCCAAAAGCACCTTCCAATAACCACTGTGCCTTTCGCCGTCCTCGTGGTACAAACCTCACCTAGCATAAAGTCGGGAGTTACTTCTCTTCACTTTTTCAAAGTATTACAGATCTCATTATCACAGGCAGGACACGTCCAAACCCCTTTTCACTGCCTGAGACAGGTGACTGATCTTTCTGCAAAATCCCTTTTTCTCCCCCCGGGGCTACCCCTTCCTCTCGATCCGGCACTGACTGACCCCACCCCCCTCAATATAAACTACACTCCCTAAGGGTGTTCATGTTTAGTAATGGTTATTTAGCAAAACTCGTCCCCCCAAAACCCCAGGTACGCGGTCCCTAACCCGGGGCTCACAACATTCCTATAGCGCTTGTGCTTGGGGCGAAAAAACCATGAACAGGGGTAAATAAAGACTTGTATTATTAAAAACAAGCATGCTGAAAAGTTCACACTTTTTGGGGGAAAGCAGAGCACAGCAGGCAAAATTCAAGCTCTACAATAACTCTCCAAAGCTTTAGGGGCCTTCTCTGTACCAATTCTCTCAAACATGGATTCACCAGCAGCAGGTTTCCCCAGTCCCCAAAAAGGGCCAAATTCCTCTAAAAATAGCTGGAGTCCAAAACCTAGGTTTCCAGGGGGCAGGTCCCAGGGGGACTGAAGCTTTTTTCAGGAGCACTGATTGTTCAGCAGGCGCTTAAAACAAAGGAAGAATCAGGGCGGGAACATGAAAAACTGGAACCTCCATATTAACTGGGAAGATACTCACAAGACAAAAGCAAAATGGGGCCCCGAAAAAGTTTCAAGGAACATGTCAAAAAGACAAAAAAACCCACAGTACCGGGGCCGCAGCCCTATTCAGTCAATGGAGCTGTACTTGGGGGCTCCGTAATTGAAGATTTTTCCGCCCCAACAACACCGGGGAAAAACTAATCGGGGAGAGTGCTGGGGGTCGCCCTTGCCGATCAACATTGATGACCTAAGATAAAACATCAATGTTAAAGTCCTGGACAACGTTTAAGAAATGGGATAAGCTGCATCCCCCGAACATTCACTAAACAGGGGGCTCGACCCCATACTATTATTTTGGCCACCTTCAAAAATGGTTCAGCTGAGGGAGGGGGGGGTTTGGGCCCTCATATTTGATATTAGCCTATATAAATTGGCATTTTAAAAAATTCTATGGGGCACATCGCACCCCTACAGATCACTCCACATTTTTTGTTCTCCCCATTTTGCGGGGTTTCCCCCGAGCACTCCAAATTTCCCCCCTATTCAAAGGGGTATTGATAGGCAGGGGGTAACGTTGCATTAAAACTGTCCCACACTAGCCCTGCGGGAAGGTGCCGCCTGCCGCCCCTATTTCAGCTAGAAAATTTCGTCCCGAACATTTTACAGTAAGGGCCCCCGGGGGGGGAACACTGTAACAGGAAGATGCCCGGACAGGGTTTT